>QGSO01000348.1:1188113-1427376 GCA_011037825.1 Carya cathayensis | reverse complement strand
AAATTAGGATTAAGGCTCAAAATTAATATTTTATCATAAAGCATTAAAATACATTTTCCACATGTGCATGAATATTTTGAAAATTAAATTTGAAAATTTTGAAAGATGATTGATTGTCATCTTTCACATGTGCATGACATGATTAAAGGTTTGAACTTTGAAAATATTAAGATGATTGATTGTCATCTTTCACATGTGCATGTTTTATTTGAATATTTTCAAAAGTGATGATGCTTTTCTTGACTTATGCAAAAGATAGATGTCTTTGTTTGAAAAATTTGAAAAGTAAAGTGTGCTCCTTTTGTCATATGCAAAAAGTAAAAGATTAGGTTTGAAATTTTTGAAAAGTAAAGTGTGCTCATTTTGTCACATGCAAAAAGTAAAAAGATTAGGTTTGAAATTTTTGAAAAGTGAATGATGATGTCTTTGACATGTGAATCTTTTTAAATTTGAATATGAAGTCTCATATGCCTATAAATAGATCATTTGAGAGCTTCACATTCACAACACCAAGAGCATACAACATTCATTCAAAACTTTCATTCTCTCTTCTCTAAGCATTGAGCCTTAACCCTTGTTCATTTTGAGAGATATAGTTTGTGCTTGTATTGTTCTTATTTTACTCATTGATGAGTATTTTCTGATAACCGAATTTTTAAGAGATTTACAAAATTACTCTATAACTTTAATGTGAACTTGTTCCCTTCTTGCTCATGCTTGGTTCCTTGATGTACTTGATTCCATTGTGTGGACAACTTGAGCTTGAGACTCCTTTATTCTTTGAATTCATTTGTTATCATCAAAATCCATGTGTAGATTTTTAATTACATGAAACTTGAAACCTTGGGTTCAACAATAAACTATAGTAAAGGGTTCACTTCCTTCATTCATATCATAATGGATGGGCCTTAAGGTTGACTGAGCCTTCGAGATCTTTTGCAAGTTTCAAATTAGGCAATCACAAGATCGAGAGCTAGGAAGAGCAAGGAAGCAATGTAAGGATTGGTGCAATCCACTTAGGACGTGTTTAGCAAGAGCCCAACATTCAATATGGGCTTAAAGGATGAAGATTTAGTTTTGATTCATTTGATACAAGTTATGGAACAGGGCAACAACATGAATTAAAGGCTTTGGGCACTTGAAAGCTTTCAACTTGTTTAATTCGACTTATTTTATTAGTTCAGAATAATTGATTTTATTATGAGAAGGACTTAAGGGCATGTTGGAAAAATTATTATTTTGTTGAATTAGGGTTTCAAGAAGTTACTGTAGCGTGTTACTATAGCCACGATACTATTCACTCAAGGGCAATTTTGAAAAATTGAGATTTATTTTGACTAGGGTTTTAATTAGGTTTTTGTTTAAATACTCTTTGTTGTCTCATTTTAAAAAGTTTATAAAAGTTTATGAAATTTGATGAATTTTATTCATTGTGAGTTGAGTTTATCTTCTTTTATTCTTGAATGAACTTTTAAACTTATAAAAAGTAAATCACAATCTTTGTGGCGTTTCTTCTTAAAATTTGGGTTTTTGAGACAGGTTTTTCAATGGGTTTATATTTTAATATAATTTAGGTTTTTGAAATGAGTTCCTCAACGGGTCTAAATTTTTTCATCCATTGACATGATTTTGATTTTCTTGGGTGAGTCTTTAAATTGATTATGGGTTTAAGGTCCAATTCCGTGGATTCATATCAATAAGCAGATTTCAAAATATTCAAAGTTAAAGTTTTAAGAATATTATGATCATCCAAAGCAATGGTTAGATCAGGAAAGCAATCAAAATGAACAAAGCCATTAAATGAAGATGATGAATCATATTAAGTATACTAGTTTCAAAATTTTTGAACCTAGCATCTCTTAAACATTTAGAAGCACATAAACATTTATATTTTATACCGTTATGAGTAAGGAGTTTAACAGCAACTTGAACAGAGCCGATATGCAGAATTTAAAACCTCTAGTAAGAAAATCATGAATAGATTCTTGTTTAAGCAGACAATATTTTTCATGGGTTTTGGATATAGAATAAGTCTGTCAAATAGTCTTAACATTAAACTCAGTCTTAAAAGCAAACTGAATCCAATTAGCTTTGTAAATAACTTTAACATCAATATTAGGATTACTCCATTTGTTGAATTTAGAGTAATCAAATTCTTCAATAGAGTAGTCTTTTTCATTAATAATAATAGGGAGTAAACTAGATCTAAAGCTAATTGATGAATTAGATCTAAACATCCTATTCAAACGTAATCACACTAAAACTCTAAGGTCAATATTTACTCATCATGTTTTTTTTAGTCCTTATTTTTTTCTTCTAAGCAAGCAAACTTCATTAAAATAAAAGATAATACAAGTTAGAGAGGGTGGGGTTTCCCAACAAATCGCCCCAAAACAACAACTACAATACAAAAGAGGTGGAAAAAAAGAAAAAAAAAAGATTTTGAAATCAATTTCTTAGTCTCTACCCAGACCCTACAAAGAGGGTACTGTCTTAAAAGACATTTTGAAGGTAAGCCACCGCTGGAGGTGGTGCAAACGGAAACACTGTAGTTAAAAGTTTTGAGGTATTTGTTGGTGAGGTCCTTAGTTTCTTTCACAAGATCACCAATTATGAAAAATAATAAGCCGAATAGACTAGTATCGGAAAAGCAGATATGCAGTGGTGGAATAGCCAACCCACGCCTCTGGAGTGGCGCGTGAGGACCACATGCTAGTGGAATAGAGGTGGGGTCATGCATATATGAAGGATCGGAGGGTTGGGAGTTTGCTGAAACAGCCCGTGTAGTCGGTAGAGCTATCAGTGCGCGGAGGCGCGTGAAAGCCACGAGCAGAAACAAGCCGCGTATGAGGGTCACGTGTTGACATTTTGGGCACAGTTCTGCGTCGTCTCATTAGATTGGCGGGAGGGAAACGTTGTAGTAGGGCGCGTGTAGATTGTTTAAAATCGGATAGCTGTAGATCTAAGAAAATTTGAATTGGTAAAAAAACACTATCATATAAACATATTCATATATAGGTAGCGGAAAGGAAATAGAAAAGGAAAGCCGTCACCTTTCTCTCTGGAAAAATTGAACAGAATGATTGGTTTTTCCTAAAGAGAAGATAGAGTTTCTCTCTTTAAAAAAACTAAAAGCGAGGGAAGTAGAGGATTTCTAGTCCTTGTTATATTTTGTAATACATATCCTAATTAACCGGATTCCACTCATGCCCTTAGAATTATGGCGGTGGCAATAATGACTATAAATAGACAACTAAATAAATGGTAAGAATAGAGAAATAGAAGATAAGAAATGAACCTGAAAAAAATAAAAAAATAAAAAATCGCAACAATTCAACCATCAGCTTGGAAATCGAGTTTGCTCTATTCCTAGAAGGTGGCGAAAGTAATAAAAGTGTCCATGTTAGGGATAGAGAAAAATAATGGAACTTTTGTTTCCGTTCGAGAAAACGTTTCATTTTATTTTATTTTATAATTATAATTTTTTTTAAAACTATTTATATAAAATATAATAGATAATTTAATCTTTTCAAATCTTAAATTAATTTTTTCAAAATTTTAAAATAATAATAATATTAAAAAAATAATATTTTATTTATTTTTTATTTAAAATCCTCTCTAGTCATCTTTCAATTCAAATCAGTCCTGACAAACACATCACATGCATGCTACTTTGGGATTCACGTCTCGCGGACCTAATAACACGTGTATACATTAAGGAGAAAGAAAAAAATATAACAACTAAACATTAATTAATTATTATATATAAAATATTCCAATTCTGCTACACTCAGTCGGGGCGTGCAAACGCGGGGTAAGCATGCAGGCCACGTCAGTTAAATTAAAAAATAAAAATAAAAAACAACAAAAAAGAAAGAAAGACGCTTGGAGCTCTTCGTGTGGGTCTCTCTGGTCTCTCGTCTTCAAGTGGGTAGATGAAAAAGGTAGATATTTGGGTCTTCACGTGGGTCGTCTTCGTGGGTAGATGAAAAAGGCAGATATTTTTCGTGATTTCTACGACCACTACAACATTTGTTGGCGTGAGTGATTTCTACGACCGGTAGGGATCAAAGAGCTTCATGGCTTTCTTCATTTCATTAATTTCCTGCACTCTTCTCACAACCACTACTCATCTTGTCCTTCTCTCTTGCCATAAAACTGACCCTATTAATGTAGAGAGGAATTCCACCTCTCACAGATAGTAAATGCTTTACAGGTTTGTCTTATACGGCCTCCTTCAACAACCTCCATAAATGTAGTTCACTTTTCCTCTAGTTCCACACACATTCATTGAAGATCAAGAACAATTAATGTAACAGCCCGCTAAAATTTAGTTTTATCTCCTCACCCTTCTCTTTTCTTTTCACGCATAGTAGACGGCAAGGCAATCCGTTTTGGTTTCTTTCCCGACAGCAGTCACCATCTCTCTCGTCTTTACCCTCATCTGGAATCACGCGTATAGATTATCTTTTCCGTAAATCACGTAATTTGTTCTTCACCGACAGCTGTAAAATCATGAACAGTTTTATCCTAAGCGTTGTACCTCGATGGCGTTTTCTCGGATCTTATCCATCGAATTTCAAAGTATTAGATAAGCTTGTTTTTAAAGTAGCACAATTATAATAATTTAATGAGCTCTGAAAATATTATAATTGTGGATAATTATTTAGATTAAATATTTTAATTGTTTTAAGATATTAAGAGGTTTAATTTTACGTTGAAAATTCTTATTTAAATTTAAGTGTTTTATGCACTTTGATTAATTAATGATACTTTATCATTTTATATAATGATGAAGAAAATATTATTTTATAAACCTTAGTTTATAAAATAATATTCTATCTTAATTCTTCTCAGTGTAGTAATTAAGTGTTTTATTAATTTAAATGATTTTATCCTCTTCGATTAATTAACGGTACTTTATCATTTTATATAATGATGAAGAAATATTATTTTATAAATTTTAGTTTATAAAATAATATTCTACCTTAATTCATCGTAGTGTTTTATTTAAAGTGTTTTATTTAAAATAAAACATTTACGCGTTTTTAATCAGTGTTTTAACTCACTGTTGGTTTATTTGAGGATCCCGAAATGTAGAATTGAAGCGATATACTCTGGCCCTACCTTTTTTCTCTTCACTTTTTCTCTTTTTCTTTTTATTTTCTTTTTTTTCTCCCTCTCTCTCTCTTGGTCGACGGAATGAAGGAAGCCACCATGGCCGTTCGGTTTCAAGGTCCCAGCCGGCGCCACCTCCGGCCGCCGGACCCCACCTCCCACTCCGGCCTCATCCTCTCCCTCCGGCGAGCACAACCACGCCGGTGGTGTACTAAACCGACCTCTCATTCTCTCTCTTTCTCCCTTCAAAGATATGGGTCTCTAGGGGTTTTTCACATTTTTGGACCACCATACACGGCCAAATCAACCACCAAGCACCACCATTGGACTCACCTCATCAAGGGCTTCCTCCCCATGTCTTTCTTTTTCCCAAACTCTCACTTTTCTCATATGGGTTTCTTAAAAACAACCGTTCGGTTTCACCACCGTGCGCCGCCGTACACGGCCACCCGTGGTGTTTCACCACCACCATCTTGTTCCTCTCATCCTCATGAACCTCCCCAAGAAATTTCATGGCCAACGGAGTTTCGTAGAGCTCTCACTCTCCTACACTCTCCAAGGCCAAAAATGGTTTCAAACGGCCGATCCGCCGCCGTTAGCCACCGTCCGACCACCACCTCGCTACCACAGCTCCACCACATGTTCATCTACCTATCCCTAGCTTGCCATGAAGTTCTATGAATTTTCGCTACCTCGCGTTTCCGCTCACCGTTCGGATTTACTGTTCACGGCGTGATGCCGCCGTGCTCCGCCACCTTTGACCATCACAAGGCGACCATGAACCTTCCAAGGCCACGCCTAGCCTTTCTCAAGCCCAAACTACCACTTTATGTGGTGGACAGCCACCGTACGCCGCCACGTACGTTCCTCCGACGCATGTTCGTGACGAACAACGAGCGACGCACGGGTTATCCCGTCGATGGTATAACCTTCTATCTCTAGTTATTTTACGTTTAAAATAGTTAGTTGGTTGGTTTGTGGATTGTGTAGTTGTATTTGTGGAGTTCGTTGCGTAGTTGTGAAGCGAAGTGTGGTTGTGAAGTGTTGAGTTTGATTGTGTATTTTGTGGACTGTGCTGTGAAGTATAGGCGTGAGATGGATGCCGTAGATGTGATACGGCGGGTTGTGTGAAGAGAATACGCGTGTAGCGTATTCTGTGTAATGCAGCGACGCGCCGCGCGACGTGCACTGTAGTGATGTGTGTCGTAGAAGGAAGGGAGTACGCATGTAGTGTACTCCGTGTTGTATGGCGATGCATCGTGTGATGTGCATCGTGTTGATGAGAGTTGTAGCGAAGGAAGTACGCGTAGCGCGTACTCCGTGTCGCGTAGCGATGCACCGTGAGACGTGTATCGCAGTGATGGGTATTGTAGTGTGGATGGAAGAGAGTTCACGTGAGTGTACTCTGTATTAAGTCGTGATACATCGGATGGCGTGTCACGAAGGGTTGAATGGCGTAGCAGAGAAGTGTGGAGCGTATGGTGTAATGTTGGGAAACTGTATGACAGTGTCCCGAAGCAGTGATGATATGGATTATAGTCCGGGATGACTGGTGTCATCTTGTGGTTGACTATGGCTAAGAGTATATGGATTGAGAAATGAGTTGTTTGTTTGGTTGTTATTGATAATTTTAATGAACTTGTTTTAGTGCAAAGGCTTTCTGAAGTCAATTTATCTCTTCCGAGTATAGTGAAACCTCAAGTTGGCCGTGGTGTTGCAAGTGCTTACAATATGGCAATTGAGTTCAGAAGTGAAAATCTTAAGGACTCGAGTGTTCCTCTTCCAGCTGTTGTGCAGTTCCTCGTGTCTCGCGCTCTATTCTCATAGAACGCGACGATCGAGGTAAGTTAGCCTCTAACTTACTATCAGTTTATTGTGTATGTGTGATGGGTAAGAGAACTACAATTTATGTATGTATGTTATCGTATATGCCATGTCATGCTATGTCATTACATGTTTATCTGTTACGTATGATTTAATCTCTCATGAATAATTATCTGTTAAATAATCTTTTCTGCCATACAATGATGTATGTTATAAGTATGCCATGTTAAGTATGCCATATGATACATGTATGCCATGAAATGTTTATGATTAAATCATATTATGCCATTTACAAGTATACGCCATGTTAGAAAAGTATATGATATTAAATAATATCACATGCATTAAGAAAGATAAGACATGTTATGTTATAATAATGCGTGGGGCCACAACAACTGTGGAGTACGTATTATATTTATGTTATTTATAATGCGTGGGGCCACAACAACTGTGGAGTACGTATTATATTTTATGTTATTTATAATGCGTGGGGCCACAACAACTGTGGAGTACGTATTATATTTTATGTTACTTATAATGCGTGGGGCCACAACAACTGTGGAGTACGTATTATATTTATGTTACTTATAATGCGTGGGGCCACAACAACTGTGGAGTACGTATTATATTTATGTTATGTTATTTATAATGCGTGGGGCCACAACAACTGTGGAGTACGTATTATATTTTATGTTATTTATAATGCGTGGGGCCACAACAACTGTGGAGTACGTATTATATTTTATGTTATTTATAATGCGTGGGGCCACAACAACTGTGGAGTACGTATTATATTTTATGTTATTTATAATGCGTGGGGCCACAACAACTGTGGAGTACGTATTATATTTAATGTTATGTTACTTATAATGCGTGGGGCCACAACAACTGTGGAGTACGTATTATATTTATGTTACTTATAATGCGTGGGGCCACAACAACTGTGGAGTACGTATTATATTTTATGTTACATGAAGTATGGGGCCACAACAACTGTGGAGCATACACTACATGAGACACAGCAATTGTGACATGTAGAATACGTGGGGCCACAACAACTGTGGAGTACGTATTATATTTTATGTTATGTGAATTCATGGGGCCACAACAACTGTGGAGCATGAAGTATGGGGCCACAACAACTGTGGAGCATACACTACATGAGACACAGCAATTGTGACATGTAGAATACGTGGGGCCACAACAACTGTGGAGTACGTATTATGTTTTATGTTACTTGAATACGTGGGGCCACAACAACTGTGGAGTACGTATTAATGCACGTTATTAATCAAGACAATTAAATAAGATTCCAAGTTTATGTTAAGTCAAGTTTCAGATCAAGTTCATGTTATGTTATGCTCACGTACATGTTATGTTCATGTTCATGTTATGTTCCAAGTTCATGTTCACATCATGTTATGTTCACGTTTATGATACGTTCAAGCTCACGTTCATGTTATGTTATGTTCATGTCCATGTTATGTTTCACGTTCATGTTATGTTGATTGTTCATGTTATGTTTTAAGCTTAAGTTCATGCCATGTTAAGTCAAGTTCAGTTCACGCTTAAGTTCTGGTTAAGTCATGCTATATGTCAAGTTATACTATGTTTATGTATGACTATAATTATGCATTTATGCTTTTACTGCCATGCATGCATTTTTAACCTGTGTATAAGTTTTATGTTAACTTACTGAGATTTGTAATCAAATCTCACTGTGGTAGTCCCAACTACCATTCCCCCCGAATGGTAGATCTTGTTACAGGACCCAAAGGAGAATTGGAATCTGACCAACTGAATACGGTCGACTAGGCCACGGTGCGATGTTGATGATGGTATAGTATTTAACTTAGGTTAATACTTGTACTTTTGGAGTTGTATCTCAAGTATTCTTTTGATCACAACCATTTTAGACTAGTGTGGTGATCACGGCTTTTTAGTATGCCTTTATGTATGAAATATGTTTCAAGTATTTGGGATATTTTTAGTTTGGTGCATAGTATTGCTAAAGAAAAAAAAATTATCCGCTGCGAATATTGCATAATGCTATATGCATGTTAGGAACATTGCATCTTATATGTCATGAACGGGGGCAGGTAACCTTGTGTTGCATGTCTCGACGCTTCAAATGTCCGTTCAATCCCAAGCGGAATTTGGGGGCATCACAATTAACTAGGGATAATAGTTTCTCTTCTGCTCCTCTTCCCCGAGTTTTCCTTGATGGATAGTAAAAGGCACCTTTTTGAGTTTTCCAAGAGTTTTTCTTTCATTTTTTGTTATTCTCTTGGATTTCCGTGAATTTGGATAACCAGAGTCTTGGGAGCATCTATGGGTGAATATGATCTCGATTTTTCCTACGCAGTTGATTTACTTGAAAGCACCTTCGGGAGTTTTTTTTCCTACACAGGTCATTTACTTGAAAGCACCTTCTTTTCGGTATGAATTTTTGACGAAGATAAACATAGATTGGGGCTTCGAGTTTTCGAAACACAGAGAGGAACGAAAGAATCTTCGAGGTTTGTAAATACAGAGAGGCGCAATCGAAGGAGATAAACACAAAGGAAGGAAGAAAGTTTCGAGAGAGATAAACACAGAGAGGGTCTACATAGGAAGGAAGGAAAGGGAAGGAAAGCGGGGGATCTGATCGGCACAAGATGAAGGCAGACCGTCTAAAACCAAAACGCAGTCGTTTTGATTTTTCCACATCATCACATTTGCCTCGTGCTTGCACATGCCGACTGCATCTTGATTTTTTCAAAATATTCAATATATATTTGTATTTTATTATTCTAGGCTCTAAACTAATACTAAATAAATAAAAATCATGTAGTTTTTTAATATAAGAATTACGATATATACAAATTTCGTATACGTCTTCTTTTAAAAAGTAAACTCTACAATAATATAAAATATTTACATTTTTTTTCTTAGATTTATTTTTTCTAAAATTTATTTTATTACATATAAATAAAGTCATATATTAATCTATATATTAATATTGATTCATTCATAATTAAAATTTAAATTAATATTATTTTCAATAAAATCTACTTTTTAACTAAATTAACACGTAGTAATACTTATGATTAGATTTTTTTTAATTTAAAATTTATCTTCCTGAAATTTTGAATAATTTTTTTAAATTAAAAAAATATTTAGTACTAAACTCAAGAATTAATCGGAAATATCTTGAACAAACAATTAGAGGGACGATCTACTATAGGCCAGCGCCGGGATTAATGACACGTGGCATGAGCTTACATTCTGGTCTTTTCGATATGTTTTGATTTATTATTTTTAATAAGTTCATGATCCGGATTCCGGTGACTGATATTTGTCCGTCAATCATCACGACTCCCCGGACCACGTGGTCACCCAGCTATCCATATCTATCTGGATACTCTGTCTCTGCTTCTGATTGGACTGTTACGCAGTGACATCAATATTCGTGACCAACCCCTGCTATCTTTGCTTGCCCTTGATTCTCCATCATACGGCTCTCAAACTCTTCGTTTCAACCGAAGAATATCTTTACCGCTGCTCCACGAAACCTTTTGTCTTGTATCATTGCATTGTCTCTCTGTCCCTCTCTTTTGACCGTTAGATTAGCCACGAATGGGTCATTCGACGGTGGGAATGATTGATGGGAATAGAGTGGCATAACCGAGACTAGGAGTTTCTGAGAGAAGAGCAGTCTACTTTGATTTGAGGTCTAATAATACAAAGAGCTATGAGCATCGTGTACGGTGCAAAAGATAGATCCGACGGTGAACATTGGACAAGGGCCCAGAGGATAGAGCTATTATCCACAGCTACAAGGTGCATTCTTTCAGGTGACGTCATCTAATTTATCCGTACACTGCTTTCTGTACTCGCCCACAGAAGGGGGACTCTTCTCCAATCACTGGCTTACAAGTAGGACATTTATGCATAGTCACTTGTGGGGAGGATATTTTTGGAACATTACAATTGATTTAACAGTTAACCCAAAATTGTAAAGGACGGTGCTACTTCAGAGGGTGTTCACCGAAAAATTCACTTGATAGGTAAAGCGACTGCTACGCCTGCCGCTGGGCTCCCGCTAAGCTATTTTATTTATTTATTTATTTTTTAATATCATTTTTTTATATTTTAAAATATTTAAAAAAAAAATTATAATATTATTAAATGATAATTTCTTAAATATCAAGAGAATTTAAAATAAAAAAGAAGGGAGCCGTAAGCTCCAGCGAGATCCTACCATTTTCCGGTAGGTAATGTGTTTTTACTCTTTTAAATTTGTACGTTGTTACGTCAAAGAAGCTTTTCACCAAAATTTTCGACCCATCAATTCATTTCTTTTTTTTTTCTTTTTCTTTCACAATTTTTTAAACTATTTAGATACTTTTTTAAAAAAAATCAGATATTCATTTAAAAACACTTACTTAATTGAGTGAGAAAACTTTAAAAAAACTTAAAAAATTTTGGATAAAAAATTTATGTATAAATCATAAGTGGCACTAGCATTTTTCTTTAAATTTATTAAGAAATTTCAAAAAATAGATAAAAATTAGAAATTTATTAAAAATATTTTTATTTAATTATTAGGTAAAAAATTATAAAAATAAAAAAAATAGAATCGGTAGCAACCATCGCTGCCTTATGTGGGTTAAGTATTTTCCAAATGTAAATGTATTATTTTTTAAGAATAATACAGTCGGGTTTGGGTATAAAAGTTTTTCAATTTAGTTCAATTCATCTTATTTAATTAATATAATTTTTTAAAAATTTTTCTATAAAATATAATAAATAATTCAATTTTATAAATATTAAAACAATAATAATATTAAAAAAATAATATTCTAATAATTTTTTTTAGTTAGTTTTTAACTTTAATCTCAATTCATATTATCTTTATTCACTATCTAAGGGTTAGTTTAGATTCAGAGATGTGATACAAGGGTGCGGCTACTATGCGGCTTCATTCATACCGCTAGGCGCTAGGCATACCGCCAAGTGGTTATTTATTTTTTTAAAAATTTTGTTTTTACATTTTTTTAATCAATTTCTTAATCATTAAGTAAAAAAAAAAATACACCAATACACTTAAAATTACTTTCTTAATCATTAAGTAAAAAAAAAATCTATTTTTTACATGAATGGTACACTTGATCGGTACCGCTCAAGCGGTAAGGAAGCTTTTCTCATAATACAATGGTTTTAAATGAAAAATAAAAGTTGAAGACAAGTAATGTTAGTGATCTTGGGCAAGTAATTGATAAAAAACCATAAACATATATATAAAATTTGAAAATATAAAATTTGAGGCCAACGTTTTGACAATTATAAACCGTGTAAAGCCTTTTCTATTTCCTTTGTCGATAATATAAATATTTCAACCTTATGACTCAAGTGGAATTATATATTTCTTTTGTACGGGATTTGCCGCGCTTAATTGGGTCAACCCTTCCCGCCATAATTGTATTACACTTCCCGTCATAAATATTAGTCTCTTATCGTTTTTGACTCTTATCGCAACGTTCGAATGTAAAATACAATATTGAATCAAATTTGCGTTGGCAGGCTTTCCAAGACTATTGATGATTATGAAATGGATCTCCCACAAAGTCTACAATATTGTTCATACCCAACTCTCTGCAGGTCCTCTTTAGCGCTGCACTAACTTCTTAGGGGCCTTCCAGTACTGTTGAACAACATTGTTAATTACTTGGACTTCTTGTAATATTGCAACTCCTGCAAATTGTTCTTGTTCATCTCCTGAAATTCTGCTTGTCCAACTACAGCATTTGGGTCCATGAATTCATGACCACCAAAAACCACAAATTTCCTTCGTTATATACCCAGATTTTCGTTGCCACCACGATTATAGACTCATATTCTCCTATTTGCATCACTGAATGTCTTCAAATAATTGGTTGATGTTGTCACGCCTACAACTCTTTTTTTTTTGGAACTTCCTGCTCCCCATGCGTCCTTGGTTGGTGCACAACTGACAACTCGGTAAGTAAATACAAAATCCCCTTAAAATAAATAGGGAATGATTGGTGCATGGAATGATGCACGTACATATATATCTTTTCTCTATGATGAAAAGTCTTTACTGTTTATGCACCTTTCTTTTATTTTTATTTTAAATTTCTTTACACATATTAGACTAAATAAAAATATTAGACTAATTTTATAAGAAAAGAATACTACTTATCATCTCCATACCATACATCAATATGTAATTTGTCATTTTTATCTTTTTATTTAAACATATATATTTACACATCAATATATCTATTTAAATAAAAAAATAAAAATGATATATCATATATATGATAATAAATATAATTTTTTTTATAAGAATAAATACAAAAATTCTAAAAAATTTATTTTTTTAAAGAAATCCCACCATTCTCAAAATTATAAAAGCATGCATCTCGCTCAGTTTTTAACTTTTATTTAATAAATCACATGTTAGAAAAAGCTCTTGAAAAATCAAATTTGAGATGGGTAATACTAGTCTTGAGAAAACTCATCGAGAACCGATATGATTATTATTTTTATTTAATAATTAAAAGGAATTATTTTTTAATAATTTTGTAAATTTTTTTTAAATGTTTAAAAAAATCTAACAAATATTTATAAAGGAATTTTTAGTTCCATAATTGAAACCCACTCTCGAGGATTTTTTTATGGCAAGGGTAGCATTTTAGGCTTTGTTTATTTTTATAAAACATTTCATTTTATCTCTTTTCATTTAATTATTACAATTTTTTTAAATTTTTATATAAAATAAAATAAACTATTAAATTTTTAAAATTTTAATACAAAAAATAATATTAAAATAATATATTTTAATAATATTTTATTTAATTTTTAATTTTAATTTAAATTTATCTATTCCCATTCCATTTCAAACAACAAACTAACCGTAAGTTGAGTCTTTGTACCGGTTATTGGAGAGGAACTGTGTGGTAAAAGGGTATCTTCGTCAATTGGAAGCGTCAACGAGAATATCTTTAACTCCCACCAGATGGACCCGTACACAGTCCACATTTGACAGTACCCTATTAAGCGCGGCAAATCCTACAGATAAGAGTGGTACTTTGGGTAATTAAACTAGTTTATCGAGGGTGTTTCTCAATACTAGCACACGCTGCCTTGTTAACACGCTAACATTAAAGAGTGAGAGATTTCGGTGCCATGGGATCCAGTGAGGAGGCGTCACCTGTAGTAGTAGCTTAATTACAAAAGTTTTATATAAAGTTATTTTTAATATAAAATAATTATTTTAATTAATTATATCAATAAAATATAAAATAAGTATACAAAATAATTATATTTAGCACAACTCGCTTAATTGACATTTTAAGTTATTTTTATTTCAATAATAGATAAAAAAAAATAACTTAAAATCACATAAATTAGTGTGCTTAAAAATAACAATAAAAAGAGGGCAAATAAATGCAACGTGCATAAACAGTACATCAATGTTCACATAAATTATTAATTAGTATATTAATTTTACCTTTTTTTTTTGTCACCATAATTTTTTCGTGTCCCCGTCATGTTTGTTATCTGATAATAAAATAGAAGATATAAAGTCTTGAATTTCACTTTTATAGGATAAAGTTTTCCTTCAAAGTATTTAAAAATTTGTCATATGTATTTTTGGTAATGTGAGAAGCATATATTTCTTTTTATGAATGGGTACGTGACAATTTTTTTATCCTAAGGTTTTTAAAAAATACGTGCACGTCACATGGTTAACAGACTCTTCTCATTTTTATAAAGACTAACGTTATAATTATATAAAGATTTTGTAAAAATAAAGTCACAAATTGATATAAATTTATATGATAGTTTATATTTACTTTATAATATAAATAATGTATAATTTAGTATGTCACATCAAACCAAATCAGATTATGAGTTTACTGAAATCTATATATGACTAAACAATTTCTTTTTTATAAATAATTTGGAGGGAGTATTTCCCGACCCATGCTTGAAAAATCCACCTTGACAAATATGAAAAATTCTACTCGTCACTATTACAGCACATACATAATTTTTTAATTTTTTTTTACAAAATTTGTGATATTTGAATGATGAATAGAAGAACTCAATTAACTTAAGAAGAATGAAATAAAAAAATAAAAATATGATGTGTAGTATTTAAAAAGGAAAAGTAGCAAAACTCAATAAATATATTATCCTTTCAATAGGCGCAGAGGAAGTAGAGAGATTGTTGATCTTGATCAGATTTTGTATAAAATATCTATGCAAGGTAGAATTAACTTATAACGTACAGGAGAATCGAGAAAATATGCACGGTAGTATGGTACTATATATGTAGAAAATGATAGGCTACTAGTCTATAATTTGTTCACAACTATAGTTTAAAATAATATAATTTTTGAAGTTTTAATTTGATTTTTATTTTGATTTGATGGATTTAAATATTAAAAAATATTATATTATTAAAAATTATAAATGGATGGTAATTCATTTGTAAGGTATCACTTCTCATATACGAAGCTCTTCTACTATTTAACTTTACACTATATATCTGTTAAAAAAATAAAAATAAAAAATAAAAATAGCTGTATAGTATAAGACTTTTGGATAAAATTTTTGATTTAAATATTGAATTGAAATAAGATGAGTTGAGATAAAAATTAAAATTTTAAAAAAATTTTATTAGAATATTATTTTTTAATATTATTATTATTTTAAAATTTTAAAAAATTAAATATCTATTATAATTTATATAAAATTAAAAAATTAAAAAAATAAAATAAGATAAAATAAATTAAATTTAGATCACCTCTGAATCTAAACCGACCTGATTGACAATTAAAAAAAAAAAAAAAGAAGAAGAAAGAGAGAGAAGAGAGAGAGAACAGCTGAAGATTCACACGTATGAATTACTAACGGCGATTATGCGTTCAAAGGGTAAGCGCGCTATAGACGTTAAAGCTAACGACGCTTATTATGGTTCGCAATTATTGTTGTTCAACGCCTCAAAAGCTCATTGCTGCCACTCTCCTTATCCTCGCCGGACTCGGCCCCGGAATCTCGAACCGGAGGATGTACCCAATTCTTGTATTAACGGGTCGTTCTAAGGATTGAGATCTGAGCTGCTGTAGTTCGTTTTTTCTGAGGTAAACATATACGAACGCTTCTTCTCTTCAATGTTTCCCAACGAAATGTAACTATTTTTTCAACTATGTTTTTTGGATTCAAGATGGACGGAGATCTAGTACTTTGGATTAGCGTTTTTTCTGGACTACGAGTATGCTCTTGATCATGGTTTAGCTTTTCCGTCCTTTGTTGAATTATGTCACTTCTAGGCTGAAAAAAAAGAGAACTTGTTTGAAACAGTTTGTGTCTAAATTGTAGCTTCAACCGTCGACAAGGTCTAGAGCTGTTGTTGAGGTCAGTCAACTGGATCTGTAGCTTCCAGCGTATATTATTTTCTATAGTTTTCTTAATGATGGGTTTATTGTGTACTAAAGAATCAGATTATTAGGGTTTCTGTGTGACATGTGAAGATAAACCACGGGTGGAAGATTGATGGGCAGGGGTACTGGTCGTAGTTTATGTAGACGATAGGGTCTTTGACGTTTGGTATTGATCTGGAGCTTTTTTTTCTGCTTCCCTTTTCGCTTTTTTTTATTTGGGGATCATTTTGATGGATACCGACAGGGAAGCGAATTGCACTGTTCGGAGCGGCATGTGCGAAATCATGTCGCTTTGTTAGGGAACGCTGTAGAGTAATTTGTTGCTATGAAAAAGTAAAACTAATGAGAAAGAAAACGAGCAGCGGTAGTAATTAATGGGAACAAGAGAGTACTCCCTCCCTCCCTCCCTCTCTCTCTTCTCTGGGTGGATTAAAGTGTGTAGTAGTTTTTCAGTTGACGCTTTCGTCGTCTTTTGTTTCTTACATTCCAGCGATGTTGTGCATTGTTCTTTTATTATCACGTCTCTCTCTCTCTCTCTCTCTCTCTCAGAGTACGTGTGTGTATTTTATGAATGATGTTTCTCAGCTTATATCAATGCCACCTAACACTTGGTTCAGTGTTAGCGGGGCCACTCTTATTATTCTCATGATTTAGATATAGATGGTTAGATTTGATTGAGTGAACTTTGAACACGATTGTATTAATGCAGGGAAGTGCTTTATATAATGCCAGTATCCTCTCACTACGATGAGTGCTAAAAAAAATAGATTCTTTTCGAATTTCTGGGGCTGCAGACTCCTTCAAGGTTTTTGGTTGTCTATTGATCAAAGGTTAAGCCATTTGGATAGGTATTGTTAAATGCAAGAGTACTGAGTATTCTAGTGATTCACCCGACGGAGATGAGCAGATTTAGGCCAGAATTTCATGTAGCGCAGCAAAGTCGGCGTGATAAGTTGAGAGTCCCGCAAGGTTCAAACGCACTCCACCATGATTTAGAAGATTTCCCTGACAATTTGGAACAATTACCCGCCAACTTAAGGCTAAACCCAGATCTTGTTCATGTTCGGAATGTTAATAATGCCAGTTTGCTTTATGACCCAGCTGTATATTCCGAGGAAATGAGCAATTTTTCGATGAAGTCAAATATTTTATCAGCGCAACGAGCTGCCCTGGTGCATCAAGAAATAGATGCAACCCAAATTGGAAGGCCTATTGTAGCCGAAGATCATGTTCCATTTGCAAATTCATCCCACCCAATTTCATTCAATCCTTTACCTAAAGCCAGTACCCTTGAGCCGCAAAATTGTGGTTATTGGAAGAGCCTTGGTTCACAGCAAAGTTCATGTACTGACTGGATGGTGAATACTTATCCAAGTGATTCAGTAGGTAGTGAGAGCAATACTCCAAGCCCTATGTTTTTTGCGGAAGTAAGTAACATCTCTGCATATTCACACTATATGAAACCTAGTTATAATGCGTTCCAAAACTTCTCTTCTTCAAAGAATCCATGCAGTAAAATTTCTAGTCAAGATAGACATAAGCATTCAACATCTGCAGTACTTAATCAAAGTAGTCTCCAGGATACTTTTACTTCATCTTCTATCAGAACTCAGGAAATGGCTTCAAGTGTTCAGCAGAACATCAGAGGAACTGCCCGTAGTGCATGGGCAGAGGGTGGGAATGAACTTGCTCTACTTCCAGCCTATGGAAATCAATCAGATGTGATCTGTTTCGATAATGGTGGTGCTTGGGCAAATAGATCAGTCGAGAATTGCCATCACTGGAGTGGTCAGTTGGGTTTAAACGTGAAAAAAAGTGACGGAGAATTGAGGAATGTTGTGAGTACGGATTCCAACCCTCAGGGTCTATCTCTATCACTTTCATCAAATCCATCTTCAAAAATACCCGTGGCTCAATTTGGAGAGGGATGTGTACAAGAAGATTTAGACTCGAGGACTACCGTTTTAGAGGATCCTCGAGATTCAAAAACTGTGAAGTCTGGTTATTTATGTTCGGTACCGAAGCCATCTATAAGTAGTACAGGTTGTGGGAGATCTCTTCAAGACGTGGCGGGGGGGATTTCTACTAACACTTATCAAAATACAGGTCCTCTTGGCCCATTCACTGGATACGCGACTATTTTAAAGGGTTCAAAGTTCTTGAAGCCTGCACAGCAGCTGTTGGATGAACTCTGTGGCATAACTGGTTCAAAACACGGCAAATCATTTGAGCTGTCTGGGAGGACTTCTGGAGAAGTTAGCTCTTCTGGTGGTGCTTTGAATGCAACTGAAACTGAGTTTGGTGCGAGGGCTAATAATTCAGGTGCCTCTTCCTCAACATTTTATGCTTCAAATGATATAAGGGGGGATGGTGGAGTTGGGAGTAGCACCTGTGACTCTTTTCGGCCCGAGTACCAGCAAAGGAAGGCAAAGCTCGTATATATGCAGGACGAGGTTGGTTATTCCTTGATCTTTTACTAATAGTAAGTCTTGTATTCATCTGTGTGCTTTGTTATTAATATATATATTCTTACTTCTATACTCTGAAGGTTGATCTTACATTAAACGTCACAAATTTGTTAAAAATCTGAAGCATAATTCTACATCTAAGCGGTTGGTGATGTTCTAAATTATATTTAATCGAAGGAAATGCTAAGCTGCTTTCATAGAGAAGATTACACCCCTATATTAGGTCTCTTAGCGAAATTTTGATTTTTATACCGACTTCTGATGCAAATCTTAAGGCAAGGTTTTAGATTTTAGTAGATATTGTGTAGTCCAAGATTTAATAGGTCGTTTATTTTCCAATGCCCCAAAACCTTATTATGTTGTAGAACAGAGCCCATGTGAACGTCAAATATAGTTTGCATCTTTTAGTTAAATATCAATAGTGCTCATAAATTGATTTCAAACCCTGATTCTGAATTGTTGTGCTTGTTGTACTTTCAA
The DNA here is from genome assembly GCA_011037825.1 of Carya cathayensis. NCBI lineage: Eukaryota > Viridiplantae > Streptophyta > Magnoliopsida > Fagales > Juglandaceae > Carya > Carya cathayensis. Next base: position 1,408,028 of record QGSO01000348.1, on the reverse strand, counting down.
AGATTTGCAGAAGGTTCAAGCAATATCATCAGCAAATGCAGATGGTGGTTTCATCCTTCGAATCAGTAGCAGGTCTCAGTTCTGCCACTCCTTACATTTCGTTTGCTCTCAAGTCGATTTCGAGGCACTTTCGGTGTGTAAAGAATGCCATCACAGACCAGCTCAAGCATACACGAAAAGCAATGGGGGAGGATTTAGCATCACCTTCTGCCGGCACAAGCAATAGCAAGGGTGATGCAAGTACACTGAAGCTAAAGTATTTGGACCCAAGCTTGCAAATGCACAAATATGGTGGTGGCAATTTGGGCTTCCTCGAAACCCAGCAACACGTATGGAGGCCCCAGAGAGGCCTCCCGGAACGCTCGGTGGCTGTTCTCAGAGCTTGGCTTTTTGAGCATTTTCTTCACCCGTAAGCCATTCTCTCTCTCTCCCTCTCTCAAATTTGTAATATCATGTGAATGCGAGTTTTCTTTATCGTCCCTTTGTAGGTATCCCACCGACACAGACAAGCACATGTTAGCCACTCAAACAGGTCTATCTCGAAACCAGGTAAGGCCTTTCTTTGTTGCTGAATCTGTACGCACAAGGATCTTCAATAAATTTTGGGAGATTATTTAGTATATAACATTCCCAGTGGCAGTGGTGGTGTCAAACTTGGAGGATTACCACAGCCCCCGACATTTGTGTATTAGCCCTATTCACTCAATTGTCCTACCATCCACTGACCGTGAGACTCGTTAAAGTTATAAAAAAAATCAAAACATTCATACTACCTTTATGTTAGATGATATCGCTGGTTTTTACATCGATAATGTATTTAGTTTGTCAATAAATAAACTTCTAAATAGATTCTTTCTTGAATATGTTACAATCAAAGTTTCATGGGCAATGATTTTGGTCATGGCCATATAGATCTTTAGCAATTGAAAGATATTTTGACTGAGAAATGCAGGTGTCAAACTGGTTCATAAATGCTCGAGTGCGTGTCTGGAAGCCAATGGTAGAAGAAATACACATGCTCGAAACCAAAGGCATGGCAGAATCCAAGCAAATTCCGAGCAAGAACGATGAAAGCTCTGCTGCTGAAGGTAGCCGCCATCCGGATCGTGATATTCATCAACTCTCCAACAATCCAAGCTTAAATACGACTCCCAATACGCAATTCGAATGCTTAGGGACAGGCTCCTTTCTGAGCGCCGGACGTGGACTTAGTGGAGAACAGTGGAACCGAGAGAAGCGGTCGAAAATGGAATGTCAGATACCGACTACCATGGACGGGACATTAATGGGTTTTGTGCCGTACCAGCAGAATGGGGTCGAGATTGGTGGAGTCGGAGCTGTGACTCTTACCTTGGGACTCAGGCATGATGCAGAGAATGCACAGCATCGGCAACAGCAACAGCAGCAGGAAGAGCAGCTGCTGAGAAGGGAATTTGGAGGAGGCATGATTCATGATTTTGTTGGATAATCTAATGTTAACTTAATATGCGACGGAAGCGAACAAAGGAAGAGAAGTCTACGTAGCGTCGTTCTTCTATCATCTAAGTATTCTATCATGTATGTATGTATGTATGTATGTATTGAGCATTGGCCAAGGCAATTTGTTTAACAAATAGGTTGTATCTTAAAGGTGGGATCCATTGTTGGTAGACACTGCAATTGCATACCGATGCGTGAAGGTGAGACCATTCATCTTTTCAATTTGGGTTCGAATCGCCCGATGCCATTTTATTATGTTTAAGATCCATGCTATATATTTTCTTTTGGAAAATGCTATGGTCCATTAATGGGTCTCGATTGTGTTTTCGTTTTTATTTATTTTTTTAACTTCATGATTAGGGGAATATATATTTAATGATGTGATTTTATTTTTAAAATGTTTAAGAAGATTAAGAAAATGCACAAAAAAAAAAAGAAGAGAAGAAAAAGGTTACACCTGTCGGGACTCGAATTAGGACCTAATATGGGTAAGTAAAAAGCTAAATATAGTCCGCGTGTGTAATTGTAAGGGAACTGCCGCTGGTGTGGAAAATGAAGCGCACCATTTTATATTTGTAGCTTTGATTTGTACGGACTCCCTCTCTCTCATAAACTTAGTGGCTAAGCTGCAGATATCTGTGGCTTTATATTTGTGGCTTTTCTCGGCTCAATCAATGGTGTTTTTATATGTATAAAGACAACAAAAACCTAAGAGACAAAGCGCAGACCATTTCTGGCCCAGGTCTTAAAAGTTTCACATAGATTGAAGTTTTCCATACATGCTGTTAGAAATTTCTACTTTTTTTTTTTTATCCCTTCTCTCTTGCTTTCTCGCCAGTCAAACGGTAAAGTTTTTTTATATTCATATAGACTTCTCCGAAGAACCCTCTGTTTTGTCTAAGGAATGATTGATGTTCCTAATATTCTAAAAAAAGTTTTGGATTTGGTTTGGCTTGGGTAATGGCTAGAGGAGTTGTGGATCAATTTTATGCATGGAGAGGATTAAGGGGCGACCTACAAATCGTGGATGTGTTGTAGATGGTTCCTACTTGCCTTGTTTGGTGCATTTGAAACGAAAGGAATGAAGAATCTTTGAGAATCATCAAAGAACGGTGGTAGGACTCAAAACTTTTATTTATTTTTATTGATACTCTTCTATCTTAAACTCCATTGATTTTAATAGCCCAAATCTATGTGATGTTCTTGTATTTGTAGCCTCTATCTAGTATTTCTTTTGTATTCTTCCCATTTACTTAGTTGTGCCTTAGCTCACATTAATAAAGAAATATTAATTATAAAAGATATCTAAATAAAAGGAAGTTGCCTCTTTACTGTAGTGCTACCAGGTTCTTAGGAGATTTTTTTTTTAATTTTTAAATTTTTTTATAGGTAAAGCACCAATATTGTTGTTTAGTCGTTCATTGTAATCTGCTCTTTTGGTTTCTCACAAAGACTACTTGAAGAAGAAGACCACTTTAAAGATGACAGATCCAGGTCGTTACGGACACATCCACCTGAAGAGAGAGCACACTTCCACTTGAAGACCACGAAGACGAAGACGAGCTCGAGAAGACCACTGAAGATGAAGACCACGGAACAAAGACCAAGTCCCAACCGAAGAAGAGTTCCACACGAATTCAAGATCTATATTCTTTGCCTCTGATTTTTTTTTTCGTATGCTTCTATTTGTTTATATTAAATATATTAGCTGACTCCCCCACGGTTGCCCATCGCGATTGTACTTAGCAAAACTATATTGGTAAACATAGCACCTTTAGAGGATTGCTATACAATAGTCTCTAAACTACACTCCTGTCACTTTTTTATTTTCTTTTTATTTCTTTCTGCCATGATCAAATCTATGTCTATTCTTGAAACAATTCTGCTCAGTACAACCGGTGATGCGGAATTGCTGTGCAACCGGTTGACACGTCAGCATCTGACAGAAAAAAAAAAATTAAATGAAATTCGAGGAGTAAGCTTCGACTGAACCTAGCGACTGAAACAAGCCCTCCCTTCGACTGAAATTAGGGTTCCGACTGAAAGTAGCCCTCCGAGCAAGAGGTGCTCCAACTGAAACTGAGAAGCAAGCATTGAAGGAAGAAGGAACTGACTGCAGCACTGTCTCCAAGCTCCCTGCTCTGTTCGACAACGAAGTCATCCAAGGAAGAAAACTTACAGCAAGAATCAAGCATTATCCAAAAGTTGATTTCAGGGAAGAAAACTGAAAATTGTGATTAAAATATGCATTATTTTTCCTTCAGAATTACTTGTGAGGCATTTATGGAATAGAAATTGATGTTTATAACTCAATAAATTGTTGATATTCCCATACCAAGAAACGCAGAAATTAATGTCATCAACCTCTGCCACATGCATGTCAGAGTCCTTACAAGTCAGGTTCTGACATTCATCTTATGTGTTCTCATCTTGAACTAAATTGGGATGAATATTGTGTTCTGGTTGCAAAGATTTAGTAGCAATTACATGGTTCAAAGCCTCTGTAAAAACATCCCTGGGTACTTAAACAGCCACAGAATCTATAGATCCTCTACATTGCTCAGTAATTAGAACATTAGCAGGTCCCTTCTCATTGACGGCTTCAACATTTACAAGACAAAGGGGGTTTCGTTGGGTTCTTGGAGAAGATGAAGGGGGGAGTCGCTCTGGCTTTGGCTTCGTGGAGAAGAAGAAGACCTCTATGGCTTCGTGGGTCTAACAAGATGAAGAAGAAATTGTGCGTTTTGACAAGTTGAATGAAACGTGGTTGTTTCATTTTTGCCACGTGGGACACGGTTTCCCAATGGTTTCTCTGGCCGGTTACAAATAGCATTTTTCTTCTCGAAATTTGATCTCCACTCTTTGAATGAACCCCTCTCTCTCTCTCTCTCTCTCTCTCTCTCATTGTGAATTATTTACTTGCTGCTCTGAAACCAAATTTTGGGTTGACTTCATTTTGACTGTCTTTTCATCAAGTTTTCTATATGCGAAGGGACAAAATCACTTGAACGAACAGAGAATCTGGGGCAATTTGAGTGTTTTTAATATTTAATTCGTGAACCTGGTTTGTCACATTAAGTGTGGTGTAGAATGTGTGAACTGACTGATGAAAAGAGTTTTTCTTTCCTCGCTACACTTGCACCTTCTGATAACATAGGCCTTTCGGCCCATTTCTTTTTAGGAAAATACTTCTTGAACTGAGGATTGTGATCGATAGTCTTGACCGATTGTATTTTTAATTTTTTAATTTTTATTTAATGATTAAAAAAGTGACTATTAGTGTATTGATATATATATTTTTAGTTTTAAAAATTTTTAAAGATGTATAAAAAATGGTTGAATCCAAAAGAAGTAGATTTACAGTTATTTGTCCACTCTCTTAGTCTGGGTAGCATGTCTTGCATATCGAGCAAGCTTATGCACTATTTCGTTGGTTTCCGTTGATACGTAATTAGGAGTGGCCCAATATAAACTAAGGTATAAGACAAAAATTGAAGACCAGACCTATCTTTAATATAATAATAGAAATTAAATATCTAAACATTTAAAATTTATTTAAAGTTAGCAATAAATTTATTTACAATTACAATTGTAATGACCCGGCCCACGTTATCAGCCGAGCTCAAAGTTTTAAAGCAACAGTCCAGCCCAACATGGAAAAAAAGGTGCAAAACTCACCGTTTCACCGAGCCTTTGTTTTCCCTCTTCTTTTTCTTTTCACTGCCCCTAATACCCTACTCCCTCCCTCTTTACGCACCATCAACACAGACCCAGCCCCATGCTATTTCGTCCCCTCCAAGTTGTGCCTCCAGACCAGTCGCCATGCCGGTAAATTCTTCGACACCGTTCACCTCTCTCTCTCTCTCTCTCTCTCTCACACACACACACACACACACTCTTTGTCTATGAACTGGCCTGTCAGCATCTTCGATTAGGATCTCGCCGGTGACCAACGAAGGCTACCAAACACCACAAAGATACTCTCTCTCTCTCTCTCTCTCTCTCCCCACAATGAGTGCCACCGTCCTCACACTGGAGCACATTGTTATTTCTCTCTGCCACTGTAAGCCTTTCTACTTTTTTTTTTCTTTTTTGTGTACGAAACCACAAACCCCGGTGACTCCATTAAACCGCCGCCGTTCTTTGCACTATGACACTACCGTCGGTATGTCTCTACCCCATTTATTCTTCACCCCTTTCCCTTGTCTATGTTTTAGTCTCTCAACTTGGGTATTTTGTCACATGGTTTAGAACGTTGCCCGGTTGCTGCTGGTAACCCCACTTCGCGCCACCGCAATTGTCATCACTCTTACACGTTGGGTAAGTGCCAACTAGAAGTTTGGGCTGTCTCTATTTGTATATTTGAAATTTGTAGATTGAGTGATCTCATGGATATTTGATATTTGGAGGGTCTCTGTTTGTAACGTTGTGGATGAAGAGGACTTGGAAGTGTGGGGTGTTTGTTTGTTTGACATGTCGGGAGTAAGTTTGTTTGACTTGAATGTGTGGGTTGTGTATATTTGACATCTCAGAGGTAAGTTTGTTTGACTTGAAAGGGGTGGGCTGTTTGTTTGATGTGTGTGGTGAATGGTTAAGGGAATTTGAAGAGGTTGGGTTAATCTATTGGCAGAGTACTGCATCGATATTGTATTTAGACCATTATAAACCAAGGCACTAGGATGTACTATTTTGTGTATGGGTTGTTTATGGGTTTACTTTGAAATATAGTTTCGATTTACTTAATTTTGTTAGTTGGTTTTGTACTTGTGCAAGTTATTAATATGTCAGTGATACCTTTCTAGATTAGGTTGCAATACTACTAAGTTTTAGATTCCAGGCTTAGATAGCACTTTGCAAGAGTTAGGTAAGCGGTGTTACTATGCTAGATTTTGCTTAAAACTGACAGATGTTGATTTTGTGAAAATTTGCATATTTTGTTATGAAAATAACCTTGTTATTTTTTGCACTAATCTCTATTCTGAACTTTGAAATATGATATGTTATCATGATAGGTGTAGATGAGTAATTTTTGTACTTTGTTTCTCTGCTGCATAAAATCTGAATATGAAGTCTGAAATATTTGAACTGACTCTATTATATTTATCTACTCAGTACTTCTTTATGATATGATATTGCATCTAACCTAAATGAATAAGATTCTGTTTCGTTTTGGTTATAGCCCAACCTTGGGTTATAGTAATGGCCGCCAGCCTTGCCACGGGTTATAGTAGTGGCCTTTGGCCTACCATGAATTATAGTAGCAGTGTCCGGCCTTGTCATGGGTTATAGTAGTGGCCTTTATTCTGAGTGCAATCGATATGATGACATGGCAATTTATGTTCTGCTTGGCTATTTGCAGAAAGCATAACCATTATTATATATAGAATGCACAACCCTGCCACGTGGGTAAACATGACCTTTGCTTTGAGTACACTCACTTTGGTGACAAAACAGTGATTTACGTTCTACTTAGTTATCTGCAGACATGCACAACCCTACTACCAGGGGTAGGCATGGGCTCTGTTTTTGTTTAAGATGTTGTTTAGTATGCTTGTGCCTGAGGTCTATTGTAGATGTTATTGTTGTAATGAAATGCTTCTGAAAATACCACTGCCATATTTTTTAGAACTGCCTATTCATGCATTTTAACACATTGGTATAGGTTCATTACTTATCGAGTTGTTGATAACTCACCCAATTACCTTCATTACTTTTTAGATGACTTTGAGATTTTAGCTGGGGATCAAGAATAGGTAACATGGATGAGATTAGTTGAGTGTAGAGGACTAAGTGACAAAGGGTACAAGGGATTAGTGGAGAGACCTATTAAAAAAATTTGTTATTTTACTTTGAGTAGTATTTTGGAATATTGATGACTTTTATTGAGAAGTTGGAGATATTCTTTATTATCTATGTTGGAGGAACTCTTAGATGTATGGGTGGAGGAACATATACTTTGATTAAAGGAGTTTTAAGTGTTATAAAGTTGCTTCTTGTGTTATATGAAGTTGTATTTGTATTTTAGGGATTTGATTTTAGTTGACAGGAACTACCACCCTGACCATCTGGGTACAGGGCATATTGAAACTAGCTTAACATCTTGACAATCTCAAGGGAAGACTATATTCATGAGAAAAGCCTTAAAAAAAAATCAGTAATATTATGTAAATAGAAGAGTAAAATATTTCAAGAAGAAAAGAAAACAAAGAAAATGAAAACCTAAGAATCTAAAGAGTAGAAAGAATGAAAGATGAAGTGTTAAAGACAACTTAGTTAAGGTTATAAACCTAAAGTCATATGTCAAGTCAAGCAGTTTACACCTACAATATTAACTGTGTTTCTCATCCTTGGTGCCCTTATCCCACCCCTGCCCCAACATACTTTGGGGGGAGGTGGGACTGTATGGGCCCTGTACCTCGGCACTGACCCTACCCCGAGACCGTCTGCCCTACCCGCCCACCGCCTACCCATGGCGAAAAATAATCAGAAAAGACCAAAAAAATCCAAAACAATCAAAAAACAACAAAAAATCCACATCTATCCACAACAAATCAAAAAACACAATAGATATGAAAAATAAAAAATGGCCACGAATGGCCATGAGTTTCTTTGCAAACATACACGGCCACAAGCCCGGGCCATGCAGGACCAGCGCTTAAGCCACTTGATTGGGCCTCACAGTAACAGCACGGCACCACCCTATGCCCACCATCAGGCCTAAGCATGACACCATGCCATGCCCACCATTAGCAGGCCACACACAGTGCCATGCCGTGCCTACCACCAGACCAACGCATGGCACCATGCTATACCATGCAACCAGCCATTAGACCGGACCAGGACTAGCCCAGCTGTGGGCCATGCACCATCCTTGCCCACCATGGGCCTTGCATGCCACGGCCACCATAGGACCTTTTATCCATTATGCTTATTTTATTTATTTACTTTATTTTTTTGATTTAATAATTTGCTAGGGACCTTTTGGGGGTCTCTAATTTGTAAGCTTTATAAATAGGACCCTTAGTCATTTCATTTGGATCTTTTGAACATTGGACATTTTGCCTTGTGTGGCCGGCCATTGTGCCTAGGATTCTCTATTCGGTGCTTAGCACTTGGACTTCTTGGGGTGCAATTCGTGAATCCCCAAGGAGAAGGATCACATTTTGTAATTCGTGAATGTTTGATTCTATTTATCTTTATTTATCATTTGAGGTTTCCTTTCAATATTTGTGTAATTCGTGAATCAAAGTTGATTGGTTATCTTTTGTTCTTTGGAGTTTATATTTGTGATTGCTGTGAGTGTGGTTGATTGGAGGTGCACTTTGCTTCTTGGATTTGTGATTGAGATCTTCAAGTTATTCTTGTGTTCATGCATTTTCTTGCATGTTCATAAGTTTTCTTTAAGGATTCTTGAAGTTTCTCATTTGCCAAACACACCATTCGGCCAACCCTAGCCCCACCATTTTCCATACACACCCGCACCACTTTACATAGCTGACCATCAATCAAAACCCTAATTACTATATTGAGCCATTCGGCCATAACCCAATTGGTTTGACTGAAGCCCTACTTCCCATATTACCCCCACCTTATCTCTCTATATATTATTTGATTAGTCATTATCCCTTAATTGACTCAATCAAATCCCATCCCCAACCAAATCAAATCCAATCCTATCCTTTGTCCCTATATTCGGCCAACCCATTCCAAATTGAAATTGAAATTCCAATCCCGATAATTTAGGAGATCATCAGCTGAATCCCATCACTACCCTTGGCCGAAACACATATCCAACCCTAGCCTCATTCACCCATCTTCCAACCCTAAATCACTCAAGTGGCGCCTAGCACCCAAGGGAGACCTTGTCGTGCCCCATTATCACCATACCCCAGATACCATAGCCCATACACCCCTAGTATTCTCACCCTTAAACACTAGCCACCAATTACCGAAGCTCCCATATTGGGTTACACGTGATCGAGACCAAGCATAGAGTCCATTCGGTCAATCAAGGAGCAACAAGGAGAGAATAGACCTCTTAGTGTGTGAGGGCTTAACCGAGGTCCCAAACAGCCATGGTTCCCTTTGCAAACCCATGATCATTCTTGCTACAAGGAGGAGAAGAAAAAGTGGAGAAACAGGAGAAGGGGAGGAGGAGGAGGAGGAGGAGGAGGAGGAGAAGAGGACTAATACGTCATAGCGTCGACATAGAGAGAGACTACGACCGCAAGGGCGGGGGTTAGTGCCTTAAACGATATCATTTTATTTTAAAAAATAAAATCTAAGAAAAATTGACGATGTTTTGTGGAGAATTCTCCAAAAAGACTTCTTTTTTTTTTAAAACAATTTTAATATATATATATATATATTATATTTATATAATATAGTTAGGTGGATGGGGTAAACCTTGGGCTTGCTTTGGCCCAACTCGGTCCTTGTCCCCAGTTCCTAGCTGCGTGCAGGCATCTGCCCACATGCCCCCCATTTGCGGATGGGGCCCCCTATTGCCCAGCCCTATTTCTCATGATAGTTATGCTATATTGTCATAATTGTTTTCACATATATTTCTTCATTTTCTTAAGCTACTTTCCTATTTTTGTCATGTCTTAATTTCGATTTTCATTTTTTTAATAATTTTTTAAGCCAACATTAAGCATTATTTTTTCTTTGTTAAGCAATCGTGTTAACTATGGCCACCACATTTCTCTCCCACTGCATCATTTTTTCTTTTCATTTGCTCTTTCCCAATTTTAAGGCCTTGTATCAGCAGGGGGCGTTAGGCAGTTGTCTATGCTGCCTATGCCTTGAGCCGGCCCTACAATCTTTTTTCTATGTCAAGCAATAACTTCATCTATGGCTGCCACATTTCTCTCTCACTGCATCATTATTTCTTTTGATTTGCTCGTTCATAATTTTAAGGCCTTGTATCAGCAGGGGGCTTCAGGCAGTTGCCTAAGCTACTTAGGCCTTGTGCCGGCCCTGCATGTGACAATTCATAGGACTTAAAACTCCAAAGGAAAACCTTGATAACCTTAACAATTGCATCTCCTACTTGGGGTGAACTATTTTAACCAAAATCAATAAAAATAACAACTTAAATACAAAATCCTCCAATATAAGTTTTTTAAAAAATTCTTCCATGGAAAACTGACTAAACACTAATAAATTTTCTCTTAAATTTGGCAAATAATCTAAAGCCGCCTGGCACTTGATCTCTTCCAATCTCTTTCATTGTACTTTTTATCGTCAATCATAAACAAAAACCTTAATATCATCAAAAAAATATGGAAAATAAACAGGTGAGTGCACTATGTGTGAACAAGAACAATTAGAACCGACTTGAACTAGTCAAAATCGAGGGAAGAACCTCTCAACCAACGGTTGAAATAGATTGAAACCGACGTCGGTCAGTTCAATTCCAGTTGTTCAAACTGGTGAACTGAAGGATATAATATATATTATTTTATTCATATATAAAATGGCACTGTTTAACTTAATTAAGTTATATGACATTGTTTTATAACTATATGTTAGAAGAAAAAAAGATAAAAATGATGTCGTTTAGTTTAGTACACAAAAACGACGTCATTTTTGGTTTAGGATTGAAACACTAACATGAATCCTCCCCTTCTCCTTCAATGCTCCTCCACTCCACACTGGTTTTCTCTCTCTCTCTCTCTCTCTCTCTCTCGGTATGATTTTGACTTTTTGGGGGCTAACTTTGCTTTCACATCTGTTTGATTATGAGATTTAGCACTATGAATATATAGTATATTTAAATTTTTTTCCATATCTGTTGCTCCCATATTTGTTCACTGATCATGATCCAGTTCCAATGCAATTTGTTTGTCTAATGTTGTGGCCGGAAATGTACTGAAAAGTTGACTAAATGTAGCTAGAACTTCACTTAATATTCATTAAAAAAAGTAAAAATAAAAACAAAACAATGTCAATAGATTAGTTGGAAAACTATAAGTGTCATGCAAGGGGATTGGTCCAACCGGGCCCTAATCCCATTTTTATGGTAATGCTGGTCATTTTGGCAACAAGCTTTGAGCCAAAGTTAATAGGAGTTCTTAGGAATTTACAATAATTTGATTTACAATAATTAATTTTTATTCAGTCACCATTGAGAAAACATGTATATATGGCCCTTGATTGGTGATGTCCTAGTAAGTTTTGCTCAAACAAGTTTTATTGGTGACAAATTATCAACATAGAGCATAATTTCTCGGTATCAACCTACACATAGGAGTGATGTGACTAATATGAAAATTGTAGAAAGATGAGTGAACTAGAATAAGATTTTAGAATCTTAAAAGATGAGTGGACTAGAATATGATTTTATAATCTTAGACTTGTGAAGTTTGCTATGTTGCAAACTAGTTGCTGTGTAATTGTGGTTTTTTGTTTTGTAATTACTTTTGTCTTTCACATATTAGATGGATTCTTTATTAACTCTAATTGATATTGACTCAAATGAATGAATCACAAACTTGGGAGATGGTTTGAGAGATAACCAAACTTTAGGTCCCTCGAGTGCCCCTATCTGTAGTACTTGTCCACTTCTTAAGAAATAGAAGGTGAATGATCTGTCATTTGTTTAGGATCATTTTAAGAAGGTAGAGAGTTGTCCTATGGATGAGCCTAAAACTAAGTGCAACTATTATGGCAAGATGTATGCTCACCCCTTAAAGAGGAATGAGACTTCAACAATGTAAAATCCTTTGTCTGCATGTCCCAAAAATCTTCATAAATGTGGGCAATTGGATAGGTACCAAAAAACATTGGTGAGTGAGACAACACCTAAAGAGGGGTTGAAGATAGTGCTGGTCGTACGATGAGGACTCTTGTAACCCACAAGTATAGTAAAGAGGTTGTGAGGTTAGTGATTGCAGAGTTGACAATTATAAATGAGTCATTTAGAGTAGTTGAAAGGCAAAGGGGAAGGTGTGTTGGTCTCTTGAACCTTAGTTTAAAGTGCCATATAGCATTACGGTTGCAAGAGATTGTATGAAGTTATTTTTGCATTGGAAAAAGAAAAGCTTAAAAATAGTGGCTGGAGGACTTCGTTGATAATTGATACATGGACATTGGTACAAAATCTTAATTATGTGTCTAACCGCACTTTTCATTGATAGGGATTGGAAATTGCGCAAAAAATCTTTAATTTTTGTTTAATCCTAATCTTCGAGGGGAGACTAATGGGAGGTATGTTGAATTGTGTCTCTTTGATTGGGGTATTGAAAGGATATTTACTATAATTACTAATAATGCAAACTTAGATGATCTTGCAATTGAATATTTAAGACAATTCTTTATGGAGAATGTGTTGAGGGGAAAATGTTTAATACATTAGCATTAGGATTTTCAACGTTATTTTATTTAAAAACTTTAATAAATATAGAATTTTGTGAAAAGAAAAATTCGGGGACAACTAGGTACTCAGAATTTTGGGTTTTGAAAACCCGGTTTCATCTAAGTTCCGGCCTGGGTCATAACCCAAGTTAACTCAGGCCGGGTGTAATCTCCCTAAAGAAATTCGTTAATTTCCTTAGACCTTAGAAAATTTATGAAATCCCGAAAGGGTTTCATGAATCGAGCGATTAATTAGGTTAAGTCCGTTAGCACATTCAAATCTCGATCCACTATGGTGACATGATTGTTCTTGTATTTAATGAAGGTACTTAGGAGTATAATCTTATGAAACAAATTGCACCATTAGACCCGTATGAATATTTAGGATTTTATGGTATAATAGCAAGTTTTTGAGTTTTTTGGATGAATAGTACACCTTTGGGAGCGCCACGCGACATCTGATCCAACAACTGTCAAATCGCCATGTAGGATGTCTAGATACACTTAAGATCACTAGAAAACTTTTTATTTAAACACATGGCACAATCCTTGCATTCACTTGAAAATCCTAGGACACTTGTCAAGAAGAGAACAAGTTTGTAAGAGATGGAGGGTGGATAAATCTTGTCATCATGCTCTCTTACACCTTCACTATTCCATACAACCAAACATTATTTGGCTAAGCAAAAGAGGGTTTAAACCCTAATGAAATTCCAAAAAGTTGGAAGTAAACTGAAATCCTAAACCCCCTTGTGGAAGCCTAAATGGTTCCTAAACCCTAAACATACATGGTTTGTAACTAAGTGTTTACTTACTTAGTTCAGTCACTTCCACCAGCAACCAACCACTCAAGTACATACTCTTATAGATTCATCCACTCTTATATCTTTGTAATTTCACTTGACCAAGAAAACTACATTTGGACCAAACCCTAACCAAAACCTTAGCTATACCCCATTAGGTTAGCCCCTTTTTGGTCTAGTCAAAACCATCATTTATCTCAAGCTTCTTCAGAAGGTTTTCTCTCCCTTACAAGGCCATACCGAGATTGTCATGCCACCTCATTTTCTGCCACTAATAGTGCTTTTGATGGCAATCAAACTTGACCCTTCAAGCCCCTCATCCACTCGGTTTGCAGCAGCAGAAAAATAGCTGCCCCTTCCTTCAATTTTCTCTCCTCTTTTCACAAGCAAACCTCACCTCACTTGTCACTCATTCAACCACCCACAAATCAGCACCTTAAACCCCCCACTTCACCCTCATTTCTCCCTCACTTCCAATCATTTTCATCCTCTTTTCCAAGAGCAAACCGAGAGACAGCTATCGAGGATTTTCTAGGAAGTTTTTTCTCCTTGAATTCCAGCTCCTTTGTAAGTATTTCCTTGGCTCAAATATCTTCCATTTTATTTAGTAATGAGCCTAGTTTACTTGGATAAAAGTTAGTATTGATGGTGGTAAGTTTTAGTGTTGATAGTTTTTGATGTTTGTGATGAACTTTGAAGTTTTGTGAATTTTTGATGAGAAGTTGTGTGGATCTTGATTTGATGAAGTTTACATGATTATATACAAGTTTATAGAATGATTTGAAGCATGTTTGAATTTTATAAAATGGCTTTACATGATGTTTGAAGTGGTAGAAACCGATTGGTTCAAAACAGTTTTTTTGTTTGGTGTAGGTTGTGATTTTAGCTTTGATTTTGATTCTATGTTCTTGGTTTTTAGGACTTTTGTTTCTAAAGCTTAGATCTATGGATTAAGAATGAGTTTTTGAAATTTTATGACTTAGATCTTTGTTAAAATGATGATGAACATGCAAGAGTTTGATTTTAAGCATATTATTGAGGCTCTCTCAGGTTCAATGTTGATTTTAATGAAATATTTGTTATGACATGCTAGATTTGATGAGTAGATAGTTAAAACCTGAATGTGAGGTATGGTTCTATTCTTTCAAGGGTTATTACATGAAAAGCAAGAATTTAGTCACTTTCTTTCCAGTTCAAAAATATGCATATTTGGTTTCTAAGTTTTTATGCAAACCGATAGTTGTATGCTACGTTCTGTTATTTTTGGTTGATTGGTCAAGCATGCTATCATTTAGGTTTGAATGATGATTATGTTAGAAGTGTTATTTATGAACTCTTGGAGTCCTTGGAGTTGATATGAAATTGTTAGACCAAGAACATCAATAGTTGGTTTTATTTAACATAATCTATATGTTTTGGCATTTTTCTTTGGTGTAGTGAGTCAAGTTTTTATGAAATGTGCGATTTAGTGGTTTAACATGATTTTAGAACTAAGGATGTGAATATTTGAGAGTGCAAATTCGGTTAAAGCATGTTAGCGTGTTAAATGACTAAGAAGTAATAAAAACATTATTTTTAGCCCAGGATTGAATTGGCTAAGAGAGAGATGTCGTAGTTGGGTTTAGTTTTAAAAAACTCTGAGTTCATATTTGGATTTAGGATTAAAGTTACATGAAGAATGTAAATTTTGATAAGTTTAGGAGCAAATTAATAATTTTCCATAAGTTGATGGTAACTTTGCAAATTTGGCCGTAAGTTAGGAAGTTTGATTTTTATGAGGATTAAGATGGTCTAATCCTATAGCTTATCTCATTTCAACTTACTTTCTTTTACCCTACGCTTATGTATTGCACGCTACATTTTGTAAGCTAGCTGATGAGCATCAAGGTGGACCAAGTCTTAAAGATCTTTTGCAAGTTTCAGATGGGCCAATTAAAAAGTTAAGAGTTAGGAAGATCAAGGAAGCTATGCAAGGATGAGTGCAATTCACTTGGGATGAATCTAACAAAATTCCAACATTCAAGATGGGCTTGAAGAAATGAGAACCAGTTTTGATCCATTTGATGTAAGCTATGGAAGAATGCAACATGACTAAGGATTTAAGAGTGGGATTAGCACCAGCCTGACCTCACTTACCTTCCCTGTGACGCCAATGAATGGAGGCGGACACAGTCCCAAACTGCCCTAACAACCTACCTCCCTATAAACCGGTGGGTCTAGCCTCTCCCACAGAGAAGAGCCGGCCCAGCCTCGGCTGCCTAAACGAATTACGTCGTCCCTATCACAGTAGAGTGTAGACCGGCTACTCAGCTGTCCAACATCTACCTTCCCCGCAGTGAAAAGCGGGTCTAGCCCCTTGGTTGCTTGAATGATTTACCGGACCTTTGCCACGATGAAGAGTGGTATCAGCATTGGCCTAACCCTCACTTACATTCCCTGTAATGCCAACGAACGGGAGCAAGTATAGTCATAAATTGTCCGAACAATCTACCTCCCCGTGAGGGACAATAGGCAGGACCAACCCTCGTGGCAGTCAGGCCTCCCTACGAAGGATAGCGAGTCCAACCTCTTGACTACTAGAACAACTTACCTCGTCTCCATAATGGCGAAGTACAGATTAGCTCCTTAGTTGTCTGACAGATTACTTCCCCAAGGGACCAAAGGAGGCTTGGCCTGAGGCATCCCTACCATTCCCTTAACAAAGTAACAACAAAATAGCTCAGGTTTGTAAGTTTTAGAGCTTATTTACACTGATTGGTTTGACTATCATAGTTTAAACAAATGACTCTTACTTACCTTCCTGTTAAGGACCAACAGGTCAACCATGCCTCAAGGTGGCCCAACTTGCCTCACGTCAAAGTGCAAGTTCAGTTTCCCAACTGCCTGATGTAGCTCAGAGCAAATTTGGCCCTTAAGCTCCCTTGGCCCCTAGCCGAACACAAAGGTCAACGAGGCGAGTTTAGTTTAAACGAACTGCTCAACCTCCTCCAAAGACACAGGGTGAGTTTAGCCTTCACGCGCTACTTGACCCCCATTGAAAGCTTAAAGCAAGTCGCTAGTCCTTTGACTGCCCATCATGTCATTGGCCCATAACAAGTTAACAAGTGAGAAAGGTCACGGATTGCCCAACCATCGAGCACCAAAGAGAGCAGGCAAGTCACCTACCTGCCCGACCACATTCGTGTGCATTCTGTGTGATTAAGACCACCTCCAACCCAACTCCAGCTATGTCTTAAAGTAGCCAGCTCTGTGACAACTCGCCTTCTGGGGAGACAAAAGAGGAGGTTGGCCCAAGGCATCCCAGCCTTTCTCCCCACAAAATGGAGGCCCACTCTCCACTCGACGCAACTTAATTCCCTAAGATTGGGTTACTCAATTATGAAAAAAGGTCAAGCCCGCTAATGAATTACCCATGAAGCCGACGATGATGTCTCTCACCCGATGTGCCCACTCGAAGAATGCAAAATATATATGCATGGTACAAGCAAAAGAAAGCAAAGGAAACAAGCTTTAAAAAAGGGTGCCAGCAAAGGGAGCCAAGTACGGTGTCTGCACGGACTCACCTTAACCCCTGTCTCCATAGACTAAGTCGATGAGGAGATCAACGTTTCGTTGAACGCATTAGGCTGGCCAACGAAAAATTAAAGGAAAAGTAGCAAATTAAAATGAGTAATAGAATGGAGAAGAGAAACATGAGTTTATTCACAATTGAAGTCTTTACAAAAGGAAAATTACATTGTTGCAAATGAGTGTTACAAAAATAGGAAATATAAAAGCTATGAAGGAAGGGCATTAACATCTGCCTTGGGCGTGGCGGGGTTGACCTCAGGAGCATCAAGGTCCGCCTTGGGCCTGATGGGGTTGACTTTAGGAGCGTTAGGGTCTGCCCAACCCCCAAGATCAGCCGGGGAGCTTTAGAGTCAGGAGAAAATGCATTGGGGATCTTGTCTTGGCTCAAATTACAACCGTGCTTAAGGGAATCTGGGTTGAGAGGGAGTTCGTGGACTTCGAGGGCTCTCAAGTGTGGCTCGAGTGCCCTTGAATCTGCCTAATGATTCTCCAAGACATGGTCTTGCATTATCTTGAGGCCTTCATTATACTCGTACGCCCAAACTTGGTCGTGGACAAATGGGGCCGACCTCAATTATCCCTCTTAAGTGGGGGGCAACCTCTTGGATCTGAGACAAGTTATTCAGTGGGTTGCATCCTGATCCTTGGCCCCCTGACACATTGTCTACTATTTTTGGGGTGTGGTAGTTGGGACTATCAAGTGGTCTATACAAATTCTCAACCAGCAAAGCTCTTACACTACCAACAGTATGAATAGACATGCATGATAGTAATATGACATGTATGCTTTGTGACAAAGGTAGCATAGACAACTTCCTAAGGCCTCAAAATTGGGAAAGAGCAAATGAAAAGAAACAATGATGCAGTGGGAGAGAAATGTGGCGGCCATAGTTAACATGATTGCTTAACAAAGAAAAAAGATTGCTTAATGTTGGCTTAAAAAATTATTAAAAAAAAAATGAAAATCAAAATTATGACATGACAAAAATAGGAAAGTAGCTTAAGAAAAAGAAGAAATATATGTGAAAACAATTATGACAACATAGCATAACTATTATGAGAGATAGGGCTGGGCAGTAGGGGGCCCCATCCGCAAATGAGGGGCATGTGGGCAGATGCCTGAACGCAGCTAGGAACCGGGGACAAGGATCGAGTTGGGCCCAAGCAAGCCCAAGGTTTACGCTATCCACTCGACCGAGCCCATATATAAATTATATAAATATATATTAAAGATTTTGTTTAATAAAAAGAAGTCTGTTCGGAGAATTTTCCACAAAACATTGTCAATTTTTCTTAGATTTTATTTTTTTAAAAATAAAATGATATCGTTTAAGGGACTAACCCCCACCCCCGCAGTCACAGTCTCTCTCTATGTCGATGCTACGACGTACCCATCCTCTTCTCCTCTTTCTCCACTTTTTCTTCTCCTCCTTGAAGTAAGAATGGTCATGGGTTTGCAAAGGGAACCATGGCTGTTAGGGACTGCGGTCAAGCCCTCACACACTAAGAGGTCTATCCTCTCCTTGTTGCTCCTTGATCATGTGTAGCCCAATATGGGAGCTTTGGTGAATAGTGGCTAGTGTTTAAGGGTGGGAATAATGGTGGTGTATGGGCTATGGTGATCTCGGGTACGGTGGTAATGGGGCACCGACAAAGTCTCTCTTGGGTGCTAGGTGCCACTTGAGTGATTTAGGGTTGGAAGATGGGTGAATGAGGCTATTTTTGGTTCTATACTTGAATTCCAATGCCTCCCAAATCTCTTTTGGTGACTTGATTGATGTAAATAAGTCGTAGAGATGATCATAAAGTGTATTTAGAATGTGCCCTCTACATACCACTTCATCTTCCTTGCGCTTCTTGCATTCCACCTTGATTTGATCATTATCGTCAGATTTGGGTTCTGGAAGTACCGGCAAGTTTGAATCCAAAACATATGAAATCTTCATTGTAGTAAGAATGAACATAAACTTGTCTTTCCCGCGAGTAAAATTCATTCCATCAAACCAATCTAGTTTGACAAAGTCTTGATTCATCATCTTGAAAGTCGCCATATCAAATTATGATCCCATTGCGATTATCACCTTAAAATTGGTAGAAAAATTTGGTTGGATACAGTAATCTGAAAAAATAAATGTGACTTTGAGGCGTGTAGAACACTATCTTTAAGATGATAATTGCCCCCCACTCGAAAGAGTTTGTTATCGGATTACAAGCAATTCACCTCCAGGATATAACAAAGTCACCAACTGTAGATAACAATTCTGAAGTCTTTCTTTAAGAGTTTCTCTATAAAATTGTGTAAGTGACTGAAAAAATGAGAGAATGAAATGAATAAATTCGTGGGTCTCATCCTCTATTTATAGGGGTGAAGTGACACCATGTGAAAAATTACAACTCTTAACTTGTGACTTTTCAACTGTTAGTTATAGTTTAAAGGTCATGTTGTTTCATTTAGAGACTAAAGAACATGTCTGGTCAAGTGGTTGGACACCTCTCTCACTAAAGGGTCACTGGTTCAAACCACACCTATTCAACATTTCTATTTTGAAATTATTTTGAAGCATTGCACTCATTCAAGTGAGTCTTTTACATGGGCTGAACTAGCCCATGCGTTGTGCCCCTTCAGCCTAATCATCATGTCTCGTCTGTCTAATTGGTTAAGCCCATGCTTGATGTCTCTTTGGCCCAAGCGTCATGTCTCTTCTGCCCAAGCATTGTGCCTATCTAAGTCCAACACTTCACTTATTTCACAAAAATAAATTAAAGTGCACTTGTGGAGTTTTGAACTCTTATCCTTTCATTTGAAACAACACATCACTACCACTAAACCAATGCATCTCTTTGAGATAATGGTTCACTAAAATATATAATATCCCACATTCAATAAATTCACATATTTAATATCACAATCTATAATAAATATAACAACTCCAGCGGTTTTCCTCTCAGTAAGCCATGGCCGAACTCCCCCATTAGCTCTGTGTGTGTGTGTTCACTCCCTCTCTCCCTCTCTCTAGATGACCAACTTAGCCGTGTTCTACTCCTTCTGTTGGGGTCCCTACATTGTTAGCCAAGCCGCCATCGCTTTCCACCCAAACCTACCATCATCGGTGAGTAGAACCATTTTATTTCTTTCTTGTAGTTTGCTGTGACGTGGGATTTCTTTTGATATTTCTGTAAAACCAGCAGTGTACAAAAGGATCGATCTTAGGTGTTAGATTACTTTGATGCCATTTTATTTTGAAAGGTTTAGCCCAATGTTTTTGAATGGTGTTTTATGAGTTTCATGTTATACCAGTGGGCCTTATTGTTAAATGGACGGTGTTTCAAAACGGTTTGGGTTGCGTTTTTATAATTCAAGAACTGTAAGAATATTTTAAACGAATTGACTTTTATAAGTTTGATGTTTAAAATGGGTTCGTGTATTTTTAGAAACAGTGTTAGCAACTCATAAAAATTTTTGCTTTATTATTAAGAAACTAGTGTATTATTTTATTTTGGGGTGGGGATTAGTATCTTTTTTTAATTAAGTAATTACTTTCTTCAGTCTGATTTCGATTAAGTGGAGATTGAGGAATTTATAAAGTGATGGTATTTTTGGGTAAAGAGAAAATTTAGGTCTTTGAAGAATTTGAAATAGGCGATTTGAGTATTGCAGGTGTGATTACAAGTTACGTGTTCAATTGTAGATTTATTCAAGTTATATGGTTTGCTATAGTGATGATTGGCTTTTCATTTGGCACTGTTGTAAGGAGTTTTTGAAAGATTAACAAGTTTAGGTAAGCGGAGTTTCTATATTAGGCTTTGCATAAAAATAAAATAAATTGAGGTTGATTTATAAAAATCTGCATTATATGTTATGAAAAGAATTATGAAAACAACCTTAGTTATTTGTTCAATATCATTCATGAATTCTTATGAAAGGGAACATTTTTGTCATGATTGGTGTAGATATGAGCTTATTTTTCTAACATTCAGTTTTTGAACAGTGCAAAAGAGAGCGAATATAAAAATTTGTGCATAAAAACTTTTTGTGATCTGATTTTGTAATGTTCCGAAGATGTTCTGTACTCTGATATGACATGATATGATTTCTAAAAACTTTTGTCATGACATTCTGAATCTGAATATGGTTTGTTGATGGTGATCTGTTTGACCTACCATGGGTGCTAATAGTGGCTTCTGTTTGGGTTGGTACCAACTGTTCTGTTTCTGGTGCACCCACTTTGGAAACAAAGTAGTTTTTCTGGTGGTCTTTTTTGTATACACACTCGGGGCTCCTAGAATAAATAAGGGAAATATTCCCATTCTGTTTCTGTTTGGTTGGCCGTTGGGGTTTGCACAACCCTACCATAGGGGTTAAACATAGAATTCTATTCTGTCGTTATGTTTTAGTTATGCTGTGTCAAAGAAATTTTGAATAAAAATATTTTTTGAACTTTTCGCTATGATATTTTTGATAATATGTTCTGACTCTACATTCTTAAAATAAAAGTGTTTTGTTCTGCATTATGAACTTTGTTAATGCTTATGTTTGCATACTAGTATATGTTCTCTATTTACTTAATTGTTGAAAATTCACCCCCTTATCTTTATAATATTTTTCAGATAATTTTGATGGTTTAGCTGGAGAACAAGAATAGGCAATGTTAGAGAGGTTTGATGATTGTAGAGGAATAAGTGCCCGATGGTACAAGTATTTATTTGAGAGTTATAGTTAATAAATTGTTTATTTTTGATTATTTTAATATGTTAAATTAAGGATATTTACAAATTTTTGGAGAGTTTCTAATTTATTTTATTGAGTATTTCTGATTTCGTTGTTGTCCCTATGGAAGAACATTGATTTTTGGGTTAAGCAAGTGAATTAATATTTTAGGGAGTTTTCTGAATTTTTAATTTATGATATTGGAGTTGATATTAAATATTAAGAGCTAACTCTCTGAACCTAGAAACTAAGGTGTTACATTGGAAGTAGAATGAGATAGATATTTTAAAATTTTATTTCGATCGGAATAGCCTAAACTAATAGAATAGAATTCAAAACTATGGAAAGAGAGTTTTGAAAAACACGTTAGCTTGTCTTGTTCATGGAAGGTAGATATATAAATGCTCTCGAAGAATAAACAATGTATAATTAACAAAGGAAATAAATTTAATACATCATGTATACGTATTCCGTCCCAAGTTCTAAGCCTCAATTCTATCCTATGTTTCATCAACACCATTAAAAGAAATTAATACAAGGTCTATAAAAATCTTACAAAAAAATAAGCCACAAACTGATGTGATCGAGACTAAAGGTGATACATCAGATCTATTTTACATTAAATTATATCAGTTTGTAAATATTTTTGTAAGATTCTTGTATAGACTAAATATTTCTCACGCCAGATAAGATTCTAGGGAAACCCTCGACAGTGACTGAATTTAATCTTCTACTTCACTTGGTCTATATAGATGCACTGATCGCCTATTTATTGGTTGTAGTGGTCTTGCATTTGTCTCTGAGTCCTGCAAAAAATAAGGAACAACCATCTTTAATTACGACATGAACATACAGTACTTCGAGAAGGACCCCTCCCCTGAGAAAGAAATTGAAACTTTGATGTGATATGTACATGTTTGATATATAAAGGAATAATCGAGTGTGAGAGTGGATATATATACTCACATCATGAACGGCCACGCGAAGCAACCTAACTTGTTCTCGTGTAACAGTTCTCACCTGATCATGAGTTAACTTGATCAGAATTATTTACGTCTTCAATAACAATACATGAAGAGTTGGAAAAAAGAGAAACAAATACATACCTTTCTCACGATGGTCCATACAACATTTTGAGTACAAGGGGGGATTGTAAGGGACCCAATATATCTGTAATACTTTCTACTGCCTATCTTTATGTTCTTTGGGTCGACGGTTCCCATCGCTGTCACTTCTTCTCTGTTACCGGCAACGGCTGACAACTGATGCCTCATCTGTACGTAGACATACACAACACAAGCCATTAGAGAGAGAGAGAGAGAGAGAGAGAGAGTTTGATTTTTATTTACCGATGACAAGAAAGAATCAGGGCGTCCAATCGTGTACAAAATTCCAACCACAGCAACTTTTCCATCGGAACTCTCATGGACCATGTGCACCTCTAGATCAAACTTCCGGCCATTGATAGTGTGTTCAGAGGGTGAGTGCCAATGGCTTTGCTGGAGTACATATTGAGTACCATTTATTTCAATATATCCTGCGCCGCCTTCCCATTCCAGCTGCATTCACAAACGTTAATTAATCAAGAAGAAGAATGGTTAATTCAAAGAAATCACGAGGAAGGAAAAATAATTTGCAGATTTCTTAAGACTTGCGCATGCTCTTTACCAGAAAATCTCACCAAACCCAACAGCTATATAATCGCTATCAATCCCATGACGTATGAAAATAGCTAAAATGATTTTTCTAGTTGGTGGATATGGAATCGCACTTTATTGCATTCCCATTATTTATTTCATTAATTTCTCTTTAATAATTCCCTCTTCATGATCTTTTGCTTACCTTCATGTCATGGCCTCTATTTTTGAGAGTGGCGTTAGATGGACGGTAATTCCGATTAAGTCTCCCCAAATGGGAAACTACTTCCACCCTTTCATTCAGCAAATCAATCGGAGATTGCATTGATCCACCTTTGCACAAGCTCCATTCAGGGTGAATCTCTCCCCACTGAGACGGTCCCTTTCCACTTTTCTCACTGTAGTCAAATTCTCGTTCATCATCTGCACCATTAAGGAAAGGGGAATCATGAATACATTTATGTTATGACAGCACCGTTGCTAATTAACAGATTTACGAAAACAAGGAATGTCTATACATCACCAAAAGCTGAATTACAATGGTAAAGAAGTCAGGTGAAAACAAGCATTATTATTATAGACAGATTGTTAAAAGAAAGTGAAAGAATAATGATTATAAGACTGATGAAAATCTAAGTTCTAAAATATAAGATTACTGAAGAAAACAAGATAGAACTACAGAAACGCCGTGAAGAAAGTGTTTGGAAGCGTCCTCCATGCGTCTATATATTGTGTTTTGCATGTCGTGTCCGTACCTGTTCATTTGATGGAAACAAAATAAGAATTTCAATACATGAGAAGCATTGGATTTTGCCAGCTTACCAACTTCTTGAGATGTTGCAGGCCGGGATGAATGCAAAACAAGAACAATGAATAAACAGTGAAACAAGAATTGGGTTACAAGCTTCATCTTTTCGATCTTGGAATTTCCACGATTTTGCAATATGTGTTGGAGAGGTTTGAGCACTCAGATGGGCATATATATACACGTGTGGCACCAAATCTTTCTTTGCGCGTTGAAGAAAGGCGTTTGAAAATTGAAGTCTTTTTCTTGTTTATTTGCCAAATGTCCATTTCAGCTAGCCGGTTTGAAAAATAGGAACGTAATGAGAAGACGACCCAGGTGGCCTTCTTCTTGTTCTTTTACTGGCTTATAAATTCATTCTACACACTTCTGCCATTTGGGATGCATTTGTCAGCTTTCGTTCTTCCAAAATTAGTCAGTTAGGTCAGCTTGGTGTAAGAAGAGTCTAGGCTAAAGCAATAAAGCTATGTGAAACCAAATTCTTCCTGAAACAAATCTGGCCAAAAATCCGGAGGAAAACGTTCATTTGACTATCGAAGCATTATAATTAAATGGAAACGTGATGATTCTGGCCTCCAGCAAATAATATAATGTAGAAGTTGGCAATCGATTCTTCTGTGGCAGGTTTTTTATTTTTTTCATAAATTGGTTGTGTGCGGAGTCCAAAGAAAAAAAAAAGAAAAAAAGAACAAACAAACAAACAGACCAGAAAGATCGAGGACGAAAAGTGTTTCAGTTTCAACTCCAATTTTAAACATTATTGAACAATCGTGTCATTTCCGTGGATGACTGGTTTTGAGAAAAATCTAGAGTATCATTATGTTTTGTAGAACTTCAAACTTGAATTGGTTTCTCCAAGTTACGTATAAAGCATGATCTCTCTCCATTTTAAAATTAAGTTCACACTTATATTAAGGGTAAAATATCTTAACAACTAGAGAAGAAGTCGTTGATCCGATCAACTGCAAGCTAACTAGCATTTTAATGTGTAAATTTCGAAGCTGGAAACAGAGAGACAAGTTGTCAAAGTCAAGATACGTATACGCTGATGTTTGAAAACTATCTTCCCTATGACGATGATGCAATGCTTGACCCAAAAGCAGAAATGTTGGAGAGTGGTTGGAAAAACGCTCAAGTAAACTCTGACGTTTGGCCCAAAATGATTTGAAATCTTTTTTTATGGTGATCTAATGTTTGACTCTTCAGGTTAAACGGAGAAAAATATATTTTATATTAATTCACAGAATTATTCTTCATTTTATTTTCCAATAATGCATAATGGTGGAGTGCGAGTCTCACGTTCCATTAATAATTTGAAAAAATAACTTTCAGGAGGATTAAAAGAAGAGGAGAGTTATAAATATAAATGAATTACATAAAATTATTTTTATAAATTTATATTGTTTTATTTAATCTATTAGATCTATTTTTTAATTAAAATAACTTTATAATTTGAACTACATCAAACCACGTCAGTTTGTATGATTATTTTTGTGTATTCCCTTTATGGCCAAAGTATTTTCCTTAAAAAGAAACTTGTGACTTGCTCATGTATATTATGTGATTTTTTTATATTATATATAATTTATATATATAATTATATATAAAATAATTTTGTGATATATGTTAAATTACTAATTAATATAATATTAAAATTTAAAATCCTATATAAATAACTATCTATTATTACTATAGTCTTTTATATTAATAGTTATATTAATACTATATCACTATATATTATAATATATCATTATAATGTCTAATATAATTATAATATACTACACTATATTATTACTATATTATAATATATATATTATATAATATACCGAAAAAATCGGATTGGAACTGGTAATATTGGAAGTACGGGTTTCAGATTGTAACCAGTGCAATATCAATTCTTCAAATTCTAAAATCAGTATATATTAATTCGATTTTAAAATATGTCTAAAATTAGGTCAAATTAAACTTCTCACAACCCTGAGAAAGTGTTAGATAAATAGAAAATGCCACGTTTTCGCGCAAAAGGCGTAGAACGCATCTATTGCAGTTCGCAAGGATCATTACGATCAGCAACGATATTGTTTTATTTTTTTAAGTTATAATTTGAAAGTCTTTGTGCATGCATGGATGAGTTGGCAAAATATATAAGGTCGATTCCAAATTTTGACTGTGCTCCCAAATTTCTAAGTTGAATAAAAATTTTTAATGAGTGGCTGACAAGAAACCGAAGCCTTTTTTGCGTAATGCATGTTTTCTTTGTAAGGCAGGAAGAGTAATTTTCTCGTACCTATATATTATAAGTTTTTTTTTAGAAATATTTCAATCATAATATAATTTTATAAATCCACGTCACTTAATATCGTACGTTGTAAAATTAAAATTATTTTTATTTAATTCATCATACAAAATTATGTCATATTGTAAAATTATTTTTATGAGATATTTTTATCAAATCACGTTTTCAATAAATGTTTTTCCCATATTTTTACAATGAAAACATATATGATATATAGACCATTGATTTAGCAAAAAACATTTGAGTAAAAAATTTAAATTGACAAAATCAAAGCATAGAGTATTTTAAATACTACTGATCTCGATTTAAATCGGATAAAATAGATATGATTATTGAGTGGCTGACAAAAAATTGAAGCGTTTCTTTTTAGGCTCAGTTGTTTGGTTTATTCCTGGCACGCCAAAAATCACTTTTCTAAAAAACGATTTACACGTACATGCATGTTTATGAAAATTTTGAGCATTGATTTAGTAAAAATCTACAGTACTTAGCCATTGTATGCTTATTTAAAAAAAAAAATTGATAAAATAAAACGTATGTTGTCAAGAACTCAGTGAATTGGAAAGAGAGCTTGAAAATAGAGTAAATGGAAATGAATTCTGAATTGTATTGAAGAGAAAATGAAAATACAAGTTGAGTCCCAAGTTTACCATTACATCATATTTATACTGAAAATGTAAACTAATAGAATTCGATTGCATTCTCTATTTTACCTTAGCTTTTTTCTACTTTGGACTTTAATTCCATATTATTTATATGTGTTGCAATACTCCAAAACACCCCCTCAAGATGAACATGAATGTTAAGAATGTTCATATTGCGAAGAGTATGGTAAAAAGACATTGCTGATCCAAGTGGCTTTATGGGTATATCTGCCAACTGTAGTCGAGATGGAATGTAAAACAACTTGATTAGCTTTTCCTACAACTTCTCTCGAACTAAATGACAATCAATTTGTATGTGCTTGGTTCTCTCATGCTGTACTGGGTTTGTGGCAATGGACATAGCAGATTTGTTGTCTGCATACAAGAGTGTTGGTTGAGAGTGAACAATATGCAAGTCTTGTAGTGCATAGATTAACCCTTGTATTTCACAAGTTGTAGTTGCAAGGGTTCTGTACTCTGCTTCAGTAGAGGATCGACTAATGGTGGCCTGCTTTTAAGACTTCCATGAGATAAAAAAATTTCTCAAGAACACTGCAAAACCTGTTATATATGCTTTTCTTGGTATCAATGCAACCTGCCCAGTCATTATCTGAGAAGGCTTTCAACTGAAGTTCTAAGGATGAAGGGAAGAATAGACCTTGTCCAGGAGTGACTTTAAGTATTTGAGTACCTTTACTATTGCTTTGTGGTGATTGACTGTCGGTTTGGCCAAGAATTGGCTCAAAACTTGGCAGAATAGGCAAAGTCTGGTTTGGTAATTGTTAAGTATAACAATCTGGCAACCAGTTTTCTATAGGCTAATGGATCTTCATATCGTTCTAAATCATCAATAGTCAGTTTAAGATTGGATTCCATAGGAAATGCTATAGGTTTGGAACCAATGAGGCCAGTATCTTGTAGTATGTTCGGTGCATATTTTCGTTGGCAAAGAGAGATCCTAGTTTGAGATCTTGCTACCTCTAGTCCAAGAAAATATTTCAATGGTCCCAAGTCTTTAGTTGTAAATTGATCATCCATGAACTTCTCTAACAATTCAATATCTTGTAAACTATCACTGGCCAATAATACATCATCAACATATACTATCAATTCCATAAAGGATGCTACTGACTTTTTGATGAATAATGAACAATCAGAGCTACCTTGAGAGAAGCCATAGCTGATGAAAGAGGCAGACAATTTTTCAAACCATTGTCTAGAGGCCTGCTTAAGACCATATAGACTTTTAAAAGTCTACAAACTTTATTGTTCTTATGTGGCAGTCCAGGAGGCAAATCCATGTAAACCATTTCATGTAGTTCACCATGTAAAAACGCATTGTTCATATCTAATTGATGAATATGCCAATTCTTAATTGTAACAATAGCAAGTAGAAGTCTAATAGAAGTAATCTTAGCAACAAGTGAGAAGGTGTCAAAAAAATCTAAACCTTCTTGTTGAGTGTAACATTTTGCCACTAATTTTGCTTTATGCCTCTTTATTATTCTATCAGTTTTGTATTTGATTCTAAACACCCATTTACAACCAATGGTCTATTTATGTTTATTTAAAGTAACAAGCTCCCATGTTTTGTTTAAATCTAAAGCATCAAGTTCAATTTTCATAGCTTTTTGCTATTATGGAAATTGAGCAGCCTGTTTATATGTTTTGGATTCTAATGAAGTGGTGATAGAAGCAAGCAAGGCTTTATGAGATGATGAAAGTCTATTTGCAGAAAGGAAAGGGGAAATGGGGTAGAAATTACCTTTTATAGAGCCATTAGCAGAAAGAGTTGCATTTGAAGAAACTTGATTGCAATAATAGTCTTGCAAAAATTGAGGTGCTTGTCTAAGTCGAGTGGATTTTCTGAGGATCATTGAAAATCGGATTGTTCTGAAATATATGTTTGTTATAAGATATAGGAGGATGTTGATGGTCATCATTATGTTCATCAATATGTGATGTTGATGACACAAGTTGATTAGCAATTGGATTAGTAGGGAAAACATCATTGCTAAATGGATTTTCTAATGGAGAGAATAGAAAAGTGTGAGTTTGAGGATCAGTTGGTATAGCTGTAAAAGGAAGAATACTTTCATGGAATATAATATTTCTGGAAATGAAGACTTTTCTAGTATGGAGATCCATTACTTTATAGCCTTTTACACCAAAGGGATACCCAAGGAATATGCATTTGATAGCTCTAGGATCAAATTTTTGTCTGTGACATTGAAGTGTTGAAGCAAAGCAAAGACAACCAAATACTTTTAGATGAGCAAGCTTTGGTGTTTTGTTAAAAAGCATTTCATAAGGAGTTTTATTTTTAAGAAGAGGGGTAGGAATCCTATTGATAATATGGGCTGCTCTGAGGACACAGTCACTCCAAAAAGGTAATGAAATATTTGCTTGAAACATTAAGGCCCCTAGCTGTACTAAGCAAATGTTGATATTTTCTTTCATTTGTGCCATTTTGCTGTGGGGTTTCTACACAACTTCTTTGGTGTCAAATTCCATTTTTATGGTAGAAATCTATAAGGATGAACTCAAGTCCATTATCTGATCTTACAACTTTGTAGTAATGTCAAATTGTGTTTTAATTAATTGGCAGAAAGTTTTAAGCAGGAATGGAACTTCTGATTTTTTTTTTTTTTTTTTACATGTAAACCCAAGCACAATGTGTAAAATCATCAACAATTATTAAGAAAAATCTATAACCTAAATAAGAAATGGTTCCAAATAAACCCCATATGTTACAATGAATCAAATCAAACATTTTATTAGACTTGCTATGTGATACAAGAAATGTTAGTTTTCTTTACTTTGCTAAGGGACAAATATCACATACATTTTGACAATCCATAGAGATAGAGGAATCGAGATGCTTAAGAGAAGAAAGTCTAGAAAGGGATACATGGCCTAATCTGTAATGCCATAAGTCCAATGACTTTTGAGAAGTAGCATAAAAATGAGAGATTAGTATGAGAATTTGCATAGGCAGGATTGAAGTAATATAAGCCTTATTTTTCAAATGCAATCCCAATTATTTTATTCATTTATTGGTCCTGTAAAAGACAATAAGTATGAAAGAAAGAGAAGGAAATATTAGAATCTTTGGTTAGCTTGGAAACAGATAAAAGTTTAAAGGTGAAAGATGGTACACATAAGACATTTTGCAAGAAGAGATTATTAGAAATGCAAATTGTGCCTATGTGTGTAGCTGGTATAATCTGTCTATTGGGTAGAGTTATAGAGATATTTAATGGTTTAGAAGGAAAACAATAGAATAGAGGTGAACAGATCATATGATCTGTTGCACCAGTGTGTAATATCCAAGGATTTTGAAGTAGAAGAAACTAAATTGCAACAAGAATTACCAGAAAATTGAGAGGAAGTAACAAGATTGCAAGCTAATGTATTCTGGGTGTTTGAGGAAGTTTGAGATGACTGGGAGGAATTGGAAATAGCTGGTACTTTATTGAAATCTTCAGAAGTCAAAGAAACCATGTGAGACTCATTACTGTTTTGATTACAGACTTCATCAATTGCAATAGTAGCATGAGTAGTAGAATGAGTTTTTTTTTTTTTTCCCTTTTGGTTCA
The DNA here is from genome assembly GCA_011037825.1 of Carya cathayensis. Classification (NCBI taxonomy): domain Eukaryota; kingdom Viridiplantae; phylum Streptophyta; class Magnoliopsida; order Fagales; family Juglandaceae; genus Carya; species Carya cathayensis. Next base: position 1,377,129 of record QGSO01000348.1, on the reverse strand, counting down.
GTCCACCCAGGAGGGTATCCATGAAGCTAGAAGTACTTAACAACCGTATGTCCATTGTATCCACAATGTGTACAATGAAAGGTAAATTTCTTGGATTTTTCTTTTGAAAATCTGTATTGGTTTGCTTCAGGATTCAACTGTTTAACCATTAGTGCATTTGTTTCATTAGAAACTGTGTTGGTTAGTTGTCTTTGGCTTTCTTCTTGGAGTAATAAGGAAAAGACCTTGGCCATAGGTGGTAATGGAATTGAAAGAAGCAACTGACTTCTTATGGATGCAAAAGAATCATTTAAACCAACCAGAAACTTTAGAACATAATCTGATTGTTGCCTTTGCAGCAGAAAGGAGAAAAGATCACATGTACAACTTGACATTTCTCCACCAGTACATGTTGGAAAGGGACGATAATTGACATATTCATCCCATAATGTTTTGAAGGCACTAAGATACTTAGTGACAGAGGAAGAACTCTAGTTGATGCAACTCAAAGATTTTTCAAGGTGAAAAACCCTTGATCCATCACTTCTTAAGTACCGAGTCTTCAATTCATTCCAAAGATCAAGAGATGAATTCAAATATAGTAGGCTATTTTGAATATCTTTGGAACTAGAGCTTATAAGTCAAGAAAGTACCGAATTATTAGCCCTTAACCAAGCTGTATGAAGAACAGATTGAGAAATGTTTGAAGGTCGAATTGAACCATCAATGAACACCACTTTATTCTTGACAGATAAAGCAATGGTGATGCAGCTCCAAGCAACATAGTTATCTCCAGTAAAGATCTCTGAGATGAGAAGAGCACTAGGGTTATCACTTGGATGCAAATAGTATGGACTTGATGAAATATCTGATGGATTCGTGTTGAAAGAATCGGTAGAACTAATAGAAGCCATTTCAAGAATGAAAGAAAGAAAAAGCAAGAATCAAAGACTTCGAAAGAGATTAAGGGAATTTGAGGAGGTTGGGTTAATTATTGGTGGGGTAGTGTGTCGATGTTGTACTTAGACCATTATAAACCAAGGTGCTAGGATGGACTATTTTGTGTATAGGTTTTTTATGGGCTCAGTTTCAGCTATAGTTTCGATTTATATAATTTTGTTAGTTGGTTTTATACCTGTGCAAGTTATTAATACGTTAGTGATACCAAATTTCTAGATTAGGTTGTGATACTACTTTGCTTTGGGTTCTAGGCTTGATAGCACTTTGCAAAAGTTAGGTAAGCGGTATTACTATGCTTGATTTTACTTAAAATTGACAGATGTTGACTTTGTGAAAACCTGCATATTTTGTTATAAAAACAACCTTGGTTTTTTTCTGCACTAGTCTTTGTTCTAAACTTTGAAATTTGATATGTTATCATGACAGGTGTAGATGACCAATTTTTGTACTCTGTTTCTCTACTGCATAAAATGTGAATATGAAGTTTGAAATATTTGATCTGAGTATATTATATTTATCTACTCAATACTTCTTTATAATATGATATTGCATCTGACCTAAAGGCATAAGTTTCTATTCTGTTTTGGTAATTGCCCTACCTTGGTTTATACTAATGGCCATTGGCCTTGCCACGGGTTATAGTAGTGGCCTCGGGCCCTGTCACGAGTTATAGGAGGGGGGAATTTCAGCTTGTAGTGAAGGCATTAAATAGTGGTGAAGAAGTGTGTGTAGATTATGGGATTCTCATATAGAGGATACTCAAAGGATTCTTGAAGGGAAATCAGACTGGAGTGTTAGGTTTGTGTACATAGAAGCAAATAACTTAGCACATGAGCTTGTAAAATTAGCCTTTTCTTTTTCTGATGAGAGGGAGCGGATGGCAGAAGGCCACTTACAGATTGATAATTCTATTCTTAGTGAAAAATATTGTAATGACTGAAAAGTTACTAATTTTTCAATGAAGAAAATACTTTTTGATTTAAAAAATACAATGTTTATTGCAGGAAAAACTCGTTCAGTTTATTTTATTTCAAAACATAGTATTAATGATATTTATGATGTAAGGTTTTGATCGACTTGCCCATATTGTTCAACATAAGTTTTCAAAAAGAAGAAAATGGGTCTTGAACAACATATATAAAAAATGACGTGCAACTAATTTAACCATACGTGTAACGTCAGAATTAGTCGAAAAAAGAAATTTATGTTTACATGAATTAGTGAACATATAATATATGTTCACAGGGAATAGAGTATATACGGGATTGAAAAAAAAACCACATTTGTAGATCGATTGAATCAAGAGTTGTAGTAGGAGAATTCCTTTTATTTTAGAGAAATTTTACTTGCATGTTGGTATAGAAAACACATTTATTTTCCATATGATGCTATAACAAGATTTCATTTATATAGGAGATGTTTAAAATTCTAACTCGTACAAATTATCAAATATTGTGACATTAGCAAGGTGGCAGGCGGTGTTGATCAACTGCATGCATGCATGGTTTGCAAACATAACTGTTTTTAATTTTAAGCCGTACATTAACTAAAAACTTTGATTTTTCTAACATATCTTTATATATATATATATAAATAGTCTAAAGAAAAAACATGACATTGAACTTTTTCGGATTTTCCTGCAGTCAATAGACCATTAATTGATTAAATATATATAGGAAGTATTAATTAATATCGGAAGTAGAATTAGCTGATCGGATATTTTAAAATTTTATTTCGGTCGGAAAACTCTGAACTAACAGAATAGAGTTCAGAACTATGAAAAACGTGTTCTGGAAAACACGCACGCTAGCTTGTCTTGTTCATGGAAGGTAGATATATATCCTCTGTGGTAAATTTACTCATATAAATGCTCTCGAAGAATAAACAATGTATCATTAACAAAGGAAATAAATTTAATACATCATGCATGTATATGTAATCCGTCCCAAGTTCTAAGCCCTCAATTCTATCCTATATATCGTCCACCAACACCATATATAAACAGAAATTAATACTAGCTAGGTCTATAAAAATCTTATAAAAAACTAGCAAGTCACAAACTGACTGTGACTGAAAACACGCAATTTCATAGGTTGATGAGAATTTAATCTTCCACTTCACTTGGTCTATATAGATGCACTGAGCGCCCATTTATTTGTTGTAGTGGTCTTGCATTTGTGTCTGACTCCTGCAAAAAATAAGGAACAACCATCTTTAATTACTACATGCAATATACACTTCGAGAAGTACCCCTCCCCTGAGAAAGAAATTGAAATTTTGGATGTGATATGTACATGTTTGATATATAAAGGAGTAATCGAGTGTGAGAGTGGATATACTCACATCATGAACGGCCACGCGAAGCAACCTAACTTGTTCTCGTGTAACAGTCCTCACCTGATCATGAGTTAATTTGATCAGAATTACATCTTTAATAACAATACATGAAGAGTTGGCAAAAGAGAAACAAATTACATACCTTTCTCACGATGGTCCATACAACATTTTGAGTACAAGGGGGAGTTGTAAGGGACCCAATATATCTGTAATACTTTCTACTGCCTATCTTTATGTTCCTTGGGTCGACGATTCCCATCGCTATCACTTCTTCATTGATATCGGCAACGGCTGTCAACTGATGCCTTATCTGTACGTAGACACAACACAAGCCATTAGAGAGAGAGAGAGAGAGAGAGAGAGAGAGAGAGAGAGTCTTTGATTTTTTTTTTTTGTTTTACCGATGACAAGAAAGAATCAGGGCGTCCAATCGTGTACATAATTCCAACCACAGCGAACTTTCCATCGGAACTCTCATGGACCATGTGCACCTCTAGATCAAACTTGCGGCCATTGAGAGTGTGTTCAGAGGGTGAGTGCCAATGGCTTTGCATGAGTACATATTGAGTACCATTTATTTCAATATATCCTGCGCCGCCTTCCCATTCCAGCTGCATTTACAAACGTTAATTAATCAAGAAAAAGAATGGTTTCTTACCCCAAAGAAATCATGAAAAAGGAAAAATAATTTGCAGATTTAGTGATGCTAGCTAAGCTGTCGTTCACTGACGGGTATACGTCTAAGTAAAATTTAAATTTTTAATTTTTTTCATATTTTTATTTTTAACACTTTTAAATATTTTTTAAAAAATATAAAAAAAATATTAATACACTAATAATCAATTCTTTATCAATAAGTAAAAGAAAAAAAAATTAAATACATAAAAAATAAAATAAAGAGATAAAATAGCATTATTCTTGGCATATTTGTTAAGACTTGCGCATGCTCTTTACTAGAAAATCTCTCCAAACCCAACAGCTAGATCCTTGCATTGTTTATTCTTTTGTGACACTTATTATAATATTTGCGAAGAAATATTAATATATAATCGCTATCAATCCCATGACGTATGAAAATAGCTATATTGATTTGTCTTCTAGCTGGTGGATATGGAATCGCAATTGATTGCATTCCCATTATTTATTTCATTAATTACTCTTTAATAATTCCCTCTTGACGATCTTTTGCTTACCATCATGTCATGGCCTCGATTTTTGAGAGTGGCATTAGAGGGACGGTAATTCCGATTAAGTCTCCCTAAATGGGAAACTATTTCTACCCTTTCATTCAGCAAATCAATCGGAGATTGCATTGATCCATCTTTGCACAAGCTCCATTCAGGGTGAATCTCTCCCCAATGAGACGGTCCCTTTCCACTTTTCTCACTGTAGTCAAATTCTCGTTCATCATCTGCACCATTAAGGAAAGGGGATCGGTGAATACATTTATGTTATGACAGCAGCTTTACTTCACAGATTTACGAAAACAAGGAATGTCTACACATCACCAACAATGGTAAAGAAGTTAGGTGATAACGAGCATTATTATTATAGACAGATTGTTAAAAGAAAGTGTAAGAATAATGATTATAAGACTAATGAAAATTTAAGTTCTAAAATATAAGATTACTGAAGAAAACAAGATAGAACTACGGAAACGCCTTGAAGAAAGTGATTGGAACCGTCATGTATGCGTCTATATATTGTGTTTTGCATGTCGTACCCATACATGTTCGTTTGATGGAAACAAAATAAGGATTTCAATACATGAGAAGCATTGGATTTTGCCTTACCAACTTCATGAGATGTTACAGGCCGGGATGAATGCAAAACAAGAACAATGAAGAAACAGCAAAACAAGAATTGGGGTTCAAGCTTCATCTTTTCGATCTTGGAATTTCCACGATTTTGCAATATGTGTTGGAGAGGTTTGAGCACTCGGATGGGAATATATATACACACGTGGCACCAAATCTTTCCGTCCACGTTGAAGAAAGGCGTTTGAAAATTGAAGTCTTTTTCTTGTTTATTTGCCAAATGTCCATTTCGGCTAGCCGATTTGAAAAATAGGAACATAATGAGAAGTTGCCTCCAACCCACCCTTTTTTTCACCAATATTAATTACTGTTTAGAAAGACGACCCAGGTGGCCTTTTTGTTGTTCTTTTACTGGCTTATAAATTCGTTCTACACACTTTTGTTGGGGAAGAACACGTTATTTGGGATGCATTTTGTCAGCTTTCGTTCTTCCAAAACTAGTCAGTTAGGTCGGCTTGGTGTAAGAAGAGTCCAGGCTTAAGCAATAAAGCTAATGTGAAACCAAATTCTTCCTGTAATAAATATCCGAAGGAAACCTTTCATTTGGCTATCGAAGCATGTAGTTCGGAAACAAACAAACATTTTAATTAAATGGACACGTGATGAAGTTCGCAATCGATTCTTCTGTGGCAGGTTTTTGTTTTTTTTGATGAAGTCGTGGTTGTTTGCGGAGTAAAAAAAAAAATGAAACAGACCAGAAAGATCGAGGAAGAAAAGTGTTTCAACTCCAATTTTAAACATTATTGAACTATCATGTCATTGACGTGGATGACTCGTTTTGAGAACTTCAAGCTTGAATTCGTTTCTCCAAGTTACGTACAGAGCATGATCTCTCTCTATTATGCCACTGAAGTTTATGTTTCAAACCTCTTCCATATCAATAATATAATAATGGAATTAGTTATGCATCCCTCCATTGAAAGTAAGTTCTAGAAGACAAATCTCAAATAATTATGCCTATGATATGTGAGGAATAATCCCGAATAATCTCACGTTACTTGTGGACAAGGTTTTGGATTTATTTATAAGGATGGTGCAAATCTCTTTCATTGAACCAGTTTTATGATATGAGTTAGGCCTATAAATATTTTTATGGTATCAGAGCTTGTCACAGAACAAATAAGGGCCCAAACTACTTATCCCATGACAAGGATCACGAAAAAATATTGGTTTGTATATGAAGAAATGTCTTGAGGAATATCTCACATTGCCTGTAAACAAGTCTGTGGTATATTTATAAAAAATGAGCAACCATCTCTTGTTGAACTGGTTTTATGAGATAAGTTAAACTCATGAATTTCTTCAAATACAACATTGCCATTTGTTGGAATATATATATAGATAGATAATTAACTTTATGTATTTTTTAAAATGTGGGAATTTAACATGGCATTTGAGTATAATTAAGAACTCGAACTTTGAAATCCGAACTTCATCCGGTGCCCAAGTTGATTATATACTTCCTTGCCAACCTGACGGTCAATGTTATAAGTTTTTCTATATAGATGACGGTTTAATAGCCCGAATATTTTTAACCCAAATTTATTTTGATTATATGGCAAATAAAGTCGACCCACATACTCGAATAGCACATTATGTGATAACAAAAATAGAGCATAGACCAAGAATTCAATTCCAATGACCACACAAGGAGCAAATTGGGGAATGATTCTTCTCTTCCAAACATAAATGTAGAATTTGATTATATAAATGGTGGTAGTCAAAATTTCACACTATTAAGGGTAAAATATCTTAACAACCAGAGAAGAAGTCTTTGATCAACTGCAAGCTAACTAGCATTTTAATGTGTAAATGGAAACAGAGAGACAAGTTGTTGAACTCAATATACGTATAAGCTGATGTTTGAAGCAAGACCTCCGGCCCTGCAAACTATCTTCCCAATGACGATGATGCAATGCTTGACCCAAAATCAGAAATGTTGGAGAGCGGTTGGAAAAAGACCGAAGTAAAATCTGACGTTTGAAGTAGGGACCTCCTCAAATGCTGCATAATGGTGGAGAGCGAGTCTTATGTTCCATTAATAATTTGGAAAAATAACTTTTCATGTGGAGGATTAAAAGAAGAGGAGAGTTACAATCATAAATGAATTACATAAAAGTAATTCTATAAACTGATGTTGTTTCATCTGATTCATTAGATCTATTTTATAATTAAAATAATTTTACAAGTTGAACAATCACATTAAATTATATCAATTTGTAAGATTACTTTTATATATTTTTTTTAAGGCCAAAATATTTTCCTTTAAAAGAAACTCGTGGCCGCCGGGCGGTTGAAATTTTATGGATCTAAATACACCTTTACATGAGTCTCCACCGGCTGGCCCGAAACGATCGACATTTCTATATATCTTGGTGGGAAAATTGACTTTTAGTCAATTGACAACATTAATATATGTATAATTATTGATTAGTTTTGTTATAAATTTTAGGCCTTTCATTACATATGGCTTTCGTAATGGAATACATCCCTATAACGATAAAATCAAATCAGTTACTTAACTTAATTATTAAGGATATAACTTTTATAATTTCATTATATTTATCTTAATTATTTTTTGGATTTTTACATTTATTTTTAATAGATAGGGGCATCCGTGCTTTGTATTCAATTCATTTGTTAGCCTATTGGCACAAGACCCATGTCTTCAAAATGGAGATCATGGATTCGACTCGACCCCTCCCCAAATGTATTAAAAAAAAAAAATTCATTCGTAATAATAAAATTATTGTAACTTATTCCATCTCATTTTATCTCATTTTAATATCTAGATATCACAAATTCAAACATTTTTCAATTTCAAATTTTTTGTCTAATTATTACCATATTATTACAACTTTCTTAAACTTATAAGCAAAATACAAAAAATAATTCAACCTTTTCAAATTTTAAAAATAATAATAATAATATTAAAAAGTTATGTTCTAATAACATTTTCACTTAAATATTTTTAAACAACTTCTTCTCTCTCATTCTCCAAAACTCCATAAAACATATCTAAACCATTTCATTATTATTCACAAATAATTTCACTATTATTCATAAGATATCTCATCTCATGTAATTTTACTATCCAAACGAGGCCTTCAATAAATTAACAACATTTTTCTTTTTTACAACTCTATTTTAAATATTAGATGGTGGATATGCAAAATTTGGATAAAAAAATACTTTAATATTTATTAAAGAGATTTTTTTTTTTATTTTGATTTAAAATAAGTTATAAAAATATTATTATTATTTTCATTTCACCATTATTTTCTAATGGATACTATGCATAGTTTCTTACATATTATGAAGAATTCTGATCAGGACGGTTTGTGATAAAATTGGCCTAATTTGACAAACCAGACGAAGAAAAGCAAGCCCCAGCTGTTTTCTTGAAGCCGAAGCAAGAAGCCATCTAGGAATTACCAGTAACGGAGGTTTGGTGAAAAAAACAAAAAAAAACAAAACGGAGGAACCAATAAAATAGACCGGACTGGTCCGAACCAGTTAGGTACCGAGTTCAATCCAATTTAGTATCGGTTCTATTTTTTCAAAATCAATTGAAATCGGTTTGTTGTCAAGTTTCATTTTTTTAACACCGTACAGGCTGATTCATATATATATTAATTTTTTATATTTTATAAAATATTTTTATATACTTTTTTATATCATATAGAATTTATATATATATATATATATATAATATATCTATAATTATATATGCAATAATTTTGTAATATATGATAAATTACTAATTAATGTAATATTAAATTTTAAAACCCTATATAAATAACTATATATTATCACTACAGTATATTGTGTTAGTAATTATATTATTACTATATCACTATATATTATAATATACTATAATATATCACTATATTATATATTATAATATATAATTATAATCTATAATGTAATTATAATAATATTATAATATACTACAATATATTATTATTATATTATTATATACTATAATATATAAACTATATAATAAATAAAAAAATCGATAAAATCAGAATTATCAATTTAAAAATATAATCAATACGGTATCAATTTTTTAAATTTTAAAACCATATATGCTGATTTAATTCTAAAATATATTTAAAACCGAGTCGAATCGGATGTATACTGAAAGTGTTATTAGATAAATGGAAAATGCCACGTTTTCGAATAAAGGGACGTGGAACTCATTCCTTAAAACGCGTATATATTGCAGTTCGGAAGGATTACGATTACGATCAGCAAACGTGTTGTTTTTTAATTTGAAAGTCTTTATGTGCATGTATGGATGAGTTGGCAAAACAAGGTACATTCCAAATTTTGATTGTGCTCCCAAATTTCTAAGTTGAATAAAAAAAATTTAATGAGTGGCTGACAAGAAACTTAAGCCTTTTTTGTGTAATGCTGACAAGAAGTAGAAATTAATGATTATTATTTTGACTGATCTGATCTAAATTATATTGATCCGTGAAACCGATTTGAACTTGATCAATATATTTTATTGAGTGGAAAATCTGATTAAAAAATTTTATTGAGTGGAAAATCAATATAAAAATCATAAAATTTTAATAGTAAAAATCTATTTTTCATATGGTATGACAAAAAATTGAAGCGTTTATTTTGTGCAATGCATGTTATTAGGGTCACAAGAGTTCATGATTTTCTGTTATGTTCCTCCTTGCTCGTAATTGTCTCAGGAATTAATACTCTCTTCTGTTACGTTCCTCCTTGCTATTTTTCAGATGAACCTGTTAAGTTCACCTGGACCAGATGGCTTTAGTGTAGGTTTCTATCAAGCACATTGGCAGGTTGTGGGGGAGGATGTGAGTAAGGCAGTGCTTGACTTCTTGAATTTAGGTAGAGGTGATCTAAACACTATTAATGACACTTTTATAGTGTTAATTCCTAAGAAGAAAATCTCTACTAAGGTGACAGATTATAGACCTATCTCACTTTGCAATGTAATCTACAAGATTATTTCTAAAGTGATAGCCAATAGATTGAAGAAAGTCTTACCTGAAATTGTTTCTCAAAACCAGAGTGCATTTATCCCTGGTAGACTTATTTTGGATAATGTGATGGTTGCCTATGAAGCTATGCACTCTATGCATAACAGATTGAAGGCTAAATATGGTTTTATGGCTTTAAAACTTGATATGAGTAAGGCCTATGACTGGGTGGAATGAGAGTTTTTGCTAGCTGTTTTAGCTAAGTTGGGTTTTCATGAGAAATGGTGTGGCCTGATCATGAAGTGTTTGAAGTCAGTGTCCTTTTCTTTGCTTATAAATGGCTCACCTCAGGAGAAGTTCACAGCATCTAGAGGCTTGAGGCAGGGTGACCCCTTGTCACCATATCTTTTTATTTTATGTTCTGAGGCTCTAAGTTGTATGTTGACAAAAGCTGGAAACTCTGGTGCTATAATATGAGTGTCTATTGCTAGAGGACAGATTTGCATTAATCACTTGTTTTTTGCATATGATTCTTTGTTGTTTTGTAAAGCTTCCTCTCTAGAATGGAGCAATTTGCTCTATCTTTTTGGAATGTTACGAAATGGCTTCTAGTCAAAGGTTGAACAAGGAGAAGACCTCTATTTATTTCAGCAAGAATACTCCTTCAGATACAAAGGAGATGATTCTGAGCTTAGCAGGAGTTCGATCCTCAGGTTCTTATGAAAAGTACTTGGGACTTCCAGCCTTTGTTGGAAGATCCAGATCAAAGGCTTTTTCATCAATCTTGGATAGAGTCAGAAGTAAAGTTAGCAATTGGAAAAATAAATTTTTGTCAAAAGCTGGGAAAGAGGTGTTGCTGAAAGCAGTAATCCAAGCTTTGCCAACCTACTGTATGGGGGTTTTTAAACTTCCAAAAACTTTGCTAGGTAAGCTTAACAATATCATGAGACAATTCTGGTGGGGCCAGCAGAAATGTGAGAGAAAGATACATTGGATCTCTTGGAGGCAAATGGGTAAAGCTAAATCAGAGGGGGGGCTTGGCTTTAGGGACTTTGAAAGCTTTAATAAAGCCTTGTTAGGTAAGCAATGCTGGAGATTACTTCAATTCCCAGATTCTTTAGCTAGTCAAGTTTTTAAATACAAATACTTCTCTAATAGCTCTTTGTTTGAGGCCAAAGTAGGTACCAACTCCTCATACATTTGGAGGAGCCTGTGTGAAGCTAGGAAGCTGGTTCATGAAGGTTCTATTTGGAGAATACGGGATGGTGCTTAGGTGTGCATATGGAAAGATCGATGGATTCCTCAACCAGAATCATTCAGGATCCAGAGTAGTCCCTCTACTTTGAAGCTGAATGAGAAAGTGGCAAGTCTTCTTGATCCAGTGTCTAAGGGCTGGAACACAACTTTGATCAGGAGTTGGTTTTCTGAGAGGGAAGTGGAATTGATTACTCAATTACCTGTTAGTACAATAGGGTGTCCTGATAAACTAGTATGGAGATGCAACCAGAATGGGCTTTTTACAGTAAGAAGTGCCTATCACCTTCAAATGGAGTTAAATGAGAAGAATAGAGGACAATGTTCAACAGCTGGATCTGAAAGTCAATTATGGCTGTCCCATCGAATTTCAATGTTCCCATATCTGTTAAATTCTTTATTTGGAGAGCTTGTCTAGAATCTCTTCCCACCAAGCTCAATCTTTATAAAAGAAGGATGGTTGATTCTCCTTTGTGTCCTGTCTGTCTATCAGAAGAGGAATCGAGTCTGCATGTAACCTGGACATGTATGGCTGCAAGAGATGTTTCGTGTCAAGGCATTAAGAAAGTGCAGAAGGCAGCCTTCGATGTATGTGATTTTAAAAGTTTGCTCAAGATGTGGCTCTTTACCTTTGAGCAGGATCAAGTGGAGGAAATGGTTGTTATTGCTCAGAAGATTTGGTAGAGGAGAAACAGGTTTCTGTTTGAAGGGGAGTTTACTCACCCTACAGACTTGATGAGACAGAGTTTGAAGGCAGTGGTAGATTTCAAAGAAGCTGCTGTTATTGATGTAGTTCCTCAACCAGGTTCTTCCATTGGTGTTACTAGCTGGATAGCTCCTCCTGTAGGCTTATATAAAGTGAATTGGGACAGTGCTCTATGCAAAAGAAATAATATGGTGGGTATTGGCATTATTGTGAGGGACCATGAAAAGCATGTTATTGCAACCAAACGTATGAGAAGATCTATCACTCAGGACCGACATATTGCAGAGGCATATGGGGCATATCAAGCTGTGTTGTTTGCTCAAGAGATTGGTCTTAGAAGGATTATCTTGGAGGGTGATTCTTTACAGTAATAAGCAACATTAATCAGAGTGAAGTTAGTTGCAATAAAATTAGGCCTTTAACATGGGATACCAGATGTCTATTGGCTCATATGGAAGATTGGAAAGCTGTTCACACGAGGAGAGAAGCAAATTCTATTGCTGATTGTTTAGGAAAAAATGCTTTAGGAGTTAGTGAGGATATTGTTGAGTTGGAAGTTTGTCCATCATGTATTGTTTCTCTTGATTAATGTTATCTATGAAGTGATTCTTTTAAAAAAAAAATAAATAAATAAATAAATGAGAACAGAACAATAGGATATGGATTAACAGCAACTAACACACGCGACAAGAAACAACTCAAGGATAACCAAGAATCAAGTAAACTCCTGGAGAGATTTTCGAGCAATCCCTAAGCTCCACAATTTTCCTCTGTATCGATTACAAGAATTCAGATGATCATTCAGTGAAACAAAGCAGTGTTTTATATTGCAATTTTGATTCTAACAGAATAACAACTAACTACACGACGTCGCTTTACATGTAGTTAGCCTCGACTAATGCCTTCTCACAACGCACCGTTTTATTAATGCCATAACGCACCGTATTGAAGCCCCGAATTACTTTTTCCTTACTGTCGATACGCACCGTTTGATATTGGTAGTTAAATTCTTTACTTTCCCTTCAGCCTTCAATCAGAACACCCCTTACATTCCCCCCGCCTTAAGGGACTTGCCCACAAGGCCTTCAATCAGAACACACCCTCATAGTATAGTTGCCACCAAATGAGGATAAAGCTGTTGCAGTTTCCACAAACTCTCCCAAGAATCATCTTCATCAGTAGCCCCTACCCAACGAACCAACACTTCAGTAATAGCATGATTGCCTTGCTGTTGTAATCTTCTCTCAAGAATTTGCTGAGGCTCAGGTTGTAATTGACCAGAATAACCGTAGGAGGTAAAGTAGGCAAAGGAACAATATGTTGGCCAAGTTTCTTTTTAAGGCATGAAACATGGAAAAATGGATGGATTTGGGAAGTTTCAGGCAAATCCAACTTATATGCCACTGTCCCAAGTTTCTGCAGAATTTGGAAAGGGCCATAAAAACGTGGGGCTAACTTCATATTGTGTCTCATAGCTACTGTCTTTTGTCTATAAGGCTGAAGTCTCAAAAATACCCAGTCCCCAACTACAAATGATCTGTCACTCCTTTTTCTGTCAGCAAAACACTTCATTCTTTGTTGAGCTTTGAGGATATTATCTCTTAATAAGGACAACACTTCTTCCCTGGATCTTAGTTGCTTATCCACAACATCATTTGAAGCGGTACCTGGCACATAAGCCAGCAATTTAGGAGGAGGGTAGCCATAAAGAGCCTCGAAAGGAGTAGTGTTAATGGTAGAATGGATAGTGGTGTTATAACACCATTCAGCCATTGACAGCCATGAATTCCATTCCTTAGGCTTGTGACTGCAATAACACCTTAAGTAGCCCTCTATACATTTGTTCAAGGCTTCTGTCTGTCCATCTGACTGTGGATGGTAAGATGAACTAAAATCCAGTGAAACTCCTTACAACTGAAACAATTGCCTCCAAAATGCACTTGTAAAAACTGTCTCTATCTGAAACAATGGAACGAGGAAGGCCATGTAATTTAAAAACACCAGTGAAGAAGACTTGAGCCACCTTACCTGCAGAATAGAGGTGTGAGAGAGAAAAAAATGACCAGACTTGGTTAATCGATCAATAACAGAAAAAATGACAGAAACTCCATTGGAAAGAGGCAATCCTTCAATGAAGTCCATGGAGATGTCCAACCATGGAGATTCTGGTATGGGCAAAGGCTGCAACAAACCAGGGTACAAGACATTCTCATTCTTATTGACTTGGCAAACATCACATTCTTTGACTAATTTCCTGACATCTTTTCTCATACCCTTCCACCAAAAGTCTCTTCTAGCACGATGTAGTGTCTTGTGATACCCTACATGACCAGCTTGTGCGTTGTTATTGTAACAGCCCGCTATAAATTCAATGGTGAAATTTCTATAAACTTGAGGAACTTCATGAAAGCTCCGTAAGTTTTCATGAATCGGCTAATCGCAAAGGTTTTAGCTTGTCAACATAGTCAGTGTTATCACTCGTTATGGTGCCAGAAATGTGATTTTAATTATTTGAAGTAGTTAGAAGTGTCAGAATACGTTATAATCTACACCACTAGACTTAGTTGAATATTTAGGATTTTATAGCCCAATAACTCATTTTCATAATTTCGGACGAAACGACTGTTTGAAACTGTGAAATCTTTTTTAGGGGCACTTCGAGATTGAGTTTTGGAAAAAAATTTTTACAGTAGGTTAATATGAATATTTAGGATTTTTCAGTACTAAGTTTATTGTGTGTTTTTTTGGAGTGAATAGTAACCTCGATAAGCGTACTAAGTACAGTGTTTTCAAAATCACAGTGTGGAATGTCCAAATTAGGTTAGAGAAGTTTTATTTGGACACTTGGTAAGATCTTAGCCACACATAATGAATATTATTAGATGGATTTATGAAGGAAATCAAGGTGTAAGATCATGCCACCTAAGCAAAATCTTTTTCATCTGATCAACCGAATTGAGGCAGATCAAAGAGGGTTTCAACCCTAGTGAAATCCCAAAAGCTTGGTTGAAATCGAAACCCTAAACGGTTTCCCCAAATCCTAAATTGGCCTTCAAACCCTTTTCGATCTAATTTCTAGCATTGTGTTTAATCACTTGATTAAATCACTTCCACATGCTATTAATTTTTCAAATTCTTATTATGACATCATTATCTAAGCTTTTAAACCTTGAAAATTTGTTTGGGCCAAGAAAAATTGGATTTGGGCTTGATAGCATCTCAAAGTCTAACCAAACCCCCTTTAAACCCCAAATTGAAGCTCACTTGGTTGAGGCCCACCAGGGCCCACGAATTTGGCCACCTTGGCAAGGTTTCTTGGAGAAGTTTCCTCCCCCACATGGCAGACCATCCACTGCTGCCCTTGGCTGCACCTAATAGTGCCTTGATGAGATGGAGAAACCCACCCCATCAACCTCCATAACTCACAGCTTCTGCAAGCTGTCCTTTACCCTCTCTATTCTCCACTTTATGGCACATATCTACCTCCAATCAATGGTCATTCAGGTACATATCTTCCCCCTACAGAATTCTTGAGTTGTGCAAGTCACACTTACTTCCCTTTCATCACTTCTTCACCCCGTTCTTAAAGAGAAACCCAAAAGAGCTCTCTTGGGCAGATTTCTGTGTGTTTTTGCATGGAGATTTTCGACCCTTTGTAAGTATTTTCACACAATGAATCCTTCATAAAAGTTGTTCCTTTTTGAGTATAGTTTTCGTAGATATATTATTCTTATTATTCCATGGTCATTTGGTCGGTCAAAAGTATTTGGAAAGGTCATTCTGGGCGTGAATCTGGAGAGTATGTTATGTTTTAGAGTTTTTGACCAAGCTAATGGACATATCTTGGTCCAAAAATTTTATGGAGTGTTCTTAGCATGTGTTTACGAGTGTTCATTGAGGTTTTATTGCATGAATAAATCTTTTGATGATAGATTTTCTTAGATCTAGAAACTTGAAAACTGGAAGTGGCAAAATAGTTTTTATTTGAGAAAGTTTGAATATTTCGAGGTTTGATCTTACTCTAAAGGCTTTGATATTTTTATATGATGATCCTAAGTCTCTTATTTTCATGTTATAATGTTATTTTCAACATATTTAGTATTATTTTCAAAGATATGATTTTTCTAGGCAAGAGGATTCCAGTTAGGCCTAAGATTTTATATGTTTGGGTTAGATCTATGTTTTATTGATTTTTAGCCATGTGATTTGAATTTTGATGGTTGGATATTATTTAAGACACATTCTTAAACCATGTGATGCTTTATTTCGAAGATCTCACCTTTTTAAGCTATTGATCAAGAGATTTATCAAAACTAGTTAAGGAAAAAGTTTCTGTTTTTGGACTAAGTGTAAAACCAAAAACCTCCAAGTGTTATTTTGTGATTTTTGTGACTTTAGTTTGATGATTTAAAGCATGGTTGATGTAGGATGATGTTATAAATATGTTAGAAGTAAGATTTGATTTTTGAAATTCTTGGAGATGTTTTGATGGATCTTTTTACAAAAAGTTTGGTGTTGATTATTAGCTTTTTTTAAATGGATATTTTAAGTATGATTGTAAACTTAGAATAGGAAGATCTTTGTTGCAAAATTTTGGTTTAAGCATGAGTTTTGAAGTTGGAAGGAATTGCAACAAAAATCAAGAGAAATAGCCTATAGATGTTTTGGCCATAGTGTGTTTTCCATAGTTGTGATTTCTTTTAAATCTTCCTTAGTTAATATTTGAGTTTAGGACAAAATTTACATGAGGAATGTAAATTTTGGAAATTTTTGGAGTTAGAATGTGAAATCCTTAAGTCATGGGTAAAATGGTCATTTTTTCACATGTAGAGGGTAAAATAATAATTTTACTCTAAGTTAGCTTGTTTTCATGTTTCTAATTGTTAGTAATTAAATTTCTAACTTTTAGAATGACCTCTTACAGTTTCTCGTGTTTCGCGCTTTATTCCCATAGAATGCGACGATCGAGGTAAGTTAGCTTCTAACTTACTATCAGTTTATTGTGTATGTATGATGGGTAAGGGAACTACGATTTAAGTATGTATGTTATCATATATGCCATGACATACCACGTCATTATTTGTTTATCTGTTATGCATGATTTATTCTGTCATGAATATTTATCTGTTACACAATCTATTCTATCACGTATTGTTATGTGCTATAAGTATGCCATGTTAAATATGACTTATGTTACATGTATGTCATATCATGTAATATTCACCATTGCAAGTTTGTTACGTTAAGTAAAGAAGTCAGATCAAGTTTATGTTAAGTCAAGTTTCAGATTACGTTCAAGTTAAGTTTATTCATGTCAATCATGACCCTAAGTGCTAGGATGTGGTAATATCCTAATGAAACTCATTTGTTCACGCTGGAGTGTCTAAATAGGTGTGAAATTCCCTGCGTTGACGAAGTACAGTCAACAGGTTGCGAATGGGGCCTAATTAGCTGGTCACTAGAGCACGCCAGGCACTAACGTCGATGGTGCCATATTTTATTTTACGTGTATTCATGGGGCCACAACAACTGTGGAGTATGAAGTATGGGGCCACAACAACTGTGGACCATACACTACATGAGACACAGCAATTGTGACACGTAGAATATGTGGGGCCACAACAACTGTGGGGTACGTATTAATGCATTCACAGCTGGTGTAGATACCTGTGTTGTGATGCGGTAATCGGCAGGGACACGTGGCTCTAGGGGACCCATGTAGCACCCATATGGTCACGTTATTAATCAAGTCAATTGAATAAGATTCCAAGTTCATGTCAAGAAGTTAAGAATAAGCAATCATGGTGATCCTATGAGATAAGAATAAGTTTCAGATCAAGTCCACGTTAAGACAAGTTTCAGATCAAGTTCATGTTATGTTATGTTATGTTCACGTACATGTTATTTTCAAGTTCACCTTCATGTTATGTTATGTTCACGTTCACATTATGTCTCAAGTTCACGTTTATGTCATGTTATGCTCATGTTTATGTTAAGTTCAAGTTCATATTTATGTTATGCATGTTCACGTTCATGCTATGTTTCAAGTACATGTTATGTTTCAAGTTTCAAGTTCATATTATGTTGCTAGTCCATGTAATGTTTTAAGCTCAAGTTCATGTCATGTTAAGTCAAGTTCAGTTCACATTTAAGTTCAGTTTATGTCATGCTATATGTCAAGTTATGCTATGCTTATTTACAACTTTATTTATGCATTTATGTTTTTACTGCAATGCATGCATCTTTAACCTGTGTGGGAGTCAAGTTCAGTTCACATTTAAGTTCAGTTTATGTCATGCTATATGTCAAGTTATGCTATGCTTATTTACGACTTTATTTATGCATTTATGCTTTTACTGCCATGCATGCATCTTTAACCTGTGTGGGAGTTTCCTGTTAACTTACTGAGATTTGTAATCAAATCTCACCGTGGTAGTTCCAACTACCATTCCCCCCGAATGGTAGGCGATGTGTCAGGATCAGAGCAGGGAGCAGACATTGGTAGACCGAAGGAGGTTGACTAGACGCCGCAGATGTGACACGGAGCTTACAACTTCCATAGTTAGTTTTTGGATAGTTTTCTAGCCTCGTTAGTCGAGTTACACGAGTTACTTGACAAACTTCCTCAATAGTGTATTTTGGTAATGTAAATATGGAGTTTGGTCTCCCATGTTTTTGAGGTTATAGTGTTCTAAGACTCATACTGAAATCGTGGATGTTTATTTTGTTAAATATGCTTGGATTACGGTTTAACTATTTGATATATTATAAATTTGGTGCATAGTATTGCTCAAGAAAAAAAAAATTATCCATTGCGAATATTGTATAATGCTAGATGCATGTTATGTGATGACCCGCTTTTACGTGTATTTTCACTGAAGGAATGTTTTTAGTTTAATTAATATATTGGTTTATTTATTTTAAATTAATGTATTTTAATGGTTTTTATTTTATTTGATGTGGTGTTTAATTTATTTTAGTCGTTTTATGTTTTTAATATCGTTTTCGGCGGAACAGTTTTTGGATCCCGGAAGTGAGGATTGGACCTCATTTCATTTCTTTTCTCTTTTCTTTTTCCCTTTCCCTTTTTCTTTTTCTTCTTTTCCTTCCTTTTTCTTTCTTTTCTTTCTTTTTTCTTCTTCTTTTCCGCTCGGTCTCTCTCTCTCTCTCCCTGTGCTCTCCCTTCTCTTTTCTCCTTCTCGCCGCCCCTTCTTCGACCGGCCTTTTCTCCGCCGTTCGGTGGAGGTGTCGTACATCACCCCTGCCATTCTCTTCCCCTCCCACCGGAGATCATCCCCACCAATTTTCAGAGCCATTGGACCAGCCGTTAGCCGCTACGAGCCCCTGAAAGTTGCTGCCCCTGCCCTGTTTTCTCCCCTGTTGCCGATTTCTTTCTCCGCCCAGAACGGCCGCTCATCGGCGGCGTGGCCTACACCACCCACCCAGTTTTCTTCCCCTCTCACCAGTGAACATCCCCACCAAGTTTCACCTCCATCCGAGCCATCGTTAGCCACCACGAGCTCCTCCAAGCCGCACGGTTTTTCACCGTTTCTGGCGCCGTCGCACCACCTCCGGCCACCATCTCTTCACAGCTTCTTCCCCTACCTCTTGCCGTCCTAACCCACCTAATTTCGGCCCCGATCCATTGCTGGAGCAGCTCGCACGAGCTCAACTCCGATCAGCCCCTTTTTGCACTTCCACCACCACCCACGGCCAGAGCTCACTTCCTTTAGCTTCATAAATATCTCAAGACCATTCCCTATCAATTTCGTGGCTTGGTTTGTCCCCGTTCGAAAGTGGGTAATTTATTACCCACGGCCACAGTGTAAAATACACTGTTACGTTGCTTTTCCTCCGCCGTTTGCAACGCCGCGAGCTTTCAAAAAATACCGTATAGCGCTGTAAGTATTTTTCAAACTCTACTTTTAGATTTAAATATATTTTTCTCTTTCAATAATTTATCTGGTTGGTTTGTTGATTCCGGACTGAGTCCGAGGAGTTCAGGGGTCGGATGGATGGAGGACGAAGTTGCTTGATTTGTTGATTTATGGTTGGTTGGTTGTGTCATGCATTGAGATTGCATTTACATGGTGCATGCACAGGTATTTTATTTAAATTGAGAAAATCATGTTTTATTGGCGTAAATGGATTTTCGGGTGCGTGGGTACCACGACCCCAAGCCGGGATGGGGTATTATCTCGGTGGAGCTCCTCTGGTCACTCGAGAGCGTAATATACTGAGTGTCGTCCCCTGAGTCGAGGCTTGGCTACGAACGCGCAGGGCGCGGAACTGAGTGACAACGGGAACGGGGGCTAGGGGATGCTTGGCTACGAACGCGCGGGGCGCGGAACTGGGCATCGCTCGTTTAGGTGTCATACGCGTGTTGGATACCCGCGGTGTGGCACGGGAGCTAGGGTGTGCGGATGACCCCTAGGGGAGGTCATGGTGCATACGAATTAATGGGTTTTGGATTGAGTTGGGTATGGGCCAAATGGACTTTTGGCGTGACATTTGTAAAGATTATGTTTTTAGGCCAAATGGGATTTTTTGGCGTGCGTGGAAAACACGTTTTTGGGAGATGTGCATTGGGCATACTTCATGCATATTGTTTGGGTTGTAATATGTTTTTATCTTGCATTGTTTGGATTTTACTTACCTGCGGCACCATTTTTGGTACCGTAGATTTTGGTGTAGGGATCAAGGAGGAGGAGGAGGCTGAACCCGAGGATGCGGCTCTGCCGGAGTTTTGAGTTGGAGTCTAAGCTTTGGAGTTGACTTTGAAACAATATTTGTATTTGTAATATTTTATTATGTATGTTTTGAACCGCTTTGTAATAAATTAAGAAAAATTCTGGTACTTAGTTATATGTCTTTGCTATCCGCTGTGTGTTTTTTCGTGCACATTTGTTGCTTGCACACACTTGGCACTCGTCGATAGGGTGGTGACCCGGGTTGTCACCATCCGGAAGTCTCGATTTCCCCGTGTCCGTACGTGGGGATTTGGGGGCGTCACATGTTAGGAACATTGCATCTTATATGTCATGAACGGGGGCAAGTAACCATGTGTTGCATGTCCCGACGCTTCAGATGTCCGTTCAATCCTAAGCGGAATTTTGGGGCGTCTCAGTTATGAATATACTCGAGGATTTTGGC
The DNA here is from genome assembly GCA_011037825.1 of Carya cathayensis. Classification (NCBI taxonomy): domain Eukaryota; kingdom Viridiplantae; phylum Streptophyta; class Magnoliopsida; order Fagales; family Juglandaceae; genus Carya; species Carya cathayensis. The sequence goes on along the minus strand of QGSO01000348.1, from coordinate 1,355,962 downwards.
TTGAATGGAAGATGCAGGAACAACCACCATCTTCCCTTTCCTCAACAACAACCTTTGTTGCATGGAGAAATGTTTAGGACTTGGTTCTCCCAGCTGCAATTTAGTAACAATATCTGATATCTTTGGGCATAAAGGATAACTCCCTTTTAGCTCTTCAATCCACAAGGGAGTGGGAAAAGAGATTACTGCCAAGACAGCTTGCTCTTCCTCATTTTTTCTTGATAGAGCATCAGCCACCAAATTCTCTTTTCCTTTCTTATAATCCACAGAAAAGTCATAACCTATGAGTTTTGAAACCCATTTATGTTGAGCTTCAGTTCCAATCTTCTGTTCTACCAAAAACTTGAGTGCTTGTTGATCAGTCTTAATCTTAAAAGAATGGCCAAGAAGATAAGGTCTCCATTTTTTCATTGCAGAAACTAAAGCCAACAATTCTTTTTCATACGTGGACAGTAACAATGCTTTCCCTTTCAAAGCTTTGCTATAAAATGCTATACGTTGAGCCTCTTGCATTAAAACTGCACCAAGACCCACAGCAGATGCATCACACTCAATAGTGAATGGTTTGTTGAAATCTGGCAATCTCAACACAGGAGGACTGCTAATAGCTGCTTTTAACATGTCAAAGGCAACAACAGCTTTTTCATTCCAACAAAAGGAATTTTTCTTCAACAAATATGTTAGAGGTGCAGCTATCGAACCATAGCCTTTAATGAACTTCCTATAATAGCCAATCAAACCTAAAAACCCCCTCAATGACTTCAAGGTTTTAGGAATGGGCCATTCAACCATAGCTGCTGTTTTTGATGAATCAGTCTGCACACCCTTACCAGAGATAATATGGCCCAAGTACTCAATCTCATGTACCCCAAACTTACACTTTGACATTTTAGCATAAAGAGTATGTTGTCTTAGTATGCTTAAAACAGTGTTCACATGCTCCAAATGATCTTCAAGAGTTTTACTATAGACTATGATATCATAAAAAAAAAACCAACACAAACCTTCTAAAAAAAGGTTTGAAAATGTGGTTCATCAACCCTTGAAAGGTGGCAGGTGCATTAGTGAGGCCAAATGGCATGACTAAGAATTCGTAATGGCCTTCATGTGTTCTAAAGGCTGTCTTTTCAATATACCCTTCCCTTACTCGAATCTGATGGTATCCAGCCCTTAAATCCAGTTTGGAAAATATCTGTGCTCCAAACAATTCATCCAGCAGTTCATCTATAATAGGGATTGGAAACTTGTCTTTAATAGTTTCTTGATTAAGAGCTTTATAATCAATACACATGCGCCAAGTACCATCAGCTTTCTTAACCAACAAAACTGGAGAAGAAAATGGACTCTGGCTAGGTCTCACCACACCAGAATGAAGCAAGTCATGAGCAGTCTTTTCTATTTCAGACTTCTAGTAATGAGGATACCTGTAAGGTCTAATTGAAACAGGTGAAGCCCCCTCCTTCAAGTTAATTGGATGGTCAAATTATCTTCTTGGTGGTAGTCCAACAGGTTCCTCAAAAACATCAACAAACTCCTTGAGGAAGGCAGACACTGGTCCTTCAACACACATCTTAGTAGGCTCTTTGTCAATAAGCATCAATTGCAACAACCAACCTTGCTTATTAACAAAATTAGACTTGAAGCCTTTGGCACCAACCATCATATGAACACTAGCAAAATTCAATCCTTGCAGTTTAATGGCTTGACCATCCCAATTGAAACTCATTGACATATCTACAAAATTCCAAGTAATCGAGCCCAAAGTCTTCAACCATTGGACCCCTAGTACTACATCACAACCTCCTAAGGAAAGAACATGAAAGGAAACAGGAAACTTAGAGCCCTGAATCTTGATAACTTCCTCCCCACTACCTTGAGTCATAATTTTTTCACCATTAGCCACACAAACTTGCAAACAGGAATCTTGCTTAACCTTCATCTTAGCTTCTTTAAACACAACAGGATCCAAGAAGTTGTGTGTGCTCCCTGAATCCACTAGAATTTCAACAACACAAGAACCGACATATCCATGCAATCTCATAGCATTACCAGCAAGGCAACCCGAGATGGCATTAACAGAAATTTCCAAAGTATCAACCTCTTCAGAAATTGGCTCCTCAGAAGCAATAACCTCAGATTCCTTAACATCTAGTTGGTTTTCCATATCAGAATCAAGCTGAATGAAATAAACTTTCGGTTTCTTACACACATGATTTGGATTCCATTTTTTCTCATAATGGAAACACAAACCCTTTTTTCTTTTTTCATCAATTTGAGAAGGGTTTACCTTCTTGAATGGAAACAAGCTTTTGTGGTCCTTAGAAACTGAGTCAGTAAGGCCAGTGTTATTAATTGGCCACTTATCAGCATAATGACCAGTAGGACGCCAAGATTTCCTAGACGATAGCACATACCAAGTGGAGCTTAGGAGCGTCACACTGGTTTCTGGCTTGGGTTTGGAACCCGGGTTCAGTTCCAGTTATGCTTGAGTACCCAGGCCGAAACCTAAGTGAACAGACTTAGCTGAATTTGTTGATGTTGATTGTAGTTGTGACTGATCCATGTAGCAAGTTAGGACTTCTTAGTTTCCACTTGAAGACAATTCATGATGAGGCTTGGACTAGAAAGTTGGTGTCGAATGTGAGAGTTATTAGTGGATTTCTATGAGGAATATAATGCTATGCTTGGTTCTACCATGACTAGCCAAGAATATGAGCCCCCCTTGACATCTACAATTACAGATGATGGTGATGGTGATGTTGAGACGTGATGGTACAATGAGTGGGATCAAGCATCATCCACCTAGGGATCTACTAGTGCCAAAACAGAGGTGGATCAATTTTTATCAGATGGTTGCGAGTCCCGGACTCCATATTTTGACTTCTGGATTTGATAGAAATGTAATAAGGCTAACTAAGGATTGGGCAAGCCTTGTTGGTCATGCTTGTGTCCATGATTTCATGCTGTCAAAAGTGTGCTCCTCTTTAATTATCTTCGACCAAGTGGGTTAGCACGACTACATCCTGTTTGCTTTCTTCCTATCCTGTCACAAATTTTACCATTCTGAGGTCGAAATGGTAGCTGGACTACCACAGTGAGATTACTTGAAATCTCAGTAAGTTATGCCATAAATATACATAGAGATAACATAAACATGATTAAGGTAAACATGAGCATGTATGCATGGGCATGAAGTTGTATTTCATGAGAATGTATTTTTCTCCCATCCATATTCATAGAGTTTTGTAACATCATAACATACATGAAGCATCTTGCAGCAGGAAGAGCAATGCTTGAGAAGGGAATTTGGAGGAGGCATGATTCATGATTTTGTTGGATAATCTAATGTCACTACAAGAAATCTAGCCTTTTGCAGCGATTTTTATTTTGTTATAGTTAAAATTGCTGCAATAGTTAACCTTTGCAACGAAATATCTCCTTGCAACCTTTTCACATTGATATACGGTTTAATGGCAGTAGGCACTTAACTTTAGTTTTTGCAACGAGTTTTTCATTTATAGCGGTGAAAATATGCCTTGCAATAAGAAAAAGAATGTTACAGCAGAGTAATATTGTTGCTATTGGGTCTAGGTGCCAAATCTCATAAAACCTTTTATTTTTCCCCCCGAAATCATACACCACTCTGTTACCGAGTATCCCTTCTCCACTTCGACGTTCTTGCCCATTTCTCCTACCGTCAATGCCCAGGTAACCAACTTGATAGAAACGACTGGAAATCTACCTCCATTGTCGACTACGTCCTGAACCCTAGATTCTCCTCCACTTCATTTCCCTTCCGCGGAAGCTACAATCATCGTTTCCTCCCTATATGAGCTCTGTTCTTCCATCATTACTGTCATAGTGATTTTCACACTGATTTCTTTTTGTATCGGACGTTGACGTTGTCAAACCTAACTCTTGGGTGTACCTTCTGTCACCACAGGTATCTCTGCAACTCATTTGTCTCTCTCTCCCCCTTCATCCGTGCTCGTTGCTTTACAATAATGGAGCTTTTTGTTTGTAGACTATTGATAGATGTTTGAATCTGAAAGCATCTCCTTTCTTGCACCATTTTTTTTATATCTGCATTTTTGCTATGTGTTGATGTGGGTATTTGATGTTCATAATTTTTGGGTGATAGTTTTAATTTGCAGCGTGTCCTCTGATTGATTGATTTTTTCTTGAAATCCCTAATTAGATGACTAATTATCCAATATGAAGTTAGGTTTTGAATAGCCTAGAAAAATTGGAAGAAAGTGTATATTAGGCAAAACTAAAATGCTTAAAAGTTTGCTTATTCCAATGTGAATGCTTTTAGGCATGAAAATCTAAAGTTGGCCCTTAAGTGGGATATTTTATTAGATTTTAGAAACAAAACATCTATTTTATGTTACATATTTACCGTATCATGTTTTGAGATAGAGTGCAGAGAGACTAATTATGTGATAGCGGAGATAGAATTAACAGGAGACAGACACTCCGTAGCTAGCTTATACCCTAAATTGAATGATATAGAGTTTTCTATCCTTTTCTTGCAAAGATTACTTGTAGTAGTTTGAATTTAAAGTGGGGTCTAGGTTAATTTAAAACATTCAGGTGAGATGTCAGGAAGCATTGGCCCATTCTATGTATGATAATATGTGCAGCACTACCCGCCTAATTGCTAGTGGCTGCAATGTTTGCAGTTGATACCTAATTTTGAAGTGCCAAACCCAGAATCTTAACCTAATTAATTTTCATTAGTATAGTCTTCATTCTATATAAATATAGCAAGCTCTCACCTCTCTGTCTTTCATATAAAGTTACTGCATTCTAGTGCTAGTCCAAAACTGTAGCAAGACTGGTGGGGAGAGAGAGAGAGAGAGAGAGAATATAGGCTGAAAACATTTATGGCACCGAAAGATAAATTGCACAAGCTTCAGTAACCAAGTTGTACATCGTTTGGGGAGAAGTGCAGCCATATTGTATGGGCAGTGAACCCTGCAGATCTTTTGGGCAGAAGTGTAGCCATATTGTGAAGAAGGAGCACACCGAGTTTGACTCACTCAAAAATGAGTAGCAAAAAGACTATCCCAAGTGTAGGAGGATGTCGTGTAATAATTAGGAATAAATTCCTCGATCGTCTCCTCAGGGAAAGCTACTTAAACTCAACACGTTGAAAATTGTGAAAATCTTCACAAAGAGAAAATAAAAATGATGGTATGTGCAATGGATGGAAAAGGATACTAGTCATGGACTAGATTCATACTTTTAGATTTTTTGAGTGTCGAATTGAAAAGTAAAAGACTAAGAGATTAAACTAAGAAATTAATAAAATTAAGATAAGAATTAAACTAGATTAGAAAGTAATTGACAAAATATGCACTAAAAATTGAAAAGCCCCAAAATCAATATTCTAGGGTTCATACTTGTATTCAAATCACAAATTCTCAAAATTAATATATAGCAATTGTAATCACTATTTAATTGAAAGTTTAACGAAGCAAGAAAAATAAATAACACGAAGTAAATAAATAACAAATAAATTACTCAAACTTCTAAGCCAAAAATCTCAAAAATATTCCATAAACTTAAAACTGAAATTAAATAACAAGTAGGGAAATGAAAAGATCAAGCGAATTGAATTGAGATGAAGATTTGAAGTGGTGGAGGAGGTTGGGATGCAGTAGCAATTGGACCCCTCAAGGAGCTCTTCAATATGCTGCCGTGTGAGTGAATGCTTTCGAAGAATTCGTGTTGCTGCGTGAATGATCGCTTGTGTGAATCCTTCTCTTCGGATCTGAGTGAAAATCAAGGAAAAAATAAATTCTAAGTGTTTCCTCTAATGCAACAGTGTTTTCCAGGCCAAAAAGTCGGCCATGAGATGTAAAAAATCATATATATACCCTAACGGCAGAATAAACCCTAGATCTGTAAAATACGATGTCCGCTCGAGCGGAATGTCGAGCGGACATCGAGCGTTCAACTCTGCCTGAGTTCGCTCGAGCGAACATCGAGCGTTCAACTCTGCTTGATTTCGCTCGAGCGGCGGCTTTTGGAATATGCAACCCACTCAAGTATTCAACTCCTCTCCTTTCCCATAACCCGCTCGAGCTCATTGTCGAGCGACGGTCGAGCGTTTGAATCTGCTTGAATTCGCTCGAGCGGCCAAAAGCTGCTGCTCGAGCGATGTGGACCATATTTCACATTAATCAACAATCGATAAAATTAAACAAAAATTCATGCTTTTAATCAATTAAAATCACAACTTAGATTCATTCATTTTTTCATATAAAACCAATGATAAAGTAACGAAAGAATTAAGATATATTGGTTCTAAAAGCATTAAAATATGCAATAACTCAGCTCAATCAAAGTTCTACATCATCCGCCGCTGTATACCAATGCTTCTCTGTTGGTGCTGCACCTTCTCATACATTTTATTTTACATTGTATGGTTTGTGGCTATCCAAAGCATATTTTTTGTGGTGATAATTAAGGCCTTATAATATCTCAATATGTGATGGACTTATATGCAACCTTAATTGTTCTTGTTTATCCACAGTTAATGCTATTTCTAGCTTCTAAATGCTTAACTTCTTTCTGAACACCTTCATTAAGGCTACCTTTAATTGATAAGTAATGAAAGTGATCTATACTTTTCATTTTCTGGGTACACTGTGTTCTTACCCATAATCTATTGTGGACTATGCTGCATTGTGTTTATTTTTTCAACTTATTTATAGTAGAGAGGTTGTGGCTTATCTTTTCATGTATTTTGACTCTCAATAGGAAAGATAATGTTTGGTTTGCAGCACTTGGAAGATTTTGCATCCATGTCACCTGGAGTGACCGGTGTCTCATATCTCTTGAGGTATGGTAAATGCACAAGCATTGCTTGTAATCATCTTTTTTCCTTTTATTTGAATCCTATGTTTTTTTTTTTTTTTGGGAGTAAATTGGTTTCTCTTCCTCTTCCTTTAAAACATAACCAAGAGGTAAAGCAACACTACTTCTAGCACGGCTGCTGAAACTCGTGGATCAAATCACTGCACAAAGGAGAAACTAAAATACAATTAGATTCTTGTATGTGAAAGCTAAATAGCAGCCTGGTTATGATAGATGCTTTCTTCAGTATGATCTATTGATTGTGTGACTACATGTACACAACTAGTAGAATTTATGAATTTAATAATACTTGTCCTGTGATCCCCCGGTACTGTCTTCTTAGTTTATGTTTTCATCGAACCAAACATTTGTGATTTTATTTGGGTGACAAGCAAAACCTGGGAAATAGATTTGTGTAAATAATTATTGTGCTGAAGAATACTTTGTCCCAATCAAATAGTAGCTTTTGTGTTGTTCTAACTCTTTTAGGGGACAATCAATTAATATTTGATCCACCATATTCATCAGTGCATATAAGGGAAGTTCTAGGATTTTCTATTATGTTTACTAATTTCTAATTCCTTAATATTTGGTTTTGGATATGTGTGGTCGTTTCATAAATTAGGTTACGATTGAAAAGTGTTCCATAATTAAGTGCAGTTTAAGATATTAACACAAAATTAATTTATTATTTCATCAGGGTCTTTGGGCATATAAATGATTAGGTATTTCAAGTCAGTCACTAAATTGGGCATAGACAATAATTTAGTGATTTAAATAATAATAATTTTAGCTCTAGTGTGAAAATGAAACTTTCAATTGGAAAGATACCAACGACTTTAGCTGAAGCGGAGAAAAAGAAATATACCAAAATTTATTTGCAGAGATTTTTGATCGCTGCAAATAACTTCCCGAAATGAATTTCCAAGCATTGGAAATGATAAAAAAATTTCTACGATTTTCCAACATTGCAAACTTCTAAAAGCAACAAGAGAAGAAAGCGTTGCTTTTACAATAATTATAAATACAGCGACTTTGAGCAATTGCAACGATTATAGGACACTACGATAACTGTTAAAAGCAATGAAAGAACCAATTGTTGCATTTGCTCAAACATTTTTGCAGCTTTTTTAAAAGTAATTGCATTGATTTTATGGTGTTGCAAAACATATTAAAGCAACGAAAGAAACAATTGTTGCTTTTGAAGTTAGGAATTTGCAACGATATGGAAGCGTTGCAAAAAATATTAAAAGTAGCGAAAGAAGGTAATTGGTGGTTTTGATGTTAAGTATTTGCATCACTTTTTGGTAATTACAATGATTAAAGAGCGTTGAAAAAAAGATTAAAAGCAACAAAAAAAATAATGCTGCTTTTATCCTCCTTATTTGCAGCGAAATGTTTGGTATTTGCAAGGATTTATATCACCGCAATACATCTTTTGTAGCACTCCATCTTGGAATGTTTGAGACCTTTCTCAGCGTGATAATTTGGTATTTACAACGAAACTATTTCGCTGTAAATAGTAGTATTTGCAGCGTTTTTTCATATTCGTTGCAATCAATCAAAAAAGAAAAGATTATAGTATCGAACGTGCAAGGAACTAAAAAACGCTGCAATTGAGATACTGCAGCCTTTTTAAACAGTATTTGTAACATTTTTGAGCGCTGCAAAAAGTCAAATTCCTTGTAGTGAATTTGCTTAGTATGCGATGGAAGCGAACAACGGAAGAGAAGTCTATGTAGCTCCGTTCTTCTATCATGTATGTATGTATTGAGCATTGGCCAAGGCAATTTTTTTCGCAAACGGGTTGTATCTGAAAGGCGGGATCCGTTGTTTGTAGACACCGCAATTGCATACCGATGCCGATGCGTGAAGGTGAGACCATTCATCTGTTCAATGTGGGCTCGAATCACCCGACGCCATTTTATTATGTTTAAGATCCATGCTATATATTTTCTTTTGGCAAATGGTGTGGTCAGATAATGGGTCTAGATTGTATATTTATTTTTATTTTTTTTAACTTAATGACTAATGAAACGTATTTTTAATGATGTGATTTTTTTTCTTTTATTCTTTTTAATTATATTTTAAAATTTCTTTTTACCATGATCAAATCTGTCTCTCTTCTTAAAATTTGATCTCCACTCTTTGAATCTCTCTCTCTCTCTCTCTCTCTCTCTCTCTCTCTCTCTGACTGTGCATTTTTTACTTGCTGCTTTGAAACCAAATTGTGGGTTGGCTTCAATTTGACTTTGTGTTTTCATCAAGTTCTCTATACTCAAAGGGACAAAAACACATGAACTGAATAGAGAATCTGTGGCCAATTTGAGTGTTTTTATACTTAATTTATGAACTCGGTTTGTCATGTTAGGACTAGTTTGGTTATTGGAATGTATTGGGATCAACTCAGTTCAATCTAATTTAAAATGGAGTCTAACATTCAAACACATAATTCTTAAATTATTAAACTCATCTCAATTCAAAACTTTCTTACATGTGTGACCTATAACTTTTGTCAACTTAATACCTCCTGATACGTGGAATTCATAATATTTTTTGAACTTTCCACAAATAATACTAAACTTATCTTAACATCAAAACACCTCTAAACTCATTTTAGATGGGCCCTACAGAATTCTCTCCACCATCTCAATTCACTACTATTCATGAAGAACTCAGTTTAGCTCAGATTACATCCAAATGCAGTCTAAGTGTTATATAGAATATGTGAATCGGCTAATAAGAAGATTTTTCCTTTCCTCGATCCACTTGCACCTTCTCATAACAAGGCCTTTCGGTCCATTTTTGTTTAGGAAAATGCTTCTTGAAACTAAGGATTGTGATCGATAATCTTGATTGATTGTATTTTTTATTTTATTTTAATTTAATAATTAAGGAAGTAACTATTACTAAATTAATATTTTTTTATTTTTTAAAAATGTATAAAAAGTAGTAGAAAATAAAACAAAAAAAATGAAATAAAAAAAAGATTTAGACTTATCGGTCCACTCTCTCAGTCTGAATAGTATATCTTGCATATCGAGCAAGCTTATAAACTATTTCCTTCGTTTATGTTGATACGTGACTAGGGGCGGCCCAATATAAAATAAGGATGAAGACAAAAATTGAATATGAGACCTATCTTTAATATAATAATAGAAATTAAATAATTATATTAAATATCTAAACATTTAAAATTTATTTAAAGTTAGCAATATTCTTAGGTACTTAAAATACAATATACTCATAATTACAATTGTAATGAACCGATCCACGTTATGAGCCTAGCTCAAGTTTTAAACCAAAAGTCCAGCCCAACATGGAAAAAAAAAAAAAACAAAAACGGAGGTGCAAAACTCACCGTTTCACTGAGCCATTTGTTTTCCCTCTTCTTTTTCTTCCCCCTGCCCCTAATGAATAAATATTGCCATATTGGCATTAGCCACTATTTGGAAACACCCAAAAACACATCGTACGTGGCACTAGGTAAATGACGAAATTCTCCCCCAGCTACTCTTTCCCTCCATCAGAATTAACCCATTTGATTTCTAGACAACAGAGCGCGAGCTCCTCTCCCCCCGAACCCTATGAATTTTTTTTTTCTTCTTCACGTCGAAACCCTCAATCCCGTTGTGACCCCTTCTTTTTCTTGATTTCCCCCTCCCTTCATCCACTTACATTGTGATTTCCCCCATCTCAATCCGGCGAGCCTTCATCTTAGTCTCGCTGACATTGTGAGTCCAAACACTACGAAACCCCCGCGTCCAGAAATCTGCGGGAGAGGTAATCTTCTTCAAATCGACCCCTTCTTACTCCTTGTTTCTCTGTGATGCTAGGGTTTAGGAATACATTTATGGACTTTTGTGTGTTTCCTCCTCTATTTTTATCTCTAGGGTTTAGGTATATTAGCTGTAAATTAACTAGGGTTTGGTTCAGGGTGTTGGAATTTGGTTCTGGAAAATAATGGAATTTACATCTGGTTGATGCATATCTCGCCATTTTCAATATTGGTTGATGACCATAATAATTTCTTTGTTCACATTCTCCATTGACAATCTCGCCACTACAGGGTAGATAATAATACATTTTTAGCCTGAACCAAAAAATACTAGACATGTGAAATTTGCTTCAAAAATTTTAAATTTCAGGACAGTTTCTTCAAATTTGTTAATGGGATCACTTCCATCCCAAAGCATACGTTACTGAATCCAAAAGAAACATAACAGCTAACAAACCTGATGAGGGAGACACGACAAACTTGAGAATTTCAAAGCATTCTTCTCAATAGCTTTTTCCAGGATAGCATGTAGTTCCATCTCTTCTTGTAATTTCTGCTGTAATCTTTGTACCTATCACAAAGGCACATCCATTTTTGTGTACATTAGCTACAGGAAAGTTGCCTTTGATGAAAGTTGTCTAGTTCTTATGTGATACTTCATACATGACAAATAAGTTGTTCATAAGCTATGTGAAAGATTATTGATATGTGAAGTTTCCATTGACACTAATGAAGATTGGCAAATTAATCCTATACCAGTTTCAGTCTTGAGGATAATAACTTATGATACTTTATTTAACATATGCATGGCACTACTAGTCTGTTGGATATATAGTTTATTTAGCGACTTTACTTCATGAATCTGCATGTGTTATAATATGTTTTTTTTTCTGTCACCACTTTCATTCCCATTACAAATAGAGAATTCCTTAAAGTCGGTCCGGCTAAAAATCCACATATAACAGCCTGCCAATAATTTTTAGACACTTAGGCTTTCCATCAAAGTTAGTGTGAACCAGCACTACATGGGATTATCAACCCAACGAAAAGAGACACAGCCCCCCTCCCCTTCGTAGCCCCTTCCCCTATGCTTATCTCTTTCAACTCCATTTCTTTAGGCAAAAACTTCAATTAATCAATATGAAGTGCCAGCATATTACATTTCAAACGAAATTACATTTTAAATCCCCAATTTGTTCCATCGCCCACCTACAGATTATTGGTTTGGCCCAATTCGCCGCATCTTTGTTCTCCCAGTTGAGTCATGAAACAGATCTAAAAGCTTTGCAGCAAGAGTGACTGGACTCCGAGAAAATCTGTGGGAAAAATTATTTGAGCGACAAAATTGTAAAGAAAAGCGAAAGAGGGACAGAGAGAGATGCTTTACGTACGACATGCGGTGTATCTTTGAGATTTCAACAAAGTTGTTTCAAATCTGGGTTTGTTCAAAATTTTTGAGATTTTTGGTCATTCTCTGTATCTTTTCATCTGGGTTTGTTTGCCCGACTAACATAAATATGTTTTGGGTAAATCAGTTTATGCCTCTGACACATCTCTCTCTCTCTCGTCCCTCATCACTTGGATTCTGAAAACTAGTTTTCTCAAGATTTCAAATGGTGTAAATCAACTGAACTAAGGCTCGTAAGAACATGATTTTAGCATATCACAATCACATCTCAATTTAATTATTCGGGTGGGTTGGGTGTTTATTAAAACATGAGAAATAGTTCAAAAGAAGCCATGGGCGATGGATTCGTGGGGTGAAATTGGCCTGGGTGAGTGAACGACTGAGATGGTGGGCAATACTCAGTGTCGGAATGGTGGTGGTGGATTGGTGGAGGTGGATGCTGGCAGTGGAAGTTTAGTCGGCGTGAAACTACAGTCGATGTAAATCAAAAAGTGAAGCTTCTCCTCAGTTTCCCATCTTTGTTCTCTCTGCCCTTTTCTATCACATGTGAATGAGTGCAGGGTGATTTTGGTGTAATTTCTGAGGTGGCATAATGTTAGTGGAAGGCTGTTATTAGGTGAAAATTGGCCCGACCGCTTAGAAGCGGCTCTGTTACAAATATTATGGTTTATTTAACTATGCCTATGCGAAATGGATGCAGAGAAATATAGATCACATGAAAGCTGATGGGTGATTGCTAAACAGAGGTGTCAGGGAAATAGGTGGCAAATTCTCACCATGCTTCCATTCGACTCCAGGACTCAAAAGCTGTCTTTTGTATAGCTGAGCATTATGGTTGGCTTCCTATTAGATGTCAGAACCAATATTGCATTTGTGAGTGAAGAACAGTAAGGAGTTATGGAACTTGATGTTGTTTTCGTACTGCATTTTATATGTATAAACTGATTGGTACATCACTCTGGTGGACTACTAGTAGTTTTGTTGGACTGCTTAATTGTCTGTGCGTGGACAGTTGATGTCTAAATGATTTTGGTTTATTTTTAGTTAAAATGGGATCTGTTTTGTTGTTACAATTGTGAGGTGCTAGGCCTATAGGTATCTATATGCCATCAAATGAGGTTTTTGGCCACGAACAATTTAACCTGGTATATATTTACTCAAGATGACTTGTGATAAATCCATTTTTTGATTTTTGCAACACTTTATGATGGGATATGTGTGTCCAGATTATTTGTTAAAAGAAAATAATATCATCAAGATTAGTTTCAATAAAAAAAATTATAGCTTTTCTAATTGGAAGTGCCAACATTTTGATCGTGCGATGCCAGCTAAATATTATGGTTTTTGCGTCAGATATTTTTTCATTTATGGGAGTTAGCAATGAAATGGTGTTTATTTCATGTATACAATAAGTAGAAGGATAGGAGAAGCAATTTCCAGACAGAATGGAATTGAATTCCATCAATGAAAAAGTTTGCAAACGAACATATTGGTCCGGTTAAAAAAAAAACCCATTCATGCGTCCTGCCATCAATGGCAACATTTGTACCCATATCTGGTTCGGTTCCACGTTTGAGGAAATGGCAGAATTGAATTAACAAAAAAAAAAAAAAAAAACCAAGTTTGCTTCTTCAAACTGGTGGAACCTTTCAACATTCCATCAAGTACAAGAACAAAATAATAATAGGCCAAAAGTTTCCTTCTATACAAATCGCTATCTAAATACATAACATGAATGAACTATCATTCAACTCCAATCAAAATCTTTTCAAAAAGAGTAATATCTTCAGTGTAGCCTCTGTCATTCCAGCACCATAGTGACACTCCACAGCACATTTCTCAATCCATCCTAGGCAGGAAGAGAAACTTCCACTTTCTTTGAACTGAGTTGAAGTTTCCAAATACGGTTGTAGGCATGAATTCAGCAACACAGTATTCGGTTATGATTTATATGGATAATAGAAGATTTAAATATTTTAATTACTAAATTTCTTTGAAGAATTAAAGAGTCTTCTTCCCCACGATGGTATCCAAACTTGAGAATAAAAGAGAATATAAAATAATAATCTCTATATTAAATTAATAGAGAGATCATTTTCACTTTCTAACTTGCTGCATATCTCAATTCATACGGCAATAAACACCACCAAATCTGGCCCCCAACCTCCTTTAAGAGCAAATTAAGATGGTACCAATGTTGATTTTCTTAATAAACTGCAATTATCAAAGAGCACCCATAAGCACATTACTAAGGAAAACAAAAATAAAATTCTGCATGAAAATGCATTGGCAGGCCAAAAAACCATCATAGTCTTTGACTGTATTAAGAGCAAAGGAGTAAACAATGGGCTAGCTGGTGCTTCTCAACACATGAATATATATACACACACACACACACACATATAATTAAGCATGTAGTTTTGCCACAACCTGCACACTAGGAAAAGCAATCATTCTTTATATAATATTTGCAAAATGTATTCAGAGAAGATGCCTTTGAGTTAAAGCTTAGAGAAAATATTACACATTTTTTTCAATTTTTAAACATACAACCATGGACATTCTTGAAATGTTTGCTTGTGAAAGGCAGCACAACTTTGGGACATTAATCATAGTTTAAATAAAAAAAAAAGCTGTATCAACATCCGGGATGTCTTCGTATTGGCAACTAGCATAAAAGACCCAAAGTTAACACTAAAATTAGAACTTTGCATGAATGGAAGTAGCTCTTGAATAATTTCATAACCAACTCATGGGTTATAAATTAATACAAGAAATTTAGATAAAAATGGAATTTCCCTTTAAAACGTGATTTACCAAGTGCAAAGAGTATGGAAAAGAGTCTATTTATAGCATTCGAAACATGTTATAATCTCTGAAAAGAGTCTGGAAAAGAGGTATATGTTTTTTTTTTTAAACAAATGATATAGTTTAATTTCTTGCATCCATAGGATTTTACTTGATGAAATCCTTCCAGTGAAATGGGTTAAACTGGGTTCTCACTTGCTAATCAGATCTTTGATGAAATATCATAAGAGCATAGCAAAAAGGTAATTTTGACCGCATAATACACAAAGTAGCTCTTTAACGACAGTCTACAGTAGGCAAAAATCCCATAAGCAAATCAAAGGAATCAAGTTTGACAATGATTATTTCCTAAATTGATCGACATTTTATTCTCTTTAAGTTTGAGATAATGGCCTTTTGCTTTTTCTATAATTTGCAAAAGCTCTATGAACAACAAAGAATCTGCCTCCAAAGTCAAAAAGTTGCAATGAATGGGATGAACACATTGAGTATGGGTGATGCGGAAACTTACTAGATGGAAACTTACCGAATTCTTTCAAAGTTGTTTGTCTTACAAAGTCGAATCGAAGAACTAGTGCCTTTGAGAAAAAGACTCAAACACCTTGAAAAGAATTAGGCATCCCACAATAGATAGACCTTCATCTAGATTCCTCTCATTGCGATTTGAATAATTTACAAAAGCAAAGAGTATTAAACATGCACAAACTACAGAAATTGTCTTAAGAAATGCATAAAATCCTATGTACATATTTTCCAAGTGTCAAGTGACAAAGTGACAGAGATTCCTAAGTGCTCAAAGGAAAAACAAAAAGTTAATAGGCCAAGGCACCATGTTCAAAATTGCAATGCTACATCAAAAATCCATTGGAGAACAACAAAATCGGTTGCACGGAGAAGAAATTGGAGAGGATGAGGGAAAGAGAGAAGGGCAACTAATGCCTTAAGACGCAGCAAAACTGCAAGGAAAGAAAGGATCCTCCATAGATGCCTCCCTTGGAGCTTATGATGGGCAGAAAAAGCTTGCATACTGGGGCTCTTCAAAGATCCCGGAGATGAGTCCGCCCAGCAACCTAGCCACGGCATGGGTGCGGAAAACCAAAAGAACCAAAACATAGTTATCATCCGTAGAAAAAAAACCAAAAGATTTTCTATGGCATGTGATTCTCAATACAGATAAAAAAGAAGTTGCAAAATCAATGTATGAATCCACTTTATGGAAGCAGAGCCCGAAACCAGAGGTCAAAAGCTATGCAACATTGTTTTTTATCCATGCCCTAATCTGCAATATCCATCTCACAAAACTCAAAACTCACCTCTCTCAGTACACGATAAATCCAACCATATGGAAGTTCATCCCTTATAAAAAATGTTGCCATCGTATGAGCAGTGGCAGAGACGAAAAGTCTGACTTGTTTGCGTTAAATTACCTCCTGAGGGGCGGCGCTGGGCTGATGGATGAGGTGCGGGTGGCCTGAACAGACGGGACCACTCGCGGGGTGGCGTTGGGTAGAGCTCAAACTGAGGCAGGTTGCTTGACGAGGAGGAGGGGTTCTTCCGCTGATAGAGGGACCACATCCAGGTTCTTCGTGAGGGAGGTTGCTTGACGAGGGAGGAGGGGTCTGTGAAGACCAAGTAGACTCGCTCGTGTCCTAGGCAAAGAGACGGCGTCGTTGGTGGCTTGGGCGGAGGAAGGATGCGCGGGCGAGGGAGGAGGGTTTCAGGGAGGAATTTGAAATGCAGGCAAAAGTACACCGACCTCACTTTTCAAAAAATGCACATTTCCAATAATTAAAAAAAAAAAACACAAAAACACGCCACGTATGGTGTGCAAGGTGTGCAACTGCTACAGTTGCGGATTCGTAGAATTACTCGCCCCTAATACCCTACTCCCTCCTTGTTTAAGCACCATGAACACAAACCCAGCCCCCATGTTGTTTCGTCCCCTCCAAGTTGTTCCTCCACGCCAGTGGCCATGCAGGTAAGTTCTTCGACACCTCACCTCTCTCTGTCTCTCTCTCTCTCACACACACACACACACAGACATTCACTCTTTGTCTATGACACCCTATCAGCATCTCCGATTAGGATCTCCCGGGTGACCAGCGAAGGCTACCGAACGCCATAATGATGTTCTCTCTCTCTCTCTCTCTCCACAGTGAGTGTCATCGTCGTCACATTGGAGCACACTGTCATTTCTCTCTGCCACTATAAGCCTTCTTTTTCTTTTGTATGAAACCGCAAACTGCGGTGACTCCATTGCACCACCGCCATTCTCTGCACTATGACAGGGCATCACTCTTTTTCTATGATGCCCTGTCACCATCTCCGATTAGGATCCTCCGTGGTGACCAGCGAAGGCCACCGAACGCCACAAAGACGTTCTCTCTCTCTCTCTCTCTCTCTCTCTCTCTCTCTCCATAGTGAGTGTCACCGTCCTCACACCGGAGCACACTGTCCTTTCTCTCCACCACTGTAAGCCTTTCTACTTTTTTTTTTCCTTCTTTGTGTACGAAACCGCAAACCGCAGTGACTCCATCGCACCACCGCGGTTCTCTAAACTAAGACACCACCGTCGGTAAGCCTGTCTCTCTATCCCATTTACTCTCTGCCCCTTTCCCTTGTCTATGTTTTAGTCTCCCAACTTGGGTATTCTGTCACATGGTTCAGAACGTTGCTCGACTGCTGCCGGTAATCCCACTTCGTGCCACCGCAATTGTAGTCCGTCATACATGTTGGGTAAGTGCCAACTAGAGGTTTGGGTTGTCTCTATTTGTATATTTGATATTTATAGATTGAGTGATCTCATGGATATTTGATATTGGGTCTCTGTTTGTAATGTTGTGGACGAAGAAGACTTGGAAGTGTGGGGCATTTGTTTGTTTGACATGTCGGGAGTAACTTGAATGTGTGGGCTGTATATATTTGACATGTTGGAGGTAAGCTTGTTTGACTTGAAGGGGTGGGCTGTTTGTTTGACGCGTGTTTGGTGAATGGTTGAGGGAATTGGAGGAGGTTGGGTTAATTATTGGTGCGGTAGTGTGTCGATGTTGTACTTAGACCATTATAAACCAAGATGCTAGGTTGGACTATTTTGTGTATAGGTTTTCTATGGGCTTACTTTCACCTATAGTTTCGATTTATATAATTTTGTAAATAGTTGGTTTCATACCTGTGCAAGTTATTAATACGTTAGTGATACCTAATTTCTAGATTAGGTTGCGATACTACTTTGCTTTGGGTTCTAGGCTTAGATAGCACTTTGCAAAAGTTAGGTAAGGGTATTACTATGCTTGATTTTACTTAAAACTGACAGATGTTGACTTTGTAAAAACCTACATATTTTGTTATAAAAACAACCTTGGTTATTTTCTACACTAGTCTTTGTTCTAAACTTTGAAATTTGATATGTTATCATGGCAGGTGTAGATGAGCAATTTTTATACTCTGTTTCTCTACTGCATAAAATGTGAATATGAAGTTTGAAATATTTGATCCGACTATATTATATTTATATACTTAGTACTTCTTTATAATATGATAACGCATTTGACCTAAAGGCATAAGTTTCTATTCTGTTTTGGTTATGGCCCTACCTTGGTTTGTAGTAATGGCCACTGGCCTTGCCATGGGTTATAGTAGTGGCCTTAAATTTAATATAATATACCTTTATACATTTAATACATCCATATTATAGTTCCAATACCACAAGTCTTTTTTGAATGTTATATTTCTATTAATATTTATCTAATTAATCTTGATATTGTGAGATATTATTTATTAAAAATTATGTTGTTTACAAAATCAAGTGTTATTAAATTGTTGTTTGTTTGAAAGTACTGTAAATAGTTATTTATTGTATTTTTATTGTTAATGTTATATATATAATTTTTAATTATAAATTTCAGGTTGATTATAATGTCTACTTCTAGGGCGGGACGTAAGCGACGCAATCCTGCTGAGAGTAGTAGTGGTCCAGTCAGGGAGAGGACAGTTTCACTGGAGTGACCAGTGAAGATTTCTGATTTCCAGAGTTTTCTCTGGGAGGGTCATTCACTGCCATCAGTCTGTAGCGATCATGGTTGGGGACCTATCCTAGATGAGCGGGAGGAAGCATGAGAGCCAGTCTCCTATATTGACATTGTTGCTGAGTTCTATAGAGAACTCGGTAGTGCCAACCCAGATGACACTGGGGCTTACAGGATCACTGTCCGAGGAGTACCCGTTGTATTTTCACGGGATGGACTTGCTGAGCATCTCGGTATTCCTAGGCTGCCAGATACATATCCGAATGTGGTGCCTAGAGAGTCTAATCCTTCAGCTGAGGCGGAGACAGCTGAGGAGGAGGCATCAGCTTATACTAATGAGGTTGATACCCTTGCTGATCACATGGTGAGGGATTTGGTTGTCGGTCTAGATGCCCCACCGTATGACAGGACGAAGAGCATCAAACATGCAGATTTATCTTCTTTCTTCAAGATCATAAATTTGATAATTGCCAATAACATTGACCCTCGGCAGCACAAGACAGAGGTTGGCATTGATCGGACGAAATTTATGATACGGGTCACTCGTGGCATTCCTATCGACTTGGTGGGGTATATATTCGATAGGATTCGATCAGAGTCTTGGTACATTTCGATGGATATACTGCCATTTGGAATCCTGATCACCCGATATCTACTATTTGTTGGTTGTTGTGCCTGATGTTGCCGAGCTTAAATGGGAGCCGATGGGACCGATAAACAGCACCACCCTCTCACGTAGCACGGGACACTCGAGATTGCGTCTTCGTGGACATGTTCCAGAACCAGTTGATCCTCAAATAGATGCACAGCCGGGAGATCATGGAGTATCAGCTGTTGAGACATCTACACGAGCCGAGGCATCAGTAAACAATGCTACTCGTGAGGAGATGACTGAGACTGTGCGTACAACGATCAGCGAACAGACATTAGCAGTGATCGATGCAGTGCGTATGGAGATCCATTCTGCTGTGTCTGTGCTTCGTATAGAGTTTGCTGCCATGTCTGCGACTCAGGTCACCATCAGTACTCGACTAAAACAAATAGAGGAACGTATAGTTGCAGTCGAGGAAGTGTGCAAAGACTCGGGGTCTTAATTACTTCCTTCTATCTTTTATTTATTTATTTATTGTTTTTTGTATGGACAACATTTTGTGTTTTGTAAATTCAGTATTTAAGTATGAAATAGTATTATTTTATATTTTCTGAACTAATTATTAATTTAGATTATTCCTATTATTTAATTAACCAATTTCTTATAATTACTAGTTAATCTAAATATAATTTGGCAAAAAATTAAAAAAATTAAAACCCTTGTCACTGTTTGACTGCTTCAAATAACGTTTGAACGGTGCATATGCATCATTCGAATGTTTCATATGTACCATTCGAACGGTGTATCAATTTCCCTCCAAAAAAATTTACTTAACGCGACAAAATTACGTTCAAACGATAAAATATACACGTTCGAATGGTGAATCATTAATCTTCAAACGGTTAACTTATTTGGAACAAAAAAATTCGTCCTTAACTAGAGTGTTCGAACGTGTTCGAACGGTTTGACCATTCCATCATTTTTTAGGAACGAAATTGTTCCAAAATCTCATTTTTTGTCCCAAAGAAAAATTGTCCCAAAAACATTTTTTTGCTGTAGTGTTAACACATGAGCTTGTAAAACTAGCTTTTTCTTTTTCTGATGAGAGGGAGTGGATGGCAGAAAGCCCCTTACAGATTGATAATTCTATTCTTAGTGAAAAATATACAATGTTTATTGCAGGAAAAACTCGTTCAGTTTATTTTATTTCAAAACATAGTATTAATGATATTTATGATGTAAGGTTTTGATGGACTTGCCCATATTGTTCTACATAAGTTTTCATAAAAAAGAAAATGGGTCTTGAACAACATATATAAAAAATGATGTGCAACTAATTTAACCATACGTGTAACGTCAGAATTAGTCGTAAAAAGAAATTTATGTTTACATGAATTAGTGAACATATAATATATGTTCACAGGGAATAGAGTATATACGGGATTGAAAAAAAAACCACATTTGTAGATCGATTGAATCAAGAGTTGTAGTAGGAGAATTCCTTTTATTTTAGAGAAATTTTACCTGCATGTTGGTATCACTACAACAAAATTGGGATTTAGTGACGCTTTAGAATTGGTGACAGTCCCCAAACTGTCACAAAAAATCAGTTTTTGTGACGGTTTATACAAACCGTCACTAAATCTAGATGAGAATTCGTCTGACGTTCGAATGTAGAAAAATTTATGTTCGAACGTTACATGGACATTCGAACGTTAAAGATTTTTACGTGCGAACGTAATATTTTTTGGCGCCAACATTCGAACGTTAATCAATAACATTCGAACGTTAATCAGTAACGTTCGAACGTTGGTGGGTGAAGTTCGAACGTTGGATAGAGTATTTGGTAAATATGACTATAATTTAGATTTTATGTAGTTTTTAAATAAAATAATGCATCATTTGTGAACAATTATTACAAATTTAAAAAGATTGAAATTTGAAGCACAATGATTTAATATTAAAATTGGATAAGTTAACTGTGGTATACTATATACTATATATATAATATATAATATATAATACACTATATTATATACTAGTTAAGTATATAATATATATTATATATATAGTCTAGTACTATATACTATACTATATATAGTCTAGGGTATATTATATAATATATATAGTATATATATATACCCATTATATAGTATATATATAGTCATTACATATAATATATAACATATTATATAGTTAATATATATAGTATATATTATAGTATATAGTTAATATTATATATAGTTAATATACTATATATATGATTATATATAGTATATTATATATTATTTATAATAATAGAGTACATTTCTTTCACGTTCGAACGTATATACATATACGTTCGAACTTAAATTTAACGTTCGAACGTTAATTTTTTAACGTTCGAACGTATATGCATAAACGTTATTTTTAAACGTCCGAACGTATATGCATATACATTCGAACGTTAAAAAATGCGGAAAATTTTCCCCTCATTTTTAAATAACGTTCGAACATTAAAATTTAACATTCGAACATTACTTTGTAAACGTTTGAACGTATATGCATATACGTTCGAACGTTAAAAAATGCGGGAAATTTCCCACTCATTTTTAAATAACGTTCGAACGTTAAAATTTAACATTCGAACATTACTTTGTAAACGTTCGAACGTATATGCATATACATTCGAACGTGAAAAAATGCGGGAAATTTCCCACTCATTTTTAAATTACGTTCGAACGTTAAAATTTAACATTTGAACGTTACTTTTTAAACGTTCGAACGTCATATCAAATCAGAGTGTTTTTAATGAACAAACGCACGGGAGGAAGCAGAATCATTTCTTCTGCTTCTCCCGTGCGTGAAAGAGAGAGTGAGGGTGAGAGAGGGTTGTGGGTTAGAGAGAGAGTGTGTGTGTTAGAGTGAGAGAGGGTTAGAGAGAGAGTAGAGTGAGAGAGGGTTAATATTTTTGCTCTCTCCATTGATTTTGGTAAGAAAAAACTCTTTTTTCCTTTAAATGTTTTGCAATTTTATGATATTTATTTTGTATTTTTTATATATATGTCTTTAACTAGCTAGTGTTGTGATTTTTTTGAAGGATTGATTGTTGTGACTTGTTCAAAACTTGTGATTTGTAAGAGGATATTGTGAGTGATAGGTATATTTCTAAACTTTATTAATATGTTTATATATTTTGTTGTGATTTTGTTATGGATAATGATGAATATTTTGATGTGTATAATGTGAGTTGATTGTGGATTTTGAAGGATTAGATATGGGTATAATATTATGAGTTGAGTAGTGAATTTTGATTATATATATTGTAAATATGTTGTGAATTGGATATTATTGATGAATTAGAAGGAATTGAATTGTTTATGTTGATGAATTAGAAGCAAATCTTTGTGATATGGATTATGTAATATGATGAATTAAAATGAAAAATTATGTTGTGTGTATGCTTATTCTTAAAATGAAAATATAAATATTGGTGTATATTTATAGATTAAAATGAATATGTTTTACAATTGTGTATGTGTATTTGAAGCATATGTTGTGGTTATTTTTTTGTAACTATGTTTTGGTATTTGTGAATTAGTTATTATTGTGCATATGTATATGTAATTTTTGAATTAGTTTAGTCTATGGGGAATATGTTTATATATTGTGAATTTATGTATTACAGTATTTATTAAAATTATTGGGAATATGTGAAATATTGTGAATTTAATTGTGAATATGTTTATATATTGTGGAAATATATGATATCATTTTGAATAAATTTGTGAACTTTTATTGAATATGTTGGGAATTATTTATTAAAGTACGCAACATGTCATTAATTTAATTTTTATTTGTATTTTTTTAAAAAATGTTACTTATGTTGCAGCATTTTTTTTTATCAAATGAGTATATGAGGTCAAGACAGCAAGAGTTGGAGTTTCTCTTGGAGCAACAGTCTGATTTAGAGATGCGTTTGCAAGAGCAACAGAGAGACCAGGAGGAAAGAATATGTAGTGAAGTCTAAGAAAAAGTGCAGATGGAGATGAGAGTCCAGATAGGGCATGTTATGTCACTACAGTAAAATCACGGTGGGCGAGGAAAGAAGAAGAAATGAAATCAATTCAATTTTCTCATTATGTAGAACTTTTAATATCTAATTTTGTAACTATATAAAACATTGTTAGTTGTTAATTTGATGGTGTAATATGATGATGCAATTTGTATATTTTTTAATTTTATGAAAATAGTATTTTTGATCTATACGTTCGAATGTATATAACAAACGTTCGAATGTTGGTTCACATTAGAACTAACATTCAAACGTAATTACACAAAATTAAGAAATAACGTTCGAATGTAAGATCTAACGTTCGAACTTATTCACTCTCAAAACGAACGCAACGTTCGAATGTTTAAATGATTTACGTTCAAACGTTTTGTTTGACGTTCCAACGTAAATATGATACGTTCGAACTATAACAAACGAACGTCAACTTTTTTCATTCGAATGTCAATCGGTCGGGTTAACGTTCGAACGTTCTGTTGGACGTTCGAACGTTACATTTTGTGACAGATTTCAACCGTCACAAAAAATCCCACGTTCGAACGTGTCATCAAACGGAAGACCTCCAACCGTCACTAAAAATATTTTTAGTGACGCTTGTACAGTAAACTGTCACCAAATGTAATCCGTGACGCACATTACGTGACAGTGGTGGTGACGGTCAGAAACCGTCACCAAATATATTTCGTGACGTTTTTCCCATTTCTTGTGACAGTTTCATCTGTCACTAAAACCTATTTTTATTGTAGTGTATAGAAAACACATTTATTTTCCATATTGATGCTATAACAAGATTTGATTTATATAGGAGATGTTTAAAATTCTAACTCGTACATGCAAATTATCAAATATTGTGACATTAGCAAGGTGGCCGGCGGTGTTGATCAACTGCATGCATGGTTTGCAAGCATAACTGTTTTTAATTTTAAGCCGTACATTAACTAAAAACTTTGATTTTTCTAACATATATATATAAATAGTCTAAAGAAAAAACATGGCATTGAACTTTTTCGGATTTTCCTGCAGTCAACAGACCCAACTACTTGCAAAGTTACAAAAGCATTAATTAATATATATATATATAGGAAGTATTAATTAATATCGGAAATGGAATTAGCTGATCGGATATTTTAAATTTTTATTTCGGTCGGAATAGTCTGAACTAACAGAATAGAATTCAGAACTATGAAAAACGTGTTCTGGAAAACACGCACGCTAGCTTGTCTTGTTCATGGAAGGTAGATATATATCCTCTGTGGTAAATTTACTCATATAAATGCTCTCGAGGAATAAACAATGTATCATTAACAAAGGAAATAAATTTAATACATCATGCATGTATTTGTAATCCGTCCCAAGTTCTAAGCCCTCAATTCTATCCTATATATCTTCCATCAACACCATATATAAAAAGAAATTAATAGTAGCTAGGTCTATAAAAATCTTACAAAAAACTAGTAAGTCATAAACTGACAGGGACTGAAAACACGCAATTTCATAGGTTGATGAGAATTTAATCTTCCACTTCACTTGGTCTATATAGATGCACTGAGCGCCCATTTATTTGTTGTAGTGGTCTTGCATTTGTGTCTGACTCCTGCAAAAAATAAGGAACAACCATCTTTAATTACTACATGCAATATACAATTCGAGAAGTACCCCTCCCCTGAGAAAGAAATTGAAATTTTGGATGTGATATGTACATGTTTGATATATAAAGGAGTAATCGAGTGTGAGAGTGGATATACTCACATCATGAACGGCCACGCGAAGCAACCTAACTTGTTCTCGTGTAACAGTCCTCACCTGATCATGAGTTAATTTGATCAGAATTACATCTTTAATAACAATACATGAAGAGTTGGCAAAAGAGAGAAACAAATTACATACCTTTCTCACGATGGTCCATACAACATTTTGAGTACAAGGGGGAGTTGTAAGGGACCCAATATATCTGTAATACTTTCTACTGCCTATCTTTATGTTCCTTGGGTCGACGATTCCCACCGTTGTCACTTCTTCATTGATATCGGCAACGGCTGACAACTGATGCCTTATCTGTACGTAGACACAACACAAGCCATTAGAGAGAGAGAGAGAGAGAGAGAGAGAGAGAGTGTCTTTGTTTTTTATTTACCGATGACAAGAAAGAATCAGGGCGTCCAATCGTGTACATAATTCCAACCACAGCAACCTTTCCATCGGAACTCTCATGGACCATGTGCACCTCTAGATCAAACTTGCGGCCATTGAGAGTGTGTTCAGAGGGTGAGTGCCAATGGCTTTGCATGAGCACATATTGAGTACCATTTATTTCAATATATCCTGCGCCGCCTTCCCATTCCAGCTGCATTTACAAACGTTAATTAATCAAGAAAAAGAATGGTTACTTACCTCAAAGAAATCATGAGGAAGGAAAAATAATTTGCAGATTTAGTGATGCTAAGCTGTCGTTCACTGTCGGGTATACGTCTAAGTAAAATTTAAAATTTTAATTTTTTTCATATTTTTATTTATAACACTTCTAAATATTTTTAAAAAAATATTCATACACTAATAATCAATTCTTAATCAATAAGTAAAAGAAAAAAATTTAAAAAAAATAAATACAAAAAAAAAATAAAAAATAAAATAAAGAGATAAAATAGCATTATTCTTGGCATATTTGTTACTACTTGCGCATGCTCTTTACTAGAAAATCTCTCCAAACCCAACAGCTAGATCCTTGCATTGTTTGTTCTTTTGTGACACTTGTTATAATATTTGCAAAGAAATATTACTATATAATCGCTATCAATCCCATGACGTATGAAAATAGCTATAATGATTTGTCTTCTAGTTGGTGGATATGGAATCGCAATTGATTGCATTCCCATTATTTATTTCATTAATTACTCTTTAATAATTCCCTCTTGACGATCTTTTGCTTACCATCATGTCATGGCCTCGATTTTTGAGAGTGGCATTAGAGGGACGGTAATTCCGATTAAGTATCCCTAAATGGGAAACTATTTCCACCCTTTCATTCAGCAAATCAATCGGAGATTGCATTGATCCATCTTTGCACAAGCTCCATTCAGGGTGAATCTCTCCCCAATGAGACGGTCCCTTTCCACTTTTCTCACTGTATTCAAATTCTCGTTCATCATCTGCACCATTAAGGAAAGGGGATCGGTGAATACATATATGTTATGACAGCACTTTTACTTCACAGATTTACGAAAACAAGGAATGTCTACACATCACCAACAATGGTAAAGAAGTTAGGTGAAAACGAGCATTATTATTATAGACAGATTGTTAAAAGAAAGTGTAAGAATAATGATTATAAGACTGATGAAAATTTAAGTTCTAAAATATAAGACTACTGAAGAAAACAAGATAGAATTACGGAAACGCTACTACAAGAAAAATAGATTTTTGTGATTAATTTATTGTAATGAAAAGACTATTAACAACCATAATAATCTTTTCGTTGCAATAAATTGATAGCAAAAATCAATTTTTCTTGTAATGCTCCTTGAAGAAAGTGTTTGGAAACGTCATGCATGCGTCTATATATTGTGTTTTGCATGTCGTATCCATACGCATGTTCGTTTGATGGAAACAAAATAAGGATTTCAATACATGAGAAGCATTGGATTTTGCCTTACCAACTTCATGAGATGTTACAGGCCGGGATGAATGCAAAACAAGAACAATGAAGAAACAGCAAAACAAGAATTGGGTTACAAGCTTCATCTTTTCGATCTTGGAATTTCCACGATTTTGCAATATGTGTTGGAGAGGTTTGAGCACTCGGATTGGAATATATATACACATGTGGCACCAAATCTTTCCGTGCACGTTGAAGAAAGGCATTTGAAAATTGAAGTCTTTTTCTTGTTTATTTGCCAAATGTCCATTTCAGCTAGCCGATTTGAAAAATAGGAACATAATGAGAAGTTGCCTCCAACCCACCCTTTTTTTCACCAATATTAATTACTGTTTAGGAAGACGACCCAGGTGGCCTTTTTGTTGTTCATTTACTGGCTTATAAATTCGTTCTACACACTTTTGCTGGGGAAGAACACGCGCGTTATTTGGGATGCATTTTGTCAGCTTTCGTTCTTCCAAAACTAGTCAGTTAGGTCTGCTGGGAATTTGGACCTTCTAAATTCACCCCCTAAGATCTACCCTTTGTAGGAGTAACAAGAAAAAATAGAGAAATAATAACAACACAAGAAATTTACGTGGAAACTCCAAAACAGGAGAAAAACCACCAGACCCAGAGAAGAAAATCTACTATGTGAAAAATTGTTACAATCACATAATTTCTCTGCTCACCCCAATCACACCCACAAAGCTTTTCCCACTAGTAAAACTTTAACTCACACCTCTTCCCATTTTACAAAAATGGACAACAAAGGAATTTAACTAGAGTCAAAAGTTACTAGCTAAACATTTGACTGGTGCACTTAAACTAAGAGGGTAAGCCTCTTATTTATAAGTCTTGAGAGCTTGCTCCTTCTCATTTCCCACCCATGTGGGACTAACCAAAGGAGCAAAAAATCCAACAATCTCCACCTTGCGACTTTGACTGGTCCCGCAGCCAAGCTCCACCTCAATGAAGATTTTCATAACTTTCGCTATCATGCTTCACCATAAAAGCATACTCACTCAAAATAAACCAATTCCAAGCATTTCATTTCGGCCCATGTTGAAAACAACCTTGCTGAAAATTATGGTGTAACTTCCACGTTTGGCTTTCCTGAAAGTTCATCAGCCATCGACATGAATTTTCACCACACACCCTGCATCAATGTCAAACCAATGCCCGTGTGCAAACTTGTGGACCTGCTAACATTAACACATCCTCTATCATGGCAACTTTAGAAATTAGCAACATGCCATAAGGATGTACATATCTCATTTTTTATGGAGAGAGACATAACATTAGCATCAATACCAGTATCTCCATTTACTGACTTGGAGTCATTTGCCGAACCAGCTCCTTGAACTAGCCGTTTCACCAGTCGCTAGTATCACTGCTGACTTCAAGGGTTGATCTGCTCTTCAACGCCTTATGTAAACCAATTTCTCCACCTTAAATCTGACAAGATTTGAAGGCTCACTTCTTGACATTACTTTGATGAATTTACCGTATAAATGAATAGTATCTCACTAAGTCAGTTCCCAGGAAAGATTGGAGGGTCACAATGGATACACTTAAAATTTCCAATCTACTAGACAGAACCTCCTTAGACTATACGTATCCACACTACCACACCAAAACTCCACCCTACAAAAAGAACCTAGTGGCTCTGATACCAATTGTTAGGAATTTGGACCTTCTAAATTCATCCCCTAGGATCTACCATTTGTAGGAGTAACAAGAAAAAATAGAGAAATAATAACAACACAAGAAATTTACGTGGAAACTCCAAAACAGGAGAAAAACCACCAGACCCAGAGAAGAAAATTCACTATGTGAAAAATTGTTACAATCACATAATTTCTCTGCTCACCCCAATCACATCCACAAAGCTTTCCCCACTAGAAAAACTTTAACTCACACCTCTTCCCATTTTACAAAAATGGACAACAAAGGAATTTAACTAGAGTTAAAAGTTACTAGCTAAGCATTTGACTGGTGCACTTAAACTAAGAGGCTAAGCCTCTTATTTATAAGTCTTGAGAGCTTGCTCATTCTCATTTCCCACCCATGTGGGACTAACCAAAGGAGCAAAAAGTCCAACAAGGTCGGCTTGGTGTGAGAAGAGTCCAGGCTTAAGCAATAGAGCTAATGTGAAACCAAATTCTTCCTGTAATAAAAATCCTAAGGAAACCTTTCATTTGGCTATCGAAGCATGTAGTTCGGAAGCAAACAAACATTTTAATTAAATGGACACGTGATGAAGTTCGCAATCGATTCTTCTGTGGAAGGTTTTTTATTTTCTTTGATAAGGTCGTGGTTGTGGGCGGAGTAAAAAAAAATGAAACAGAGCAGAAAGATCGAGGAAGAAAAGTGTTCCAACTCCAATTTTAAACATTATTGAACTATCATGTCATTGACGTGGATGACTGGTTTTGAGAACTTCAGGCTTGAATTCGTTTCTCCAAGTTACGTATAGAGCATGATCTCTCTCCATTATGTCACTGAAGTTTATGTTTCAAACCTCTTCCTTATCAATAATATAATAATGGAATTAGTTATGCATCCCTCCATTGAAAGTAAGTTCTAGAAGACAAATCTCAAATAATTATGCCTATGATATGGTGAGGAATAATCTCGAATAATCCCATATTGCTTGTGAACAAGGTTTTGAATTTATTTATAAGGTTGGTGCAAATCTCTTTCATTAAACCGGTTTTATGATATGAATTAAGCCTCTAAATTTTTTTTATAGTATCATAGCTTGTCACAGGACAAATAAGGGCCCACACTACTTATCCCGTGACAAATATCCGAAAAAAATATTGGTTTGCACATGAAAAAATGTGTTGAGGAATAAATCTCACATTGCTTGTGTCTTGGGTATGTTTTTAAAAATATGAGCAACGATCTCTTGTTGAACTGGCCGGTTTTATGAAATGAGTTAGACTCATGAATTTCTTCAAATACAACATTGTTATTTGTTGGAATATATATATAGATAGATTATTAACTTTATTTATTTTTAAATATGTGGGAATTTAACATTGCATTTGAGTATAATTAAGAACTCGAACTTTGAAATCCGAACTTCATCCGGTGCCCAAGTTGATTATATACTTCCTTGCCAACCTGACGGTCAATGTTATAAGTTTTTCTATATAGATGACGGTTTAATAGCCCGAATATTTTTAACCCAAATTTATTTTGATTATATGGCAAATAAAGTCGACCCACATACTCGAATAGCACATTATGTGATAACAAAAATAGAGCATAGACCAAGAATTCAATTCCAATGACCACACAAGGAGCAAATTGGGGAATGATTCTTCTCTTCCAAACATAAAAGTAAATTAAATTATATATATGGTGGTAGTCAAAATTTCACACTACTAAGGGTAAAATATCTTAACAACCAGAGAAGAAGTCTTTGATCAACTGCAAGCTATATACATATTTTAACAACGAACATACTGATTCATATATACATATTTTAATTTTTTATATTGTATAAAATATTTTATATAATTTTTTATATTATATAGAATTTATATATAGATATATTATAATTATATATATAATCTATAATTATATATGTAATAATTTTGTAATATATGATAAATTACTAATTAATATAATATTAAATTTTAAAACCCTATATAAATAACTATATATTATCACTATAGTCAATTGTGTTAATAATTATATTAATATTATATCACGATATATTATAATATATCACTATACTATTTATTATAATATATAATTATAGTCTAAAATGTAATTATAATATATATTATAATATACTACAATATATTATTATATACTATAATATATACACTATATAATATATAAAAATATCGGTAAAATCAGAATTATCAATTTAAAAATATAATCAATACGGTATCATTTTTTCAAATTTCAAAACCATATATACTGATTTAATTGTAAAATATATTTAAAACCGAATTGGATCTATACTGAAAGTGTTATTAGATAAATGGAAAATGCCATGTTTTCGCATAAAGGGACGTGGAACTCATTTCTTAAAACGCGTAGGATTATTAAGATCACCAAACGTGTTGTTTTTAAATTTGAAAGTCTTTATGTGCATGTATGGAGGAGTTGGCAAAATAAGGTACATTCCAAATTTTGACTGTGCTCCCAAGTCTCTAAGTTGAAAAAAAAAATTTAATGAGTGGCTGACAAGAAAGTTAAGCCTTTTTTGCGTAATGCTGACAAGAAGTAGAAATGATTATTATTTTGACTGATCTGATCTAAATTATATTGATTCGTGAAACCGATTCGAACTTGATCAATATATTTTATTGAGTCACTGTAATAGAAATAGAAATGGATTTTTACGAATAAAATTTTGTAATTAAAATAATTATTACAGATAAAAATTGTAAAATTTTAAGTATAAAAATTTATTTTTCTTGTAGTCGGCTGACAAAAAATTGAAGCGCTTATTTTGTGCAATGCTTGTTATTAGGGTCACAAAAGTTCATGATTTTCTTGTACCTGGCTATATGTAGTAGGCTCAGTTTCTTGGTTGATTTCTGGCACGTCAATAGTTTTTATGAAATTATTGAGGATTGATTTAGCCATTGTAGGTTTATTTTTTAAAAAACATAAATTGATAAAATAAAACGTATGTAATTCATAATAAATTCATACTCTCCGTTCCCAATAAAATAATTAAAAAATATTATTATCTTGAGAGGTACAATTAAATTCAACATACTGTTGTGTCTGATCATGTGCTAGACTCATTCTTCTCTTAAGTACCTGAATTAATTCATGTTTTTCTTATTGTTAACATCGTGTTTCGCACACCTTTAGGTCAGGCTCCGAAGATCCAGGTCTTCAGTCTTGAGTCTGCAAATACAGAGAGAACACAAAAAGACGGGGCCTTGGTGAAGGCTCGTGAGTCTCTGATATTTAAGTCAGTATCGTCTTAATAATTTGTGCGAGTGAATAGAGAGTTAAGAGAGCGTTCTTCGTCCATGATTGCCTTCTCTATGAGATTTTTGGGGGTCAACTGCCTATACCGCTTGTCAGGAGGATATGTCCTTTCACCAGTTCCTTCAGTCATATTTCTTTAATGTGGCGTGGCTTTTGGGGTGGCATAATTAATGTGGCGTGGCTCCTTGTCCATTCTATCATGTGGGTGCACGTCGTCATGCTCCTCCTCCCCTTCCTATTAGAAGCTCAAGAGCTCCATGTGTTTAGCGCCTACCTACTTGTACAGTGCTACATGAGGCTAGGCTTTGTAGAGGAATGTCGAGGTGTGGTGCCCCCTCCTCCCTTGCGTCTTGGGGGGTATTCTCGTGCGATTATAGTCATAGGTTGACCTTTGGTGGACCGAGGACTTCTAATGGGCTGAAGGGCTGCCAATCGAGCCGAGCTCTCCATGTTTGGGATTATCTTCCGAGCCCTTGGCCCGATGGAAAAAATCCTCTTATAGTTACCCTGCCAATTCCTATTGGACTAGTTTGATGGGAATTATTTCTTTCTTTTGTCTTCATGTCTTTATGTGACTGTTGTCGTTTGATTTCCTCTCTTCTTGGAAGGGGTGACCCTTTCGCTCCCTGGATCTTCCACGTGTCGGGCCCCAGGGCATCCTTATTTGGTATTTTCTTCATTTGATGCAACGTGCGATGATTCCCTTTCTGACTTTATTGGCACATTTTCTGATGGTTGGGTTCCGGCACTTTATTAAGCCTGTTCTGTCACTTCTGCATTGATGGTTGTCAAGTGGCTCTCCCCACGTCTTGTCGTGCGGCGTATTCTGCCGGATTCGAACCATTATGTATCCCATGTCTAGTTTGTGTGGGTGGAAAGCCAACCGTCTCCCACCTTGTATAAGATTCATCCTATCCTTCTCATTCTCGCTTTACCACATTTGCATTCTCCTTGCGTCCTAGTTTTCTCATTCTTCCTTGCTTGACTCATTCATTATTTCTATCATATTTCTTATTATCACCCTATGTCGAATTCAGGCACCCTATGTCGGTGGTGCCAACCTCAGTTTTAATTTAGTATATTGACGTACTCACTGCTAGTGTAGATACCTATGATGTGATGCTATACCATAGGAGCAAACGGCTCAAGATGACCTATGTGCCTCCACATTTCACTTTTAATTAACCAATTTATTGTTAAACAAGTTACAAGTTCATGTTCAGTTCATGTTAGTTTAATTTAAGTCAGTTTCAGTTCATGTCAATTTTTGGTCCATGTCATCTTTCAAGTTATGTCAGCACATGTATAGCTATTTGCCAAGTCATGTCACACTCATTCTTGTTTAGCTAGTATTCGTGTGGTTTTATTGTCATGCATACATCTATATACTACTTGTTAAGTGGGTTGTTACCTTCTTGAAATTTGTAATCTAATCTCACTTGGTAGTTTCAACTACCATTCGCTCCAGAATTAAATATCACGTGTTAGAATGTGGAGAGCCAATTGAGGACCAACTGGATGAGGTCGGTTAGGCTTGACGCGACGACAAGAAGCTTTTTACTTTAGTCCTCCATTTTTTAGACAGGATTACAGCTATCTTAAATAGGTTGCACAAACGGCTCAGTGAGTTAGCTCAATAGGTATGCTTTTTAGTACTGAAATTATGGAGCTTTGCCTCTAGTACTTATGTCATTATAGATCTTTTTGACAAGTAGTGTAACTTTTGGGATAATTATTTTCATGTTAATTATGAAGTATGCCTATGCTATTTTGGGATATATAGTCTTTGGTACAATGTTATTTATTTAAGAAAAAATGCGTGTATTGTATACTGTTACATGCATCCTAGTTGCATTGCATCTTTATTTATCATGAATGGGAGTGAGTAACCTTGTGTTGCATGTCCCGACGCTTCAGAGTCTATCTGATCAAAAGTACAATTTGGGGGCATCACACACTCGTATATTACTAGGATAGTTTGTTTCATCCTTACTTGTAATCCATGGCCTTAGACTTTATATCCATGATTAATGAATCCATAATTAATGAAGTCATGAACCAATCAGTGTCTGGAATCTATAATCTCAAGCATCATAGTCCTAGGATCATAGATTCTGCAACCAAATATCACATTAAGAGTCTTCTCCTTTAATCATCTTCTATTCTTGTACCCTTGTGTAATTTTGGATACAAGGCATATAAGTATCATACACTTGTTTATCATCCCCACTTGTGTCCTTAGATAATCTCAAGTTTTTGTGCTTCCAAACTTCCCATGGTAAAGAATTTTCGCAAAAAACTCATTGCCATGGACTCTTTCTATATCAACCGATTAGGCAACAAAGTTTGTAATGTACGTGTAGATCTACGGGGTTTGGTTTAGTTTAGTTTGGAACTCCTAGATTGATATGGATAGTCATAAGTTGGCCGATAAACAGGTTTCCTACCTGCCTATACTGGGGGGGTTCTCATTTTTTACCAGAACCCATAATCAGGGGATATTTTAATGAAAAACTTCTTTCTGTATAAAACAATGTCTTTTATAGTTGTTTATCAACCAAAAGGTTTTTGCTACCCTCCCCATAACACACACACACACGTGTGTGTGTGTGTGTGTCTCTCTCTCTCTCTCCCCCTCCTTGAAACCCTACCCTTGACCATTGTTTCTATCACATATACCACTAAATACTCGCAAGACCTTTGATCGCCACAAGTTCATATGTGAGTTTCTTTCGCGGCTGAAACCGTAGATGAGTTTTTTTTTTTTCTTTCTCTCGTTGTTGATTTGTATGTGCACAATTCTAGGTGCGAGGATAAGTTCTTGTCATTTATTTTGTCGAAGATGTATTCTAAGAGAAGTAAAGGGTTTGATATGATTATGGTGATTAGGTTGTCTTAGTTGAGATATAGACAAAAGCTATAAAGTTTTGCTTTACTGTAATGTGAAGGTTTGCATGTGCAGATGATATCCTACATTCTTGTCCTCGTAGACAAGTTGGTGTTCTCATTATGTAAATTCTGCTCTATTATGGAGATTTAGTTATATGTTGGTTGTTCTTTACCTATTAGATCTTCCCGAAGTGTTCAACTGAATTTCCACAGTTTTAATGGACTTAAAGAAATTTGCTATTTTTTCAATTCACAATAACTTCATAGAACTTTTATTCAATCTATTTCAGTGGATGTGGAGGAGCATAGGAGTCTTTTGTCACCTTCTTCTACACATACACAAACTCTACCTATTCCATCTTACCTTTAGCCAAAAAGTCTAAAAAACACCAAGCAATCAGTCAGTGATATGGGAATACTTTACTAAAAGGGACCCTATTGACTGTGATAACTCGAAAGCTAAGTGCAATTCTTGCAATAAGCTATTCAATTGTCACTATAAGAATTCTACTTCATCTATGATGCACCACCTCCACAATGCGCGTGGAGGTGGTCGTCATCTATTGGTTGTTACAGGCTGAAGGATTCATCTATTGGTTGAATCAAGTGAAGCGTATTTTTGATTATAAAGAAGTCCGAGATCATATCAAAGTGAAACTAGTCACCATCAAACTCAAAGGTAGGGCATTTGCATGGTGGGAGCAGTTGAGGCAATCATGAGACAGGTAGGGCAAGGCCAAGATCCCTGATTGGGAGAGGATGAAGAAGAAGATGAAGGGTCACTTCCTTTCTTTCGGCTACACTCAAACCTTATTTCAGCGACTTCATTGGTTAAGGCAAGGCACGAGATTGGTTGATGATTACACAAAGGAGTTCTATCAATTGATAAACTGGAATGATTTATCTGAGATGGAAGAACAGATGGTGGCACGGTATTTAGGGTAATTACAACAGCCCCTCCAAGATGTCGTCAGCCTCCACTTGCTGTGGATTGTTCATGAAGCATACCAGTGTGCACTGGCTATGGAAAAGCTGCAGAAAGGCCAGTGATCAGAAGCGATCAAAGTAGTCGGTCAGTTCACCCTCAAGAATCCTGTCCTGCCTAGCAGCCACCGCAGGGTAATTCTAACACTAATATTAGATGTTTCATATGTGATGAGCAGGGACATAGAGTGACTGAGTGCAGGAAGCCTGCTAGTTAGAAGGGAAAAAATCTCCTGATTGAGGAAGATGTGGTAGATGAAACTGAGGAGATTGGAAAGCCTATATATGATGATGATGATGAAGATGGAGATGTGTTGTATGGTGATGGCCATGAGACTCTAGTCGTTCGCAAAAGTCTACTGACCCCCAAGGGCGATTCTGGGGGATGATTAGTTGAAAATCAATATTTTCCACATGACTTGCATAGTGGCAATTGTGAGAATGTGGTGTCTAAAGAGGCTGTCTAGAAATTGCTATTGAAGATAGATCATCATCGATAACTGTAGAAATTATCGTGGCTGGGTAAAGGCAGTGAGGTAACAGTAAATAGGCGATGCCTAGTGTCTTTTTCGATCAGCAGGAAATATTTTGTTAATACTTGGTGTGATGTTGTGTTTATGGATGCTTGTCATGTATTGTTAGGCAGACCTTGGAAGTATAATCGTAGTGTTTTTCATGATGGGTGAAAGAATACATATTCCCTTAGATGAAAGGGAAGAAGATTGTGTTGTCGCCTCGCCAGGAAGGAACCACTCCCACCTCGGTAGCCAATAATACTAACCGTCTTTCTATGTCTAGGTTTTTAGTTGAGATTGACCATGGAGATGTGATCTATGCTCTGCTACCTTGTGGGAATAGTGCAATAGACGTGATCAATGCTTTGCTGCTACCTCTTGGGCTGCTACCTATGAGGGATATCCAACATCAGATCGGCCCTGTTCCGGGATCGAGTTTGGCTAATCGACCAACATATCACCTGAATCCCAAGGAATATGAAGAGTTGCAGCGATAGGTGGTAGAGTTGTTGGAGAGGGGCTACATTTGTGAGAGTATGAGCCCATGTGCAGTCCTTGCCCTACTAGTGCCGAAGAAAGATGACTTTCGGAATATGTTTGTTGACAGCAGAGCAATCAACATATGAAATATAGATTTCCAGTTCCTTGCCTGGATGATATGTTAGATCAGCTGTCTGGTTCTAAGGTCTTCTAAAAAATTGACCTTAAAAGTGGAATCCACTATATTAGAATAAGGCCTTAAGATGAGTGGAAGACAGCATTTTAGATGCAACATGGGTTATATTAGTGGATGGTCATGCCTTTTGGGCTGTCCAATGCGCCCAGTACATTTATGAGATTTATGCACCAGGTTTTACGACCTTTCATGGGAAAATTCATTGTAGTTTACTTCGATGACGTCCTCATTGATAGCTAACATAGGTGTCACACTTTGATCATCTCCATGCTGTTTTTGATATGCTAAGGACGAAGTGCCTGTTCGTCAATCAAAAGAAGTGTTCTTTCTTCACTACCTATGTAACTTTTCTTGGTTTTGTTGTGTCTACTGATGGTGTTAATGAAGATCAGTCAAAGATAGATGTGGTATTGGAGTGGCCCAAGCCAAAAACCTTGCACGATGTCAGAAGTTTCCATGGATTGGCATCATTGTACTGCCGGTTCATCAGAAACTTTAGCACTATGAATGCTCCTATCACAGAGTGCCTCAAGGGACGTGATTTCTTGTGGTTTGAGGAGGCAGAGGTCAGTTTTCAATTGGTCAAGTAAAAGATGATAGAGGCACCAGTTTTGGCACTTCCTGATTTTGAAAAGGTGTTCAAGGTAAATTGTGATGAATCTGGGGTTGGCATTGGCAGTGTTTTGAGTCAGAAGGGGGCTTAATAGCTTTTTTCATTGAGAAGCTATCAGGATCAAAGAAGAATTATTCCACCTATGATCTGGAGTTTCATACAATAGTTCAGTCCCTGAAGCATTGGCGTCACTACCTAATACAAATGGAGTTCATTCTTATCACTAATCATGAAGCCCAGAAGTACATCAATGGCCAACACAAGTTGAGTAGACGGCATACCAAGTGGGTGGCATACTTGTAGGAGTTCACATTTGCACTGAGCCACCAAGCAGGGAGTCTGAACCATGTCACAGATGCACTGAGCCATTGTACATTACTCCTCACCACCTTGAGGACCAGAGTTGCAGGATTTGAGGCTTTCACTGATATGTATGCTGCAGATCCTTCCTTCGGGAGGATAATTCAGGAGGAAATTGATGGTCAATGACATGATTTGATTTTATTTTCCATAATGGCTATCTGTTTCATGGATTATAGTTGTGCATTCCAGATTGTTCACTAAGGCAGCAGATTATTAGTGAATTGCATAACAAGGGTCACTTTGGGCGAGATAAGACATTGTCTTCGATCACTTCTAACTATTATTGGACCAAATTGACTAGTGACGTGGCTGATTATGTCGAGTATTATTATCTATGTCAACGGTCCAAGGGAGTTTTCACTAATGTGGGCTTGTACACTCATTTACTTCTACCTGAGGCCCCTTGGTTTGATGTCAGTATGGAATTTGTGTTGGGCTTACCCCGTACCCAACGGGCCTTGGATTCTATTTTTGTTGTGGTTGACAGGTTTTCCAAGATGACCCATTTTATAGCTTGCAAGAAAATAATAGATGTTGCCCGGATCGCCCATCTTTACTTCAGGGAAATTGTGCCTTTACATGCTGTTCCCCAATCAAGGTGTTCCCAGATCAATTACTTCAGATCGTGACACCAAGTTCATGAGTCATTTCTAGAGGAGTTTATGGGAGAAACTAGGGATAAAGTTGAATTTTAGCAGCGCTTACCACCCCCAGATAGATAGTCAGACCAAGGTGGTGAACCAGAGTTTAGGGAACCTTTTGAGGAGTTTGGCATGAACTAAACCAAGGTAGTGAGATTTAGCGTTACCTCAAGCATAATTTTCTTATAACAAATCGAAAAACAAAACCACAGTAATGAGCCCATTTGAGATTGTCTATGGTCAGAATCCATCCGAGGTGCTTGACTTAGCCCCTATTCCACGTGTAGGTCATTTGAGTCACAAGATAGACGAGATGGCAGAATATCTTTAGGGCATCCATGAGCAGGTGAAGCTGGCCATTCACGAGAGCAAGCAATGCCAAGTACAAGGTTCAAGCTAGCATCATTGTTGTCAAGTACTTTTTGATGTTGCTGATCTCGTTTGGGTAGTATTAACTCATGATAGTTATCCTATTGGAGAGTATAATAAGTTTAAGGAGCGGAAGATTGGACTCTATGAGATCCTGCAGAAGATCAATGATAACGCCTATAGATTGCGCCGCCCTAGTCATTTGAGGACTTCTAATGTCTTTAATGTGAAACACCTGAGTCCTTGGTTTGTGGATTCCAATGAAGCTATTGTGAACTCAAGGACGAGTTCTTTCCAACCCAGGGTGATTGATGGAGGAGGATCCAAGTCAAAATCCACTGTTTTTCCTTCTTAATCTCCATTTTTAGTTATTTTTTTCCTTTATGGTAATATTCCATTTATCGTTTAGGAAGTGATTCTGAACCTAATTTGGGCTATATTTTGGACAAATTACTTCTTTTATTACATATTTCATTTTGACATGATTGTTGGAATTTTGCTATTTTAAATAAAATTCTAATAATGACAATTTTTAGCTATACAGCCCAGCTTGTGGGTTGATTTTCAACATTCTTTAATTTGATAATATTGAATAGAACATCAGAGGTGTTTCTCTATATTTTTGGGCTATTCTCTTGTGTTCTTCCCTGTGAATTATCTGTTGAAACTAGCTTGCAGAATAATAGCTATTTTGTTTGGCGTCAATTTTTGACCAAGCTAATGGACAGATCTTGGTCCGAAATTTTTAGGGAGTGTTGTTAACATGTGTATATGAGTATTGTTAAGGATTTGTTATATGATTAAAGCTTTTGATGGAATAGTTTCTTCGATCTATAAACTTAGAAACTGGAAGAAGAAAAACAATATATGTTTTAAGAAAGTTTAAATTTTTTGGGGTTTAATCTTATTCCAATAGCTTTGATATTTTTATTTGAGAACCTTAAGCCTCTTATATACATGTTAGGATGTTAGTTTAAAGATTTGTTTGTGCTAGTATATTTGAATTTTTATGTAATAGGATATTTGGTTAGGCCAAAGGATTGATATTTTTGTTGATTTTTAGCCATGTGATTTTGCCTTTAAAGCTTGGATTTGTTTTAGGGCACATTTTAAAACCATGACATTTTTTGGTTTGAAGATTTCATCTTTGTAAGCCATGGATTAAGTGCTTGATCAAAACTAGTTAAGGGAAAAATTATGTTTTTGGACCAAGTATGGAGTTGAGAACTCCTAGTGTTGTTTTGTGACTTTTGTTTGGTGATTCAAAGAATGGTTTTTCTTACGAATATTTTATGAATATATTAGAAGAAAATCTTGGTTTAATCATGAGTTTTGAAATTGAAAGAATTGCAACAAAAATCAAGAATTTAGCCTTGGATATTTCGGCCTTATGAGATTTTCCATAGTTATGTTTTGTTTTAGAATTTTCTAAGTTTATATTTGAGTTTAGGAAAAAATTTACATGATGAATATAAATTTCGGTGACTTTTAGAGTTAGGATGCAAAATCCTTAAGTTAGAAGTAAAATGATCATTTGTTTACTTGTAGAGGGTAAAATCATAAGTTTACTCTAATTTAGTATTTTTCCATATTTTTTTATCATTAGTGATGAAATTTTTAACTCGATGCTATGTCATTTCATGTTTATTTATCACATGAATTATTCTGTCATGAAATACTTATCTGTTACCCAATATATTTTGTTATGTATTTTTATATGTTACAAGTATGTCATGTTACATTACATCGTCTCTTATATGTATGCCATGTCACAAAATTTTAATTGTTACACGTGCCATGTCAAGAAATATTGTCTATTACATTTATGTCATGTTTTGAAGTATTGTCTATTACAAGTGATGTCATGCTACAAAATATTTTTTTGTCATGTACGTCATGTCTTTTGACTTACTTTCATATCATGTTACACTACGTCAGGGCTTCTATTCTTTTGTATTCATGTCACATTTCATCTTGAATATAGTTTTGGTATTTCAAGAACAGTCATGTCAATCAGTTCATGTCTATTGTGATCGTAAGTGCTAGGATGAGATAATATCTTAGTGGAACTCCTTTGTTTATGCTGGAGTGTCTAAATTAGTGTGAGATTTCCTAAGTTGACAAAGTACGGACAACAGGTTATGAATGGGGTCTAAGTAACTGGTAACTGAAGTGCACCAAGTACTAATGCTGATGGAGCCATATTTCATTTCAAGTGTGCCCGCAACAATTGTGGCGTATGCACTATGTGTCTCCACAATAATAGTGGAACATGCAATACGTGTGACCACAATAATTGTGGCGCGTATAAATACGTGTGCCCATTGCAAGTGTGGCACATGTGTTATCGTACTTACAACTGGTGCCGATACTTGTGTTGTATATGATAATTTGTAGGGACACATGGCTTATGGGGTTCGGTGTAGCATCCACATGGTCACATTTATCAAGTTATTGAAAATGATTCCAAGTTTATGTATTTTAAGTTTATGTTATGTTCAAGTTCAAGTACATGTATTTCATGTTCATGTTCATATCAAGTCAAGTCTTATATCAAGTTCATGTTCATGTCAAGTCCAGTTCAGTTTATGTTTCAGTTTAAGTTATGTCAGCCATGCCATATTATGTCAAGTTATATTATGCTTACTTATGACTTTGATTATTTATTCATACTTTTACTGCCATGCTTGCATCATTAACCTATGTAGAAGTTTTCTGTTAATTTAGGGAGATTTATAATCAAATCTCACCATGGTAGTTCCAACTACCATTCCCCCTGAATGGTAGAGCATGTATCTGGATCTAGAGGCACACTCGAGGTTGACCAGTTGGAGATGGTTGATTAGACAACAACAGTACAATGTAGAGCTCATAGCCTTGATGCTCCGATTTATAGATAGTATTATGGCATCCCTGGATGAGTTGCACAATTTTCTCAAGAAAACAATTGCTCACGTATTCGAGATATTTTCAAGTAGGTACATAGTATTGCTCAAGAAAAAAATTATCTGCATCGAATATTGTATAATGAATGTTAGAAACATTGCATCTTATATGTAATGAACGGAGGCAAGTAATCTTATGTTGCATGTCTCGAAGTTTCAAATGTCCGTTTGATTGCTGGCAAAAATTTGGGGGAGTTAGAAGTAGCTTTCAGGCCACCATTCAAATGGCCATTCAAATGGCACCGACGAAGCGCTAGAGCAGTATAGATTTCTATTATTTTGTGACAAAGTTGGATGGAGTAAAGTTTTGGCCTTGAGGTAGAATCTTTTGATTGATGAAAGGACGAAGGTAGCTCGAGGTAGATAGAACAAACTATGCCAATTGTAGTAGAAAGAACTTCGAATTCTAGAGGATGGTTGGATGCAAATCAAAGTGTCACCTACGCACCTATGAAGAAGACGTTTTGATTTGGGTAATAGAAACAAACTAGATCCAAAGTAGGATGGAATGCGATTGCAAGCATGGAGATCATAGGTGGAAGTAGAGTCAAGTCGTGATGTAGAGGAGTGCGATCCTTTGTAGATGCCCAAGACTTAGACATCAATGTTGTACACCCATCAA
This sequence comes from Carya cathayensis, assembly GCA_011037825.1. Taxonomy (NCBI): domain Eukaryota; kingdom Viridiplantae; phylum Streptophyta; class Magnoliopsida; order Fagales; family Juglandaceae; genus Carya; species Carya cathayensis. The sequence continues at coordinate 1,313,214 of QGSO01000348.1, read as the reverse complement.
CACCGTTATCTTAAGGAATGACCAATTTCATCCAATGATGATGATGCAGTCACACCAGAGTTTGATCTCGCGCTACCTGTCAATATGTATTTTGATGTCGACGACGACATGCTATACTATCTACCGCATTCGTGGAGTTCGACATACCTCCACCTAGATCACCTAGCAACTTTGTGACGAGTGATGGGCAATAGCCATTGTGAGTATTATCCTTTCCTTCTGTGTGGTAGTTGTTATATTATGTACACGTGTATAGATTTTTAGGATGGAATCTTCTTTTTAGGAGGGGGATGTAACAATCTGCAAAAAGTCAATGGATGAATTTTCTTTTGACCTTAGAAATGTCATGAAATCATAAAAATATTTTGAGAATTGAGTGACCGATTAGGTTTTAGTCTGTCAACATAGTCAGATCCTAAGCTGCTATGGTGACAAAGTTGCCTTTCCATTTTCTTGTGGCACTTAGAGGTATAAGTTTGCAAAATGAATTGCACCATTAATTTTAGATTAAGATTTAAGATTTTACGATACAATAATATGTTTTCCGCTTTCTAGATGAATAGTAGCTGAGAGTGCCATTTTATTTAATCAAGGCACTTAGGAGTCGAATTTTGTGAAACAAATTACACCAGTAGACTTGTATGATTATTTAGGATTTTAAATTGGAATAATACATTTTGAAACTTTTCTGGAAAATAGTAAGACTTGGCATAGTGCCATGTTGCAGTCGGTTCAAATGATTATCAAATCGCTATTTGGACTGTCTAAACTCAATTTGAATCATTAGGATTACTTTTGGATGGGCACATGTCACAATCCTAGTCATCCTTTGAAATAGAGGTAGGATGTGACGCCCCCAAATCCCCACGCACGGACACAGGGAAATCTAGACGTCCGGATGGTGACAACACGGGTCACCATCCTATCGACGAGTGCCAAGTGTGTGTAAGCAACAAATGTGCACGAAAATACACGCAGCGGATAGCAAAGTCATAACTAAGTATCAGAATTTTTCTTAGTTTAATACAAAGCTGTTTAAAACATACATAATAAAATATTACGAACTACAAATATTATTCAAAGCCAAACACAAAGCATTAACTTCAACCCAATACTCCGGCGGAGCCGCATCCTGGGGCTCAGCCTCCTCCTCCTCCTCGATCTCTGCATCAAAATCTACGGTACCAAAAAAATGGTGCCGCAGGTAAGTAAAATCCAAACACCACTAGATAAAAACATATTAAAACTCAAACAATATGCATGAGAGAATGCCAATGCACAAAACCCATAAAACCATATTTTTCCACGCATGCCAAAAATCCAATTTGGCCAAGAAACATAACCATTCCAAATATCACGCCAAAAGTCTCTTTTGGCCCATATCCAACTCAATCCATTAACCATTTAATCCGTATGCACCATGACCTCCCTTAGGGGTCATCCGCACACCCTGGCTCCTATGCCACACCGCGGGTAACGACCAGTCGTATGACACCTAAAAGAGCGATGCTTAGTTCCGCGCCCGGCGCGTTCGTAGCCAAGCATCCTCTAGCCCCCGCTCCCGTCGTCGCCCAGCGACAACTCAGGAGATGTTACTCAGTATATTACGCTCCTGAGTGACCAGAGGAGCTCCACCGAGATAATACCCCATCCCGGCTTAGGGTCGTGGTACACACGCACCCGAAAATCCATTTACGCCAATAAAACAGGATTTTTTTTTCTCAATTTAAATAAAATGCACTTGCATGCACCATGTAAATGCAATCTCAATGCACAACACAACCAACCAACCATAAATCAACAAACCAAGCAACTCCGTCCTCAATCCATCCAACTTCCGAACTCCTCGGATTCAGTCCGGGATGAACCAACCAGTAGATAAATATATATTGTATGAGCAAAATACATTTAAATCTAAAAGTAGAGTTTGGAAAATACTTACAGCGCTATACGGTATTTTTCAAAAGCTCGCGGCGTTGCAAATGGCGGAGGAAAAGCAACGTAACAGTGTAATTTACACTGTTGCCGTGGGTAATAAATTACCCACTTTCGAACGGGGACAAACCAAGGGAAACGAGTTTTGGCTGTGGGTGGTGGTGGAAAGGTCTTGAGATGTTTATGAAGCTAAGGGAAACGAGTTTTGGCTGTGGGTGGTGGTGGAAATGAGCTCGTGGGAGTTGCTTCGGCAACGGATCGGGGCTGAAATTAGGTGGGTTAGGTCGGCAAGAGGTAGAGGAAGAAGCTGTGAAGAGATGGTGGCCGGAGGTGGTGCGACGGCGCCAGAATCGGTGAAAATCCGTGTGGCTTGGAGGAGCTCGTGGTGGCTAACGGTGGCTCGGATGGAGGTGAAACTTGGTTGGGATGTTCACCGATGAGAGGGGAAGAAAACTGGGTGGGTGGTGTAGGCCACGCCGCCGGAGAGCGGCGATTCTGGGCTGCGAAAGCAACCGGCGACATGGGAGAAAAACAGGGCAGGTGCCGTGACTTCCAACCGTGCGTGGCGGCTAACGGCTGGTCCGATGGCTCTGAAAATTGGTGGGGATGATCTCTGGTGGGAGGGGAAGAGAATGGTGGGGGTGGTGCACTACACGGCGGCCGGACTGCGGAGAACCGAGCGGTCGAAGGGACGGCGATGGTAAGGAGAAAAGGAAGAAGAGCTGCGCGGGGAGAGAGAAACCGGGAAGGAAAGAAGAAGAAAAAGAAAGAAAGGAAAGAAAATAAGAAAAAGAAAAAGGAAAAGGGAAAAAGAAAAAAGAGAAAAGAAAAGAAATGAGGGCTAATCCTCACTCCAGAAACCAAAAACAGATCCGCCGAAAACGATTTTAAAAACCGTAAAACGATTAAAATAAATTAAACACAACATTAAATAAATTTAAAACCAATTAAAATACATTAATTTAAAATAAATAAACCAATATATTAATTAAATTAAAACAACCCTTCAGTGAAAACACACGTAAAAGCGGGTCATCACATCCTCCCCTCCTTAAAAAACAAATTTAGTCCTCGAAATTTGCTAGATCAAACACCAACTTGAAACAAGCCACATAATTCCACATAAAACCACCTGCAACCAAGATTAAGAAACGTACCGTCATTACTCAAACAAGTAGGGGTACTGCTCCCTCATGTCCGTTACTCACTCCCAAGAGAAATCTTGAGCTAACGGATCTCCCCATGCCACCTTAACCAAAGGTATCGTCTTGGACCTCAACTGTTGCTCCTTCCAATCCATGATTTGAGACGGAACAACCTCATAAGTAAGATCCGGTTGCAACTGAATACTCTCTGGGCAGACAAAGCGCGGCTCTTGTTGACCAAAACTCTTCTTCAAGGCTGACACGTGGAAGACATCATGAATATCCCCAAAATAATTTGGCAAAGCAACTCTATAAGCAACGGGCCCTTTCTTCTCCAAAATCTGGAAAGGGCCGACTTACCTCGGATCCAGTTTCCTCTTTTTACCAAAACGCTTAACTCCTCTCATGGGAGAGACTTTGAGATAAACCCAATCACCTTCCTCAAAAGATAACTCTCTCCTCCTGGTATTAGCGTAGCTTTTCTGACGACTCTGAGCTGCCACCATTTTATCCCTGATGATCCGAACTTGGCTTTGCATCTCTTGAATTATTTCGGGTCCAATTATCTTACTCTCCCCGACTTCATCCCAACACAAAGGCGATCTGCACTTCCTCCCATAAAGAGCTTCATACGGAGCCATCTGAATGGTCGCATGGAAGCTATTATTATACGCAAACTCTATGAGCGGCAAGTGATTTTCCCAACTCCCTTGAAATTCCATGACACATGCTCGCAACATATCTTCAAGGGTCTGAATGGTGCGCTCCGATTGGCCTTCCGTCTGCAAGTGATATGCAGTACTGAACTTCAGCTTAGTACCCAATCCTGCCTGCAAACTTTTCCAAAATTGAGACGTGAACCTTGGGTCTCGATCCGACACTATACTCTTCGGTATGCCGTGCAACCGCACTATCTCTTTCACATACAGGCGAGTCAACTTACCCAAGGAATCAGTATTATTAACAGGCAAGAAGTGAGCACTCTTCGTTAACCGATCAACAATCACCCAAACAGAATTTTTCCCACTAGGAGTCCTCGGCAAGCCCACTACAAAATCCATCGTGATGTCGTCCCACTTCCACTCAGGAATAGGGAGGGGTTGGAGCATACCAGCGGGTCTTTGATGCTCGGCCTTGACTTGACGGCACGTGTGGCATTTCTCAACATACAAGGCAATATCCCTCTTCATTCCATCCCACCAATAATTTTTCTTCAAGTCCCGGTACATCTTCGTACTGCCGGGATGTACTGAATAAGGGGCCGCATGAGCTTCTGCCATGATCCGCTCCTTGAATTCTGAATCTTTGGGGACCACTCTGCGATCTCGGAACCGAAGTATTCCATCTTTATCCATACTATAGTGCAACGGCCCTCGAGATTTTCTGACTCTTTTTCTGATATCCAACAGCTCCGGATCTTTCCTTTGAAGAGTCTTCAATTCCTCAAAATCAGTTACCCGAATATCAAGAACTGAAGATAAAATCTCCTCTTGCTGTGAACTTTCAATAAGGAGTCTTCTCATCCCACAAAGCAAAGAATCCAATCCTGACGACTCGGCCTCATCTTCCAAATGCGATTTTCGGCTCAAAGCATCAGCAACTATATTTGCCTTCCCCGGATGGTACTTGATCTCGCACTGGTAGTCATTGATTAGCTCTAGCCATTGCCTCTGCCTCATGTTCAGATTCTTTTGGGAAAACAAGTGCTTCAAGCTCTTGTGATCGGTGTATACTTCGCAAGCTTCCCCATACAAGAAGTGCCGCCAGATCTTGAGAGCAAAAACAATCGCAGCCAATTCCAAATCGTGCGTCGGATAATTCTTCTCATGATCGTTTAGCTGACGAGATGCATAAGCAACAACCCGTCCTTCCTGCATAAGGACACAACCCAATCCAAATTTAGACGCATCGCTGAAGACTACGAATGGCTTATGCGGTTCTAGGAGCGCTAATACTGGTACAGTCGTCAACCTGTTTTTCAATTCTTTGAAGCTTCTCTCACACTTATCTGACCAAACAAATTCTGCATTCTTTCTAGTCAAAGCTGTGAGAGGTCCGGATAGGCGACCAAATCCCTCCACAAATCTTCGGTAATATCCGGCAAGTCCCAAGAAACTCCGGATCTCGCGCACTATTGTCGGACGTTGCCATGACAAAATGGCTTCCACCTTACTTGGATTAACAGCCACTCCGTCTCCGGAAATCACATGCCCAAGAAATCTGACTTCCTCCAACCAGAATTCACACTTGTTGAGTTTGGCATACAACTGGTGTTCTCTTAATTTCCCAAGAACTAGATGAAGATGGTAAACATGCTCTTCAACATCTCGGGAATAAATCAGAATATCATCAATGAATACTACCACAGAGGAATCTAGATAAGGTCGAAATACCCAATTCATTAAATCCATGAAAGTAATAGGGGCATTGGCTAACCCAAACGGCATCACCTTAAATTCATAATGCCCATATCTCGACCTGAAAGCAGTTTTGGGCACATCCTTGTCTCTTATCCTCAAATGGTAGTATCCTGACCTCAAATCAATCTTTGAGAACACAGCTGCTCCTTGAAGTTGATCAAATAATTCATCGATCCATGGCAGAGGATATTTATTTTTGATGGTCACCTTATTTAATTCCCGATAATCGATACACATACGGAGGGTTCCATCTTTCTTTTTAACGAACAGCACTGGCGCACCCCACAGCAAAGTACTTGGTTGAATGAACCCCTTATCTACCAGCTCTTACAACTGAGTCTTCAACTCTTTCAATTCAGCCGGTGCCATGTGTTAAGGAGCTTTATGTATAGGAGCTGCTCCAGGTTCCAAGTCTATAACAAACTCCATTTCACGAACAGGGGGTAGCCCAGGCAAGTCTTCCACAAACACATCCGGAAATTCCTCCACAACGGGAATGTCTACCAAAGACTTCTTCTCAGACAGCGTAGACACCATCTGAACTAAGAAGGCATCCGCTCCCCATGCAATCTCTCTTGCTTGAATTGCCGATATAATTACCGGCTTTTCTTTTAGCTTACTCCCCGCAAATTCCAGACAATCACCATCTGGAAGCTGAAAGCTAATTACCCGACTTCTGCAATTAATATTGGCAGAATATCGGTATAGCCAATCCATCCCGAGGATGATATCAAAACCCAACAGCTTAAACACCACCAAATCAGCATCCAAGAACCTTCCATCAAATTTTAATGGGAAACCCAAGGCAACCTTGGAACACCATACCATTTCACCATTGGGTATAGAGCCACTACCAAGGACTCCGGCAAAGGTTCCGTGNCTGATCAAATAATTCATCGATCCATGGCAGAGGATATTTATTTTTGATGGTCACCTTATTTAATTCCCGATAATCGATACACATACGGAGGGTTCCATCTTTCTTTTTAACGAACAGCACTGGCGCACCCCACAGCAAAGTACTTGGTTGAATGAACCCCTTATCTACCAGCTCTTACAACTGAGTCTTCAACTCTTTCAATTCAGCCGGTGCCATGTGTTAAGGAGCTTTATGTATAGGAGCTGCTCCAGGTTCCAAGTCTATAACAAACTCCATTTCACGAACAGGGGGTAGCCCAGGCAAGTCTTCCACAAACACATCCGGAAATTCCTCCACAACGGGAATGTCTACCAAAGACTTCTTCTCAGACAGCGTAGACACCATCTGAACTAAGAAGGCATCCGCTCCCCATGCAATCTCTCTTGCTTGAATTGCCGATATAATTACCGACTTCTGCAATTAATACTGGCAGAATATCGGTATAGCCAATCCATCCCGAGGATGATATCAAAACCCAACAGCTTAAACACCACCAAATCAGCATCCAAGAACCTTCCATCAAAATTTAATGGGCAACCCAAGGCAACCTTGGAACACCATACCATTTCACCATTGGGTATAGAGCCACTACCAAGGACTCCGGCAAAGGTTCCGTGACCAAATTACACATCCGAACAAAAGTGGAAGATACAAACGACTGTGATGCACCGGAATCAAACAAAGTGCAAACATAAAACTCATATAAACAGACTCTCCCTGTAATTACTCCGGCATCATGGGTCGCTGGCGCCTCATCATCAACATCTCCGGGTGTGACAACATAAACCCAGGCTTGCACTGCTTGTCTTGGATTTGTTCTTCCACCTCTTCTACCTCCACGGCTTCCTTGAACTCTAATGCGGCACTCACGAGCAATATGTCCCACTTGGCCGCATCAGTAACACTAGGGTCCACCACTCAGCCGACACTCGCTCTCATGAGCTTTATTACAAATTCCGCAAATTGGCACCCGTCCTCCCATACATACACCTGAAGCCGCTTGAGGTCGGATCCCGGTCTGCTGAACAAATTTCTGAGGCGAACCTGAACTACTTCCTTCACCAAAAAAACTCCGCCTCTTATGTCCTGGAGGGGAGCCCATACTCAGATTAATCTCTCGCTCCACAAGAGTGGCCACATCCACTAAATCCTGAAAAGTGGATATCCGATGGCTGACCACCATACGGCGTATATCAGGACGTAGACCCTCCTGGAAACGCTCGGCTCGCATTTCCTCTGTGGCGATGAGGTGGGGAGAAAATCGCCCAAGTTCTATAAATCTTCGGGCGTACTGTTCCACAGTCATGCTCCCTTGGACCAAGCTTGAGAACTCTCTTGTCTTTTGCCGCCTTATAGAAGCGGGAAAGAAGCGATCATTAAACTCTTTCTTGAAGCGCTGCCAGGTCACAGCAGCAAAAGACCCGAATTCTGATTCCAGCATTACTCTCTTGGTATCCCACCATTCAGAAGCGGTGCCTTGCAACAGATAGCTGGCGTAGAGTACTTGTTGCGCCTCAGTGCAACCACACACCTCAAAAGTTCTTTCCAAATCTTTGACCCACTTTCCAGCTTAAAGTGGATCCTCTTCTCCAGTGAAGTGTGAAGTTCTATGCGCCAGAAAGCGCTCATAGGTGCACCCAGCTTGCACCCCTCCACTAGGCCCTCCAGGTAGTAGCCATGGCCCTCCTTGTTGTGGCCGAGGCCCTCCTTGTTGTGGCCGAAAATTTTGTTGCATGAATTCAGTCATCTGCCGTATTGCTTGGGCTATGGAATCATGTCTTGGTGTATCGTCCCGAGGCCCTTGAGTAGATTTCCTTGGTCTCACCACCACCACAAACAAAAACAAATAACACCAACAACAAAAAAAAAAAAAAACAAAAACCAAAAACCAACACCACATAACAAGAAACAAAAGAAACCAGCATGCAATAACATAACTAAATAAATAAAAACAAGCAAACAAGCTCAAACAAATTCAAAACAAATAAAACATGTCAAATAGCAACTTTACTTAAAATAAATTTTAAAACACAACTTTAAAAACATTCTGGTACTACCTACGGGACATGTGGTTTTACCCAGAGCCAAACCGCTCTGATACCACCTGTGGCGCCCCCAAATCCCCACGCACGGGCACAGGGAAATCGAGACGTCCGGATGATGACAACACGGGTCACCATCTAATCGACGAGTGCCAAGTGTGTGTAAGCAACAAATATGCACGAAGATACAAGCAGCGGATAGCAAAGTCATAACTAAGTACCATAATTTTTCTTAGTTTAATACAAAGCTGTTTAAAACATACATAATAAAATATTACGAACTACAAATATTATTCAAAGCCAAACACAAAGCATTAAATTCAACTCAATACTCTGGCAGAGCCGCATCCTCGGGCTCAGCCTCCTCCTCCTCCTCGATCTCTGCATCAAAATCTACGGTACCAAAAAAATGGTGCCGTAGGTAAGAAAAATCCAAACACCACTAGATAAAAGCATATTAAAACTCAAACAATATGCATGAGAGAATGCCAATACACAAAACCCATAAAACCATATTTTTCCACGCACGCCAAAAATCTCATTTGGCCCAAAAACATAACCTTTCCAAATATCACGCCAAAAGTCTCATTTGGCTCATATCCAACTCAATCCATTAACCAATTAATCCGTATGCACCATGACCTCCCCTAGGGGTCATCCGCACACCCTGTGTGACGCCCCCAAATTCCGCTTGGGATTGAACGGACATTTGAAGCGTCGAGACATGCAACACAAGGTTACCTGCCCCCGTTCATGACATATAAGATGCAATGTTCCTAACATGCATCTAGCATTATGCAATATTCGCAGCGGATAATCTTTTTCTTTAGCAATACTATGCACCAAACTAAAAATATCCCAAATACTTGAAACATAATTCATACATAAAGGCATACTAAAAAGCCGTGATCACCACACTAGTCTAAAATGGTTGTGATCAAAAGAATACTTGAGATACAACTCCAAAAGTACAAGTATTAACCTAAGTTAAATACTATACCATCATCAACATCGCACCGTGGCCTAGTCATGGTTGTAGCACACTGGTGGTATGATGCTAATCTACCATTCAATGTAGATCAATCCAAGTTTTATCAACCAACTATAGATGTCATTGCTGCTATCAGGCCAAGATTCAAGGGTACTTCTTTACATAAGTTGATAGGAAATCTTCTAAAGAATTCTGTGAATGAGGTTAAACATTATCTCCTAAATATTAAAAAGTTTTAGAATGAGAGTGGTTGTTCACTAATGGCAGCTAGTTGGACAAACCAGAGGCAACAACCAATAATCAATTTTCTAGTTTGTTGCCCAAAAGGTAGAATGTTCTTGAAGTCTATTGATACATCAGACCTTAGAAAAGATTTTGAAACTTTCTATAACATCTTTGATGAAGTAGTTCAAAGAGTTGGAGCTAAGAATATTGTGCAGTTCATAACGAACAATGATACAAGTTATGTGATATCCCCATTTTACGTGGATTTTTATTAAGTGATTTTATTTAAATTACTATAATCACTGATTTTCTTCTTTTAAATTAAAGTTGATTTTTGCAACATTATTTTATGAGTTTTAAGTTGTGAAATTATTTTATTATGCTTTCTAGTTATTTATTATTGCTTTGTATTTAAATTGCTTCTTAATTTAAATTAGTTTATTTTTGGGCTTTAAAATTATTGTGTTTTTAGATTTTATTATTTTATTTTATTTAATCACTGCGTTTCCATTATTTTATTTAACTTGTTATTTTGAAAGTAGTTTTCGTTGGATCAGTTTCTTGACCCAAGATGTGAGGGTTGTATCTCATTTCTTTTCCTTCTTTTTTCTTTTTCCATTTTTCTTTTTCCTCCTCTTTTTCTTTTCCCTTTTTCTTCTTTCTTTTCTTCTTTTCCTTCCTTTTTCCCCCCAGCCCATGCCCACACTCTCTCTCCCTCCCTCTCCGTCCGTTTCTTCCCCTCGCCCAGCACCGCCGCCTGCGCCGCCGTGCTTCTCACCGCCCCCACCATTCGACTCCCCACTGGCCGACGCACCTACTCACCAATTTTCAACCCCTTTGGTTCCACTGTTAACCACCACGAAGCCCTTCTAGACCCACAACTTTTCCTCCGTTTTGTCACCGTCGTGACACCCCATGCCACCACTTCATCACCGACCTCTTGCCGACTTAACCCACCCATTTCCAACTCCGATCCATCACCAGAGCAACCACCATGAGCTAAAATTTGAAGTTATAGATAGATGTAATTCTAATCTGAGTGCCAAGTTGCTCGCACAACTACACTATCAATTCCAAAAGTCCAATCCAAAATCAGAGTATCATCTCAATCAATCTCCCCGAGGCTTCATCCTGGCTTCACTCGACGTCCTCTAGACGATCGTCTGCCTTTCTACTGCTTCCTGGCACATCATCTACCATTTGAGGAAGAGGTAGTTGGGACTACCGCAATAAGATTTATAAATCTCAGTAAGTATAAATAGGTATCCAAAATAGTAATATGACATGTATGCATTGTAACATGGATTGGAACATGCGTGACATGACTTGGAATTAACATGACTTGACATGAACGTGGAATGCTAGCTCATGCAATTGAAATCATGCACTCTAATTAAGAAAATGAGTACTAAGGCAACTCACATGCCTTCACCATGAGTACTCTTTGGGTTACAATGGATTTTACTCCTTCACCATAGTACCTAGCAACATATAAGTCTTCATCACAAAACCAGGCAAATCATATACTCCCTTACAATAATACAATTTAACACATAAATGATTCTGCTTGACTCAAAAGTATTTCATGACTGACTCTTATGCTTTATGACATGGTAGGAGAGTCCAGATCAAATTTTTCTTGGCCCAAAGTGATTACCAAGATATAGGAGAGTGGTTAAGGGTGTATGAATAAAAACTTGATTGATTAATAGCACGTGGAAGTGATTAATTCAAATAATTAAACACTTAATCAAAACCGGCGACCTTAAGGTTTGAAACTAAGTTTAGGGTTTCAGGCAACACATGGGATTTTAGAGTTTTAATTGAAATCCAACGGTTTGAGGTTTCACAAGTTAAAACCCTCTCTTGGTTGATTAAAAAATGTTTTGGATGGTCAAAATAGTGTTTGCATACGTGGTATGATCACATGGCTTGAATTTCTCCTTCATTCCATCACAAATCAGCCTTCTCATGACAAGTGTCCTATGTGATGACCCGCTTTTACGTGTGTTTTCACTGAAGGGTTGTTTTAATTTAATTAATATATTATTTTATTTATTTTAAATTAATGTATTTTAATTGGTTTTTAATTTATTTGATGTTGTGTTTAATTTATTTTAATCATTTTACGGTTTTTAAAATCGTTTTCGATGGATCTGTTTTTGGTTTCCGGAATGAGGATCGGCCCTCATTTCTTTTCTTTTCTCTTTTTTCTTTTTCCCTTTTCCTTTTTCTTTTTCTTCTTCTTTCCTTCCCGATTTCTCTCTCCCAGCGCAGCTCTTCTTCCTTTTCTCCTTACCGTCGCCGTCCCTTCGACCGCCCGGTTCTCCGCCGTCCGGCCGCCGTGTAGTGCACCACCCCCACCATTCTCTTCCCCTCCCACCAGAGATCATCTCCACCAATTTTCAGAGCCATCGGACCAGCCGTTAGCCGCCACGCACGGTTGGAAGTCACGGCACCTGCCCTGTTTTTCTCCCTAGTCGCCGGTTGCTTTCGCAGCCCAGAATCGCCGCTCGCCGGCGGTGTGGCCTACACCACCCACCCAGTTTTCTTCCCCTCTCACCGGTGAACATCCCCACCAAGTTTCACCTCCATCCGAGCCACCGTTAGCCACCACGAGCTCCTCCAAGCCACACGGATTTTCACCGATTCGGCGCCGTCGCACCACCTCCGGCCACCATCTCTTCACAGCTTCTTCCTCTACCTCTTGCCGACCTAACCCACCTAATTTCAGCCCCGATCCGTTGCCGGAGCAGCTCCCACGAGCTCAACTCCGTTCAGCCCCTTTTTGGCCTTCGACCGCCATTTCCACCACCACCCACGGCCAAAACTCGTTTCCCTTACTTCATAAACATCTCAAGACCTTTCCTATCAATTTCGTGCCTTGGTTTGTCCCCGTTCGAAAGTGGGTAATTTATTACCCACGGCAACAGTGTAAATTACACTGTTACGTTGCTTTTCCTCCGCCGTTTGCAACGCCGCGAGCTTTCAAAAAATACCGTATAGCGCTGTAAGTATTTTCCAAACTCTACTTTTAGATTTAAATGTATTTTGCTCATACAATATATATTTATCTACTGGTTGGTTGATTCCGGACTGAGTCCGAGGAGTTCGGGGGTCGGATGGATTGAGGACGGAGTTGCTTGATTTGTTGATTTATGGTTGGTTGGTTGTGTTGTGCATTGAGATTGCATTTACATGGTGCATGCACGTGCATTTTATTTAAATTGAGAAAAAAATCCTATTTTTATTGGCGTAAATGGATTTTCGGGTGCGTGTGTACCACGACCCCAAGCCGGGATGGGGTATTATCTCGGTGGAGCTCCTCTGTCACTCGGAGCGTAATATACTGAGTAACGTCCCCTGAGTTGTCGCTGGGCGCGACGGGAGCGGGGGCTAGAGGATGCTTGGCTACGAACCCGCGGGGCGCGGAACTGGGCATCGCTTGTTTAGGTGTCATACGCGTGGTCGTTAGCCGCGATGTGGCACAGGAGCCAGGGTGTAACAGCCCGCTAAAATTATCAGTTTTGGATTCTTTCCCGACAGCAATCACATCTCTCTCGTCTTAACCCTCTATCTTTAGTTATTTATGTTTAACATAGTTGATTTGGTTGGCTGTAGACTGTGTAGTTAGTGTTTGTGGAGTTCGCTGCGTAGTTGTGAAACGAAGTGTGGTTGTGAAGTGTTAGGCTTGATTTTGTAGTTTTGTGGACTGTGCTGTGAAGTATAGGCGTGAAATGGATGCCGTAGATGTGATACGGCGGGTTGTGTGAAGAGAATACGCGTGTAGCGTATTCTGTGTAATGCAGCGACGCGACGTGCGCTGTAGTGATGTGGGTCGTAGAAGGAAGGGAGTACGCATGTAGTGTACTCCGTGTGGTATGGCGATGCACCGTGAGACGTGTATCGCAGTGATGGGTTTTGTAGTGTGAATGGAAGAGAGTTCACGTGAGTGTACTCTGTACTAAGTCGTGATACACCGGATGGCGTGTCACGAAGGGTTGGATGGCGTAGCAGAGAAGTGTGGAGCGTATGGTGTAGTGTTGGGAAACTGTATGACAGTGTCCCGAAGCAGTGGTGTTATGGATTATAGTCTGGGGTGACTGGTGTCATCTTGTGGTTGACTATGGCTAAGAGTATATGGATTGAGAAAGGAATTGTTTGTTGGTTATTATTGATAATTTTAATGAACTTGTTTTAGTGCAAAGGTTTTCTGAAGTCAAATTATCTCTTTCGAGTATAGTGAAACCTCACGTTGCCCGTAGTGTTGCAAGTGCTCACAATATGGCAATTGAGTTCAGAATTGAAAATCTTAAGGACTTGAGTGTTCCTCTTCCAGCTGTTGTGCAGTTCCTCGTGTTTCGCGCTCTATTCTCATAGAACGCGACGATCGAGGTAAGTTAGCCTCTAACTTACTATCAGTTTATTGTGTATGTGTGATGGGTAAGGGAACTACAATTTATGTATGTATGTTATCGTATATGCCATGTCATGATATGTCATTATATGTTCATCTGTTACGTATGATTTAATATCTCATGAATAATTATCTGTTACATAATCTTTTCTGTCATACAATGCTGTATGTTATAAGTATGCCATGTTAAGTATGCCATATGATACATGTATGCCATGAAATGTTTATGATTAAATCATATTGTGCCATTTACAAGTATACGCTATGTTAGAAAAGTATATGATATTAAATAATATCTCATGCATTAAGAAAGATAAGACATGTTATGTTACTTATAATGCGTGGGGCCACAACAACTGTGGAGTACGTATTATATTTTATGTTACTTATAATGCGTGGGGCCACAACAACTGTGGAGTACGTATTATATCTTATGTTACTTATAATGCGTGGGGCCACAACAACTGTGGAGTACGTATTATATTTATGTTACTTATAATGCGTGGGGCCACAACAACTGTGGAGTACGTATTATATTTATGTTACTTATAATGCGTGGGGCCACAACAACTGTGGAGTACGTATTATATTTTATGTTACTTATAATGCGTGGGGCCACAACAACTGTGGAGTACGTATTATATTTTATGTTACTTATAATGCGTGGGGCCACAACAACTGTGGAGTACGTATTATATTTTATGTTATCTTATAATGCGTGGGGCCACAACAACTGTGGAGTACGTATTATATTTATGTTACTTATAATGCGTGGGGCCACAACAACTGTGGAGTACGTATTATATTTTATGTTACTTATAATGCGTGGGGCCACAACAACTGTGGAGTACGTATTATATCTTATGTTATGTTATGATAATGCGTGGGGCCACAACAACTGTGGAGTACGTATTATATTCTATGTTACTTATAATGCGTGGGGCCACAACAACTGTGGAGTACGTATTATATTTATGTTACTTATAATGCGTGGGGCCACAACAACTGTGGAGTACGTATTATATTTTATGTTACAAGAAGTATGGGGCCACAACAACTGTGGAGCATACACTACATGAGACACAGCAATTGTGACATGTAGAATACGTGGGGCCACAACAACTGTGGAGTACGTATTATATTTTATGTTATGTGTATTCATGGGGCCACAACAACTGTGGAGCATGAAGTATGGGGCCACAACAACTGTGGAGCATGAATAGGGCACCATTGACATACATACAGAGACACAGCAATTGTGACATGTAGAATACGTGGGGCCACAACAACTGTGGAGTACGTATTATGTTTTATGTTACTTGAATACGTGGGGCCACAACAACTGTGGAGTACGTATTAACGCATGTTATTAATCAAGACAATTAAATAAGATTCCAAGTTTATGTTAAGTCAAGTTTCAGATCAAGTGCATGATAAGTCAAGTTTCAGATCAAGTTCATGTTATATTATGCTCACGTACATGTTATGTTCATGTTTATGTTATGTTCCAAGTTCATGTTCACATCATGTTATGTTCACTTTTATGATATGTTCAAGATCACGTTCATGTTATGTTATGTTCATGTCCATGTTATGTTTCACGTTCATGTTATGTTGTTTGTTCATGTTATGTTTTAAGCTTAAGTTTATGCCATGTTAAGTCAAGTTTCAGTTCATGTTTAAGTTCTGGTTAAGTCATGCTATATGTCAAGTTATACTATGTTTATATATGACTATAATTATGCATTTATGCTTTTACTGCCATGCATGCATTTTTAACCTGTGTGTGAGTTTTATGTTAACTTACTGAGATTTGTAATCAAATCTCACTGTGGTAGTCCCAACTACCATTCCCCCGAATGGTAGATCTTGTTACAGGACCCAAAGGAGAATTGGAATCTGACCAACTGAATACGGTCNGCTCCACACTTCTCTGCTACGCCATCCAACCCTTCGTGACACGCCATCCGGTGTATCACGACTTAGTACAGAGTACACTCACGTGAACTCTCTTCCATTCACACTACAAAACCCATCACTGCGATACACATCACACGATGCATCGCCATACCACACGGAGTACACTACATGCGTACTCCCTTCCTTCTATGACCCACATCACTACAGCGCACGTCGCGTCGCTGCATTACACAGAATACGCTACACGCGTATTCTCTTCACACAACCCGCCGTATCACATCTACGGCATCCATTTCACGCCTATACTTCATAGCACAGTCCACAAAACTACAAAATCAAGCCTAACACTTCACAACCACACTTCGTTTCACAACTACAAAGTGAACTCCACAAACACTAACTACACAGTCTACAGCCAACCAAAATCAACTATGTTAAAGATAAATAACTAAAGATAGAGGGTTAAGACGAGAGAGATGTGATT
This sequence comes from Carya cathayensis, assembly GCA_011037825.1. NCBI lineage: Eukaryota > Viridiplantae > Streptophyta > Magnoliopsida > Fagales > Juglandaceae > Carya > Carya cathayensis. Next base: position 1,296,716 of record QGSO01000348.1, on the reverse strand, counting down.
GCTGTCGGGAAAGAATCCAAAACTGATAATTTTAGCGGGCTGTTACACCCTGGCTCCTGTGCCACATCGCGGCTAACGACCACGCGTATGACACCTAAACAAGCGATGCCCAGTTCCGCGCCCCGCGGGTTCGTAGCCAAGCATCCTCTAGCCCTCGGCAGTGAAGGGCCACGGGGTCGGTGTGTAGAGCGATGCCCAGTTCCGTGCCCGGCGCGTTCGTAGCCAAGCATCCTCTAGCCCCCGCTCCCGTCGTCGCCCAGCGACAACTCAGGGGACGTTACTTAGTATATTACGCTCTCGAGTGACTAGAGGAGCTCCACCGAGATAATACCCCATCTCGGCTTGGGGTCGTGGTACACACGTACCCGAAAATCCATTTACGCCAATAAAAACAGGATTTTTTTCTCAATTTAAATAAAATGCACGTGCATGCACCATGTAAATGCAATCTCAATGCACAACACAACCAACCAACCATAAATCAACAAATCAAGCAACTCCGTCCTCAATCCATCCGACCCCCGAACTCCTCGGACTCAGTTCGGGATCAACCAACCAGTAGATAAATATATATTGTATAAGCAAAATACATTTAAATCTAAAAGTAGAGTTTGGAAAATACTTACAGCGCTATACGGTATTTTTTGAAAGCTCGCGGCTTTGCAAACGGCGGAGGAAAAGCAACGTAACAGTGTAATTTACACTGTTGCCGTGGGTAATAAATTACCCACTTTCGAACGGGGACAAACCAAGGCACGAGATTGATAGGAAAAGGTCTTGAGATGTTTATGAAGTTAAGGAAAACGAGTTTTGGCCGTGGGTGGTGGTGGAAATGGCGGTCGAAGGCCAAAAAGGGGCTGAACGGAGTTGAGCTCGTGGGTGCTGCTCCGGCAACATATCGGGGCTGAAATTAGGTGGGTTAGGTCGGCAAGAGGTAGAGGAAGAAGCTGTGAAGAGATGGTGGCCGGAGGTGGTGCGACGGCGCCGAAATAGGTGAAAATCCGTGTGGCTTGGAGGAGCTCGTGGTGGCTAACGGTGGCTCGGATGGAGGTGAAACTTGGTGGGGATGTTCACCGGTGAGAGGGGAAGAAAACTGGGTGGGTGGTGTAGGCCACACCACCGGCGAGCGGCGATTCTGGGCTGCGAAAGCAACCGGCGACTAGGGAGAAAAACAGGGCAGGTGCCGTGACTTCCAACCGTGCGTGGCGGCTAACGGCTGGTCCGATGGCTCTAAAAATTGGTGGAGATGATCTCTGGTGGGAGGGGAAGAGAATGGTGGGGGTGGTGCACTACACGGTGGCCGGACGGCGGAGAACCGGGCGGTCGAAGGGACGGCGACGGTAAGGAGAAAAGGAAGAAGAGCTGCGCTGGGAGAGAGAAATCGGGAAGGAAAGAAGAAGAAAAAGAAAAAGGAAAAGGGAAAAAGAAAAAAGAGAAAAGAAAAGAAATGAGGGCCGATCCTCATTCCGGAAACCAAAAACAGATCCATCGAAAACGATTTTAAAAACCGTAAAATGATTAAAATAAATTAAACACAACATCAAATAAATTAAAAACCAATTAAAATACATTAATTTAAAATAAATAAAATAATATATTAATTAAATTAAAACAACCCTTCAGTGAAAACACACGTAAAAGCGGGTCATCACATAGGACACTTGTCATGAGAAGGCTGATTTGTGATGGAATGAAGGAGAAATTCAAGCCATGTGATCATACCACGTATGCAAACACTATTTTGACCATCCAAAACATTTTTTAATCAACCAAGAGAGGGTTTTAACTTGTGAAACCTCAAACCGTTGGATTTCAATTAAAACTCTAAAATCCCATGTGTTGCCTGAAACCCTAAACTTAGTTTCAAACCTTAAGGTCGCTGGTTTTGATTAAGTGTTTAATTATTTGAATTAATCACTTCCACGTGCTATTAATCAATCAAGTTTTTATTCATACACCCTTAACCACTCTCCTATATCTTGGTAATCACTTTGGGCCAAGAAAAATTTGATCTGGACTCCCCTACCATGTCATAAAGCATAAGAGTCAGTCATGAAATACTTTTGAGTCAAGCAGAATCATTTATGTGTTAAATTGTATTATTGTAAGGGAGTATATGATTTGCCTGGTTTTGTGATGAAGACTTATATGTTGCTAGGTACTATGGTGAAGGAGTAAAATCCATTGTAACCCAAAGAGTACTCATGGTGAAGGCATGTGAGTTGCCTTAGTACTCATTTTCTTAATTAGAGTGCATGATTTCAATTGCATGAGCTAGCATTCCACGTTCATGTCAAGTCATGTTAATTCCAAGTCATGTCACGCATGTTCCAATCCATGTTACAATGCATACATGTCATATTACTATTTTGGATACCTATTTATACTTACTGAGATTTATAAATCTTATTGCGGTAGTCCCAACTACCTCTTCCTCAAATGGTAGATGATGTGCCAGGAAGCAGTAGAAAGGCAGACGATCGTCTAGAGGACGTCGAGTGAAGCCAGGATGAAGCCTCGGGGAGATTGATTGAGATGATACTCTGATTTTGGATTGGACTTTTGGAATTGATAGTGTAGTTGTGCGAGCAACTTGGCACTCAGATTAGAATTACATCTATCTATAACTTCAAATTTTAGCTCATGGTGGTTGCTCTGGTGATGGATCGGAGTTGGAAATGGGTGGGTTAAGTCGGCAAGAGGTCGGTGATGAAGTGGTGGCATGGGGTGTCACGACGGTGACAAAACGGAGGAAAAGTTGTGGGTCTAGAAGGGCTTCGTGGTGGTTAACAGTGGAACCAAAGGGGCTGAAAATTGGTGAGTAGGTGCGTCGGCCAGTGGGGAGTCGAATGGTGGGGGCGGTGAGAAGCACAGCGGCGCAGGCGGCGGTGCTGGGCGAGGGGAAGAAAAGGACGGAGAGGGAGGGAGAGAGAGTGTGGGCATGGGCTGGGGGGAAAAAGGAAGGAAAAGAAGAAAAGAAAGAAGAAAAAGGGAAAAGAAAAAGAGGAGGAAAAAGAAAAATGGAAAAAGAAAAAAGAAGGAAAAGAAATGAGATACAACCCTCACATCTTGGGTCAAGAAACTGATCCAACGAAAACTACTTTCAAAATAACAAGTTAAATAAAATAATGGAAACGCAGTGATTAAATAAAATAAAATAATAAAATCTAAAAACACAATAATTTTAAAGCCCAAAAATAAACTAATTTAAATTAAGAAGCAATTTAAATACAAAGCAATAATAAATAACTAGAAAGCATAATAAAATAATTTCACAACTTAAAACTCATAAAATAATGTTGCAAAAATCAACTTTAATTTAAAAGAAGAAAATCAGTGATTATAGTAATTTAAATAAAATCACTTAATAAAAATCCACGTAAAATGGGGATATCACATAACTTGTATCATTGTTCGTTATGAACTGCACAATATTCTTAGCTCCAACTCTTTGAACTACTTCATCAAAGATGTTATAGAAAGTTTCAAAATCTTTTCTAAGGTCTGATGTATCAATAGACTTCAAGAACATTCTACCTTTTGGGCAACAAACTAGAAAATTGATTATTGGTTGTTGCCTCTGGTTTGTCCAACTAGCTGCCATTAGTGAACAACCACTCTCATTCTAAAACTTTTTAATATTTAGGAGATAATGTTTAACCTCATTCACAGAATTCTTTAGAAGATTTCCTATCAACTTATGTAAAGAAGTACCCTTGAATCTTGGCCTGATAGCAGCAATGACATCTATAGTTGGTTGATAAAACTTGGATTGATCTACATTGAATGGTAGATTAGCATCATACCACCAGTGTGCTACAACCATCTTTACTTTGTTAATCATCTCCTTCGAACACATAGCACTCTTAATGGAAGGTTGAGACCCAAGAGTTGTTGTTGGAGCGAAAAATCTATTCAAACTTTCCAGTTCCACATTCTTTCTCCTTCCACTTACCTTTTGAATGCAGATAGTGTCCCTAAATATTATCATCAATATCATCATATGTTAAATTTATAGGGCCTCCAATCTTTGACCTTATTTTTCTTGTCTTCTCTTTGCTTTTTTTTTTTAGTTCGTTTAGTAGCTCCTTTATTTGCTATTTTATATCACCAGGGACCTTTTTATTGCATGCTTCTACATTACCTGAAAATCTCAACTAGGTGATACTTCAATCGAGTGGTTCCACCACCTCAATTGTTTTGCTACAATAGATACATTGAACATTATTTCTTGCCCTCAGAACTACGCCTACATGGGCCCATGCTGGATCCTCTTATCTCGCAAGAGCAAGTGTCATGGATGTAGCACCAATAGATTAACAACTACACATTTTATACTCCTGCATAATGATTCTTTCAACACTTATTCATTCAACACTTATTTTTTTAAAAAAGATTAAATTTCCTCAAACGCTTTTTTCCCCTCCAAGGGATTTTGATATGATAGTGTTAATAAAAAAAATCTCTATTAAGATGCCCACCACTCTTTTATAAACCTGTGCACACAACTAAAGATGTATTGCACAATGTGCATCCAAGGATTGTGCAATACTTGTGTAGCATTGTATACCACAAACTAGAACCTTCTTTCCCATTTCCTACCAATAAATCCTTGTATAGCATTATTTTGCCATTGGTTCTTAAATCTTAATTCCTATAACAACATTTCTATCGGTCATAAGAAAGTACAAGCAAAAACCACAATTTTTACAAAAAAAAGGTACTCAAAGAATCCCTAATAAAATTGTTATTCTCAAACATTTTTATTGTGATACCCCATATTTACATGAATTTTAATTAAATAATTATTTAATTAATTAAGATTATGGGCTTTCTTATTTTAAATTTTAGATGATTTATGTAGTATTATTTTACGACTTTTAGCTGTGAAATGTAATTTAAAGTGTTTTCTTGTTATTAAATATTGTTAATTGTTTAAATTGCTCTTTATTCTAAATTATTTTATTGTTAGATTTTATTATTCTATTTTATTTAGTCACTGCATTTAAATTATTTTATTTAACTTCCCATTTTGAAATGTTTTTTCGTTGGATCAGTTTTAAGACCCAGGTTAAAAAGATTGGACCTCATTTATTTCCCTCTTTTTTTTTCCTCTTTTATTTTTCCCTTTTCTCCTTTCTCTTATTTCTTTTTCTGTTCCACCCTACTTCTTTCCATGTGCGACACCCCCCTCCCCTTCCCCTTCTCTTCTGTGCGTTTTTTTCTCTCCACCAACTCGTTGTCGTACGCGGCCTCTAAGAGCTCTAGCACCGTTATTGTGACACCCCGTTTTTACATGTATTTTCACTGAAGGAATATTTTAATTTAATTAATATAATAGTTCTTTTATTTTAAATAATCAGATTTTAAATTGGATTTTAATTGCTGCTGAATTTAAATTGCTGTTTAATTTATTTTAATTTGTCTTTAGATTTAAAATTAAATAGTTTGTTTTTACTAGTTATTTATTATATGCTTTACGTTGTGTTTAAAATATTTTCTTGGTTTTATTGCTTTTAAACTTATTTTCGTTGGATCAGTTGTTGGACCCCAGAGGTGAGGATTGTATCTCATTTCTTTTCCTCCATCTTTTCTTTTCTCTTTTTCCTTTTCTTTTTTCTCTTTTCTTTCTTTTTTTCCTTTCTTTTTCTCCCTTCTTCCCCGTGGCTTCCCCCTCTCCCCCGTGAGTTTTGCTTCTCTCTCTCTCTTCTGCTTCGCCGTTTACCGTCTAATGCCTAGACCCACTGCCGTCGGCCGGCGTGGCCCACACCACCCCACCAAAATCTTTCCCTCCCTCCGGTGAACCACCCCACCAACTCTCATCCCCAACCGTGTCGCCGTTTAGCCGAAAAAGCCCATCAAAGCCGCACGGTTTTAGCCCCGATTCACCGCCGTCGTTCAACCTCTGGCCACCACCTCTTCACCACTTCATCACCGACTCCTTGCCATCCTAACCCACCCATTTTCGGCCTCGATCCGTCGCCGGAGCAGCTCCCACGAGCTAGTTTCCAATTTGGGCGTTTAAGCCCTACTACCGCCACCCACGGCCAAACTCCACTTCCCTTAGTTTCATAAACACCCCTAAGCCATTCCCTATCAATCCCGAGCTTTGGTTTGTCCCCGTTCAAAAGTGGGTATTTTACAACCCACGGCCACAGTGAATTTTCACTGTTACGTTGCTTTTCCTTCACCGTTTTCTGCACGCCGATCCTTCGAAAATTAATATATAGCGCTGTAAGTATTTTCCAAACTTCGTTTTAGATTTAAATGTATTATTGCCTTTACAATAATTATTTGTGCTCTGGTTGGTTATTTCGGACTGAGTCCGAGGAGTTTGAGAGTTTATTTTATGGAATTTCAACAAAGTTTTAAGGTTTTGGGAAATGATTGGTTATTATTTAAAATTTTAAATTTTGAGAGTTTCGGGAGTCGATTGTTTTGTTGTTGAATATAAATTCATCGACCTAACGGATTTTGGAAAAGGAATTTTGCATAATTTAAGGTTATGGGATTGCGGATTTGAAGGACAGATTCATAATGAGATTGAAGTTTTAGTTCCACAGGATTGGTGTACTAGTATGAATTATTTTAGAAATTGATTAGGCTGTAACCATTAAAATGGAGTTGAAGAAAGTTGAATGATGGATATAGGAATTATCAAGGAGAATATTTCTTGGGGGATTAAAGGTAATGACCTAATTTATATATATTTTTAGGATTGAATATGTCGATCTAGTTCGTGTATTTGTCTAAGGATTGAATGTATCGGTCTACTTTAAAAAATAAATGTTATAGCTCGAGGTTTCAGTAGTAGATTCTAGGATTGATCTATACCAAGTTTAAGGATAATAGATGGTGCGGGTTTTGAGAAATGAACTTTGTTTATTTTGAGGATAAGGTACAAATGTTGGAAATGGGAGTGATGAATCGCTCATACGTTGGAATGATTTTTGGGTATTAGCTAAGGGTACATGAAATTCAGTTTTAGTGGTGGTGAGGGTGTATGGATTTCAGAGAGTATAAATCTTAGTCTCATTTTGACTTGAGAGAAGTGACTTTGGTGAGTACTGAAGTAGATTAGATGTGATAGTATTAAATTGAAGAGATCTTAAACTTCGAGTTCTTGGTGAGTTGATCGGAGTGTACAGTTGAAGTGGGTTACCAATTGGAGTGATGGTTGGCACTAATAGTTGAGATTGTCTTCAAGAATTAGTTGTGACATGAGGTCGCATAGGAATTTAAATTTTGAAACTATACTTTCATTTGGAGTTTGAGTGTCCAGTTGGGAGAATTACAGACTTTTTTGTTTAACTTGAAAAGAGATTGTTGGGTTGCCATGTGTAGTGGATAATAAAATCTTGAACGTGGAAACTTGGGAATCAACGGTGAATAGCCTAAACAAGTACGTAAAGTAATAAGCAGTAGGAGTCAAGAGGGTAATGCAATAGTTTTGATGGATTGGAGATTTGAACAGCATGGCCTATCTTGAGATTTAATTTTGTATGCAATTGAAGGAAATAGTCGTGCTACTACTGAGGTTATGGAAATGGAAGTAGGTAAGTGAGTTTTCAAGAAGGGTTCATTAAGGTTATGGTGAATTCAATCGTGGTTCGTAGTGAATTTAGTTATCTCTAAATTAGACGATATTCAGAATTTAGGTGATGATCTTGAAAGTGTAAGTAGTTGGATAGGAGTTATAGGTGCTTTATTAGTTGGTCGGGATGGATTCGAGCCTTATGTTCTTTATCTTAGATGAGATTGGCGTATTTTGAGATAATGTTACTTGTTTTTAATTTGGAAGATGCAATTGATTGATATCGTCTTTTGTTGATGATTATGGGTGTCATTGTGGAATTTTGATTTGATTAAGGTAGCTAGAGATAATTGAGAGATCAGAGTGATAATTCATGATTTTGGGAGACTTTAATTTCTATCATAATGTGGTAAATGATTTTCTTGCTTTCAGGTGTTAAGAGTTAGCTTGTGCTCTAGTGTGTTAATTTATGAGGATAGTCTTTTTGCGTTTTGGAGAGTTATCAGAGTGCGCACGGAAGCGTGATTTTTGGAGATAATTAGGTATTTAAATTTTGTGCTGAATTTGGGTAATTAGTGATGACTTGAAATTTCGAGAAGGTATTTGTAATTGGAGAGTAATATTTTGGTTCTACAAATTATGTTTATTGATAGTTTATTTTGGAAGTGACTATTAGGTTACCAAGATATAGTATACAATGAAAGTTTCGATGATATAGCATGAAGGTTGATTGAGGTTAATACAATTCATTCTAAGAAGAAATAATTATTGGAATTTACTTAGGTACGGTTTTGAGGATCTTGTGGATATGGTAATTTCGGTTTACGTGGCCGCTTTAAGAGTTCTAGACATGATGCGCCGTTGGGAGATTAATGCGAATATGATGGAATTGCTTCAGGAGTATTTTTGGAGAGAGCTTTAATCATACTGGTGTAGAAATGGTTGATGGTATGATTTTCTCAAGTATACTCTGAGTTGTGTATTGTATCCTGCTTGGCGCTGATATTTGATCTCACAAATTTCGAGAACAAAATTTATTTTAAAGGGGGAAGGATGTGACACCCCATTTTTACGTGTATTTTCACTGAAGGAATATTTTAATTTAATTAATATAATAGTTCTTTTATTTTAAATAATCGAATTTTAAATTGGATTTTAATTGCTGCTGAATTTAAATTACTGTTTAATTTATTTTAGTTTGTCTTTGGATTTAAAATTAAATAGTTAGTTTTTACTAGTTATTTATTATATTTTAGCTTTACGTTGTGTTTAAAATATTTTCTTGGTTTTATTGCTTTTAAACTTATTTTCGTTAGATCAGTTGTTAGACCCCAGAGGTGAGAATTGGACCTCATTTCTTTTCCTCCATCTTTTCTTTTCTCTTTTTCCTTTTCTTTTTTTCTCTTTTCTTTCTTTTTTTCCTTTCTTTTTCTCCCTTCTTCCCTGCGGTTTCCCCCGCTCCCCCGTGAGTTTTCCTTCTCTCTCTCTCTTCTCCTTCACCGTTTACCGTCTAACGCCTAGACCCACCGCCGCCGGCCGGCGTGTCCCACACCACCCCCACCAAAATCTTCCCCTCCCTCCGGTGAACCACCCCACCAACTCTCATCCCCAACCGTGCCGCCGTTTAGCCGGAAAAGCCCATCAAAGCCGTACGGTTTTAGCCTCGATTCACCGCCGTCGTTCCACTTCCGGCCACCACCTCTTCACTACTTCATCACCGACTCCTTGCCGTCCTAACCCACCCATTTCCGGCCTCGATCCGTCGCTGGAGCAACTCCCACGAGCTAGTTTCCGATTTGGGCGTTTAAGCCCTTCTACCGCCACCCACAACCAAACTCCACTTCCCTTAGTTTCATAAACACCCCTAAGCCATTCCCTATCAATCCCGAGCTTTGGTTTGTCCCCGTTCAAAAGTGGGTATTTTACAACCCACAGCCACAGTGAATTTTCACTGTTACGTTGCTTTTCCTTCACCGTTTGCTGCACGCCGATCCTTTGAAAATTAATATATAGCGCTGTAAGTATTTTCCAAACTTCATTTTAGATTTAAATGTATTATTGCCCTTTACAATAATTATTTGTGATCTGGTTGGTTATTCCGGACTGAGTCCGAGGAGTCGGGGGTTGGTTGGAATTGAGGAAGGAGTTGTATGTTTGGTTGTTGTTGATATTTGGGATATGTTGGTTAAGTTGTGTGATTTTATTGCATTGCATTGTGCATGCATGTCCATGTGTTTTTATTGAAAAATGGTGTTACATGTGTAAATGGATTTTCGGATGCGTGCGTATCATGAGCCCAAGCCGGGATGAGTTATTATCTCGGTGGAACTCCTCTGGTCACTCGGGAGCGGATAAAACTGAGTGACATCCCCTGGGTTGTCGCTGGGCGACGAGCGGATCGCACGATACTGTAACGCTGTCATGTCGACTCCGTGGTCCCTTGGCTGGCGAGGACTAGTGGATGGCCTGGCTAGGTACGCGCTGGGTGCGAGTCTGGGCATCGCTCGTTTTGGTGCCACACCGCAGGTAACCACACGCGTAGTCGTTACCTGCGGTGTGACACAGAGCCAGAGTGTGCGGATGATCCCTAGGGGAGATCATGGTGCATGCATAATTGGATTGGTTTTATGGTTTTCGGATACGGGCCATTTCTGGGAAAATGGCGAGGATGTGTTGAGGCTTTTTGATCCATTTTCTGGGAAAATGGTTGTTTATGGATTTGGGTCATTATCTGGGATAATGACGAGGAAGGATTTAAAGGAAAATGTTTCTGGGCCAAAATGGGATTTTGGCGTGCGTGGAAAAAATATGGTTTTTGGGACATGTGCATTGAGCATACTTCATGCATATTGTTTTGGTTGTAATATATTTTTATCTTGCGTCGTTTGGGATTTTACTTACCTGCGGCACCATTTTTTGTACCGTAGATTTTGATGTAGATTTAGAAGAGGAGGAGGCTGAGCCCGAGGAGGCGGCTCCGCCCGAGGAGTAGCTTGGATGGCTTTTATATATTATATTTGTTGTTGTTTTTATGAGTATGTATTTGGATTTGAGATGTTGAACATGTAATATTATATTTATGCTTGTTTTAAACTGGTTTGTAATTAAACAAAAATTCTGGTACTTAGTTACATGTCTTTATTGTCCGCTGCGTGTTTTATTTGTACACATTGTATGTACACATACTTTTGGCACTTGGCAATGGGATGTATGACCGTGTTGTCATCATCCCGACGTCTCGATTTCCACGTGGTCGTACGTGGGAGTTGGGGGCACATTATGCCTTCACCATTCGCTGCCTTCTTTTCACCACATTACTAGCGACCCTCCAGCTACCTATCCCACCCATTCTTAGCCTCGATCCATCTACTTTGAAGCCCCACTATCTCCATTTATAATTTGATCATTTTGGCCTTCAACCGCCACCCACGCCGCCACCCATGGCCAACAATCACCACCACTAGCTTCTCTAACATCCTTAAGCTCTTCCATTGCCAGCTCAAGTCTTAGTTTGTTCCTATTCAAAATTTGACATTTTGAGACACACGACTTGTTTCAAAAACATTATTGTTCAGTTGTTGCGCCACCACCTTTAGCACCACCTTGATCCTCCAAAAATTATATTTCTTCATTGTAAATATTTTTCCAAAGAATTTCTTGAGATTTAAATATATTTTTATACTAACATATTTGCTGCAATCTGATTGGTTGTGCAGGGCCTTGGATTCGAGGAGTTTAAATTTTTGGGTTGGATTGGAGGATGAGTATATTTGTGGAGTTGAGCAGTGATAAGGTATTTTTATTTGTTGTGCATTGTGCCATGACATTCATTACACCGTTGCATGCATTTTTATGTATTATGAATGAAAACTAGGTTTTTATGTTAAGAAATGATTTTGGGTACATGTATGTTGAATTGATTGAAAAGGATAAAAGAGAGAAAAAAGAACTGTAGGGATGGTGATAAGCATGGATGGTAGTAGAGTCCTGCTTATGATCCTCGCCTACAGTGACCAATAAATGGATATGTTGGGCCATTTTTTGAAAAAGTGACAGTTTATAATTTAATGGATACAAGCACCATTTTTTGGAAAAATTGTGGGTTTATGTTTGGGCCATTTTCCGGGAAAATAGTGGATGGTATTTAATGGCGTATTTTAGGCTAAATGGGATTTTGGCGTGCGTTCAAAAAATGGTCATTTTCAAGGAAAATTATGGTATTTGGTCTCATGCATGTTTCTGCATGTCCATGCATTCATGTTGTTTGTTTAAATGTATTTTTATGTCATGGGTTGTTTGGTTGGTTACTTAATGAGATTCACAATCTCAAGTGGTATTCGCACCCTATGGTTTCATTTTATGGAATCGTAGATTTTGATGTAGATGAGGAAATTGAGCCTGGGCGTTCGGCTCCATTGGAGGAGTGACCTGAGGTCACTTTTCGTGTTTTGGTAGTTGTTTCCCACTTTTTTTTATTTTATTTTTATGTATTTTGGTTTGTATTATATATATTTTTTACCGGATCATTGTATAAATTTTGAAGGCAATTTTATTTGGGGAAATATGTATTTAAAATTCTGGTACTTAGTTTACTAACTTTTAATTATCCGCTGCGACTTTTGTTGTACACTTATTTTATGTTGCACACACTTTGAGCACTTATCAATGTGATATTGTTAGCTTCCCAATGTCACAATTCTAGCATTTTCGTACATGGCAGTTGGGGCATCACATTTATTAAGTAATGACATATTTTCCTAAGAATTTTAGTTCCTTGATTTTTATTTCAATGAGTTGTGTTTCCCAGATAACTAACACAAGAGGGGAGGGTGAATTGAGTTGTATTTAAAAATTAACAATTATAAATCAAATATGCAATATAAAATATAAACAAAATACGAAATAGCAATAAATATAAAGAGTAAGGGTAAGAGAAGCAAACTCAGTATATTAACGAGGTTCGGCCCCACTGCCTACGTAGTCGCCTCAAGCTACCCATTGAGGATCCCCATATTCACTATTCAACCTCCTTCCAGTAGAGATAGAAATCTATTACACATTTGAACAACACCGCTACAAAAGATTCGTGTAGAACACCCTCTACACTTGCAATCACCTTACACGTGGTGATTCAACTATTCCCTGTGTACAACAATTTTTACATGCACAAGAGTTATACACACCCTTTTACTGATACAAGAGCTGATAGTGGGTAGGTTATTAGAGAACACTCCTCAATGAGTGAAATAAGAACAATACAACGCAAACTATATCTCTATCAAGATGAAGAAGGTTTAAGGCTCAATAGTTAGAGAAGAGAGAATGAAAACTTTGAATGAATGTTGTATACTCTTGGTAAAGGTTTATGTAAAAGTGTTTAAAAAATCTCTCTCTATTTTTATTGACTTTGGTCTATCTTTGAAAAGATATTCATAGCATGCATCATACTTATTTATCTTCTAATCATACATAATCTATCGTCTGGTAAAGGTTTTGTAAAAATATCTGCTAACTGTTCGTGTGTGTTTGTGAACTCTAGTACTATATCGCCTTTCTGCACATGATCTCGAAGAAAATGATATCTTATTTCAATATGCTTAGTTCTAAAATGTTGTATTGGGTTCTTTGAAAGGTTTATATCACTTGTATTATCACATTTTATTGGAATGTGATTATACATGAGTTTAAAATCTTCATGTTGTTGCTTCATGTAAAGAACTTGAACACAACAACTACCCGCAGCAACATATTATGCCTCAGTAGTAAATAAAGCAACATAATTTTGTTTTTTACTAAACCAGGAAACTAGTGCATGACTTAAGAAATGATATGCTCCACTAGTGCTTTTTCGATTAATTTTGCAACCAGCATAATCTACATATGTGTAGTTGATTAGATCGAAAGATGTATACTTAGGGTACCATAACTTTAGGTCAATTGTACTACTAAGATATCCAAGAATGCGCTTAACTGCAATTAAATGAGATTATTTTGGAGATGATTGAAAGCGTGCACATAAACACACACTAAACATAATATTTGGTCTACTGGCTATCAAATATAATAAGCTACCAATCATACCTCGATATACTTTCGAGTTAACTGGCTTACTGGTTTCATCTTTATCAAGTTTAGTAGATGGGCTCATTGGTGTTTCAATTTTCTTAGCACCTTCCATCTCAAACTTCTTGAATAATTCCTTAATATATTTTGATTGATTGATGAATGTTTCACTTTTTGCTTGCTTAATTTGCAATCCGAGAAAGAATGTAAGTTCTCCCATCATGCTCATTTCAAATTCTTCCTGCATAGTCTTAGCAAAATCTTGGCACATATTTTCATTAGTAGCACCGAATATTATATTATCAACATAAATCTGAATCAAAAGAATATCATCATTTTCGTATTTAATGAAAAAAGTTTTGTTGATTTTTCCTCATGAAAAATATTTTTCAATCAAGAAACAATTGAGTCTCTCGTACTAAGCTCTACGAGCTTGTTTGAGTCCATATAGTGCTTTTGTGAGTTTGAAAACATGATTTAGAAAAATATGACTTTCAAAACCTGGAGATTGCTCAACATATACCTCTTTATTTATAAAACTATTTAAGAAAGCACTTTTAACATCCATTTGAAAAAGTTTGAAATCTTTATAACAAGCATATATAAGTAACATTCCAATAGCTTCTAATCTTGCGACTGGTGCATATGTCTCATCATAATCGATTTTTTCTTCTTCATTCGAACATTGGGCTACAAGTTGAGCCTTATTTCTAGTAATGACTCCGGACTCATATTTCTTGTTTCTAAAATCCTATTTTGTTCCAATAATAGTATGATTTTTGGGTTTAGGAACAAGTGTCAAAACATCATTTCTTTCAAATTGATTAAACTCTTCTTGCATAGCTAGAATCCAAGATTCATCAAGAAGTGTTTCATTAATATTTTTAGGTTCAATCTGAGATAGAAAAGCAGTATGATTGCAAATATTTCTAAAAGATGACCGAGTACTTACACCTCGTGAAGGTTCTCCTAGAATTTGTTCCACTGAATGATCTTTCACAAATTTCCACTATTTGGTTGCATCTTGTATTAAATTTTGATAATCTTTACTAATGTTTCCAAGTTGGACTTCCTCTATTGTATTCTCTTTATTGAGATTGAGACTTTATGAGTTATTTATACCTCCTGTTTCTTCATCAACGGATTTCTTGGAGAGTAGAGAATTAGATTCATCAAATCCTACATGCATAGATTCTTGTACAGTCAAAATTTTTTTATTGAATGCTCTATAAGCTTTACTATTAGAAGAATACCTGAGAAAGATAAATTCATCAGATTTTGCATCAAACTTGCTTAAATTATCCCTATCATTCAAAATAAAACATTTGCATCAAAATACATGAAAGTAACCAATGTTGGGCTTTTTCTCATTCCAAAGCTCATAGGGGGTTTCCTCTAGTTTAAACCTTAGCATAACTCTATTTATAATATAACATGCAGTACTTACTGCTTTAGCCCAAAAGTAACTAGGCAAGTTGTTCTCATTGAGCATTATTCTTGCCATCTCTTGAAGAGATATATTTTTCCTCTCTACTACCCCATTTTGTTGAGGACTGCGAGGAGTAGAAAAATTAAGCACAAGATCATTTTCATCACAAAAAGTTTCAATATTTTTATTAACAAACTATTTTTCCCTATCACTTCGAATACTTGAAATAGTATAGTCATTTTCATTTTGAATTCTTTTGCTTAAATTGGTAAAGGCATTATATGCCTTATCTTTATGAGTAAGAAAGATGACCCAAGTATATCTAGAGAAATCATCAATAATAACAAATGCATAATATTTTCCTCCTAGACTTGCAACTCTATTTAGTCCAAAAAGATCCATGTGTATCAGTTGCATTGGTCTAGTAGTAAAAATATGTTTGTTGGTTTTAAAAGAAGTTTTTGTTTGTTTACCAAATTGGCATGCATCACAAATTTTGTCTTTAAGAAAATTTGCCTTTGGTAAACCTCTTACAAGATCATTGTTTGAAAGTTTGGAAATAAGTTCCATGTTGGCATGACCTAGTATTTTATGCCATAGCCAACTAGTTTCATTTTCAGTTGAAAAACAAATAGTATCTTGTGAGGTAATTTCTTCAAAATCGATTGTATAAACATTGTTGCTTCTAAAAGTAATAAAACAAACATTGCAATCATGGTCATTCAAAATAATGTACTTATCCATTTTGAAAGTAACTGCAAATCCTTTATCACATAATTGACTTATGTTTAAAAGATTATGTTTTAGACCTTCAACAAATAGAACATCTTTAATTATGAGAGAATATTTATTAACAATTTCCCATATTCCCACGATCTTCCCTTTCGAGTTGTTTCCAAATGTCACGTGTCCTTCTTTAGATCTAAGATCAAAGAACTTAATCTTGTCTCCCGTCATGTGTCTTGAACATCTACTATCTAAAAACCATTTATTTTTGCATGGGGAGGATTCATGCATACATATGAAAACAATTAAAATGATTTTTCTTGGTACCCAAATTCTTTGGGTCCTTCATTTATTAGTATTAGAAGAAACAAAAGTTTTAGGTACCTATATGGCCCTAACAGTCATGGTATGCTTTCTTCTAATAGGACAAGCATGATAATTATGACTATTTCTATTACAAAAATTATAAATAGCATGTGGCATATATGAATAACTTTAGTAATTATAATAGTATATTTCTTTGACAAAATTATTTTTACAAAAAGAATTTTGAATATTGGACTTTCATGTAGAAGAATTATCAAAGAAGTTTTTATAAGATTTGTATTTTTGTTTTGACATATATCCCAAGCCTGCCTTGTCAAAAACACATTTTTGACTACCAAGAAGTTTTTCAAAATTTATTTTTCCATTCATAAAGTTTTTAACAATATTTTCTAAATCAGTTTTCTTCTTCCTTAACTCAAGATTTTTAACTTTCAAAACGAT
The DNA here is from genome assembly GCA_011037825.1 of Carya cathayensis. Taxonomy (NCBI): domain Eukaryota; kingdom Viridiplantae; phylum Streptophyta; class Magnoliopsida; order Fagales; family Juglandaceae; genus Carya; species Carya cathayensis. Next base: position 1,280,196 of record QGSO01000348.1, on the reverse strand, counting down.
GTTTTCTTTTCTTAAAACATCAATTTCGTTTGTTAAAGAAGAATTTTTCTTTTTCAAAGCAGTATACTTGATACCCAATTTTTCAAATTCCTCATATCCTCTTCTAAAACATTTTGCAATTCTTCATATGAATGATATTTAATATTATCAAGATTTGTTACCTTAATGTCATTTTTAGCCATAAGACAAAGATTTGCTAATTTTTCATTGCTTGTTTCACTATCTAAGTTACTTGAATCATCATCTCATGTAGCTTTCATTGCTTTCTTGCCCTTATTTCAATCTTTCTTTAGCAGAGGACAATCTGGCTTGATATGATCAGGCTTATTGCATTTATAACAAGTTAAAGTGTCATTTTTACTTGAATCTTTTTTGGAAAACTTTTTGAAGGATTTCCTTGGAGGAGCTTTATTTTTCTTTAAGAACTTCTTAATTCTTTTTGTTATCATCACAACTTCTTCATCTTTATCATCATTTTCCTCATCTTCATCACTTTCACTTTCATGAGGAATAGCTTTACGTGCCAAACTCTTCTTTGGCTTTCCTTCTTCTTTTCCTCTTTTTAATGTGTACTCATGGGTGGTAAGTGACCCGATGAGTTCATTTACTTTGAGCTTCTTGAGGTCTCTAGTTTCAAGAATCACTGTTACTTTTGATTCCCAACGTTTTGGTAGAGAGTTGAGAATTTTTCTTACTATCTCCACCTTGAAATAAACTTTGCCAAGAGCTGTCAAGCCATTCATGATATTAGTAAAATGAGTGTACATACTAGAAATAGATTCATCATCATGAATCTTAAACATTTCATATTCATGAATAAGAGTATAAATTTTTGATTCCTTGACTTGCAATGTTACTTCATAAGTAACTTTCAAGTTATCCAATTTTCTTTGTCATAGCGCAAGTCATTGTTCTATTAAACTCATTTCCATTGAGAGCATTATATAATAAATTCATAGTAGTTAAATTCAATGTATAAAGTCTATCGTCTTCACGATCAAACTCTTATTCTTCCTCTTTGACCGTTATCCCATCAACTGCACTTTTGTTGGAATATAAGGTCCATTTATAATACATTTCCAGATTTCTAGACGTTGAGCCTGAAGGAATATTCTCATTCTAACTTTTCAGAATGTGTAATTGTCTCCACAAAAGAGTGGAGGCTGACTGCTAGATTGACTTTCACCAAATGAAGCTGCAATGTTAGCAATAAGATTTTTATTCAAAAGATAGTTAATCTTATAACAGAGCCCTAACTCTGATACCAATTGTTGCCCATATGACTAATACAAGAGGGGGAGTGAATTGAGTTGTATTTAAAAATTAACAATTATAAATCAAATATACAATATAAAATATAAACAAAATACGAAGTAGCAATAAATATAAAGAGTAAGGTAAGAGAAGCAAACTCAGTATATTAACGAGGTTCGGCCCCATTGCCTACATTCTCGTCTCAAGCTACCCCTTGAGGATCTCCAAATTTACTATTCAACCTCCTTCAGGTGGAGATAGAAACTTATTACACCTTTAAACAACACCGCTACAAAGGATCTGTATAGAACACCCTCTACACTTGCAATCACCTTACACGTGGTAATTCAACTATTCCTTGTGAACAACACTTTCTACACGCACAAGGGTTATACACACCCTTTTACTGATACAAGAGCTGATAGTGAGTAGGTTATCAGAGAACACTCCTCAATGAGTGAAAGAAGAACAATACAACACAAACTATATCTCTCTCAAAATGAACAAGGTTTAAGGCTCAATACTTAGAGAAGAGAGAATGAAAGTTTTGAATGAATGTTATATACTCTTGGTGTTGTGAATTTAAAGTTCTCAAATGATCTATTTACAGGCATATAAGACTTCATATTCAACTTTAAAACATTCACATGTCAAAGACAACATCATTCACTTTTTAAAAAAATTCAAATAAAAGTTTCTTCTTTTTCATTTGTCAAACATAAAATCATTCACTTTTCAAGAATTTCAAACCTAATTTTTTTACTTTTTGCATATGACAAAAGGAGTACACTTTACTTTTCAAATCTTTTAAACAAAATCATCTATCTTTTGCATAAGTCAAAAAGAGTATCAATCACTTTTGAAAATATTCAAATAAAGCATGCACATGTGAAAGATGACAATCAATCATCTTTAATATTTTCAAAATTTTCAAACAAAATCATCTACTTTTTGCATAAGTCAAAAAGAGCATCAATCACTTTTGAAAATATTCAAATAAAGCATGCACATGTGAAAGATGAAAATCAATCATTTTTAATATTTTCAAGATTCAAACCTTTAATCATGTCATGCACATGTGAAAGGTGACAATCAATCATCTTTCAAAATTTTCAAATTTAATTTTCAAAATATTCATGCACATGTGGAAAATGTAATTTAATGTTTTATGATAAAATATTAATTTTGAGCTTTAATCCTAATTTCAAATTTTTAAGAGATTTACAACATTACTATATGACTTTAATGTGAATTTATTCCCTTCTTGCTCATGCTTGGTTCCTTGATGTGCTTGACTCCATTGTGTAGACAACTTAAGTTTCAGATTCCTTTATTCTTTGAATTCATTTGTTATCATCAAAATCTATTTGTGGATATATAATTACACGAAACTTGAAATCTTGAGTTCTACAAGCTGGAATAGTGCAATTGAAAATTTGAAATTCATTTGCTGCAAATTAATTTATTAATCACTTAAGGCATTTTAATTTTCAATCTGCTTGATTGCATACATGAACATCAAAACATGAGTTGATTAAAATTTAAATATGCTCCATGAAGTTGAACATTAGACATGAACACCAGATGACCAAAATACACATTAGAATATAGGTTATTTACAACAAAAATAAACATTGTCATCAAGAATCAACAAGACAATAAGAATGTGGTGTCTGGGGACTGGGCATCTACCTACAACGGAGGAGCTGAAGGAGGCCATGATGATGGCATATACAGAGTTTTCCTTGATTTCGGTCTAGACTCTGGGCAGCTCTTGGGAGAAATAGACGGTGAAGAAGGGGAAAGGCGTGGGGTGGGGTGGGTGATTGCCGACTAGGGTCTGGCTGCGTGGGACTTGGCGGTGATAGGGAGAGGACAAAGGACCCATTCACTAAAGGAGAAATTTGTCCTCCGTTTGACTGTTGCATGCCGCCAACCACGAAAAATCAAGGGAAAAAGAAAACCCTAGATTTTGAGTTATTCTTACAAAAAAGCCTTTGCCCTTTCATTGTAATTACAAAATAATTCAGACTCTAGCCCTTGATTTAGTGTACCGGACTGAAATCAACTTACTAGCCAAAACGTCGAAAACTGGCTGGTATTGACTAAAACACACTGAAATGGTTGGTATTTGACTCAGTATGAAACGCAACCCATAAATTTCGGTCATTTTGACTGGTACGGTATGCTTTTCAAAACTTTGGTCTGGACACAGAGGCCTTTCCCTGATTATTATATATTTGTGTTTGTTAAAATGTATATTTTAGTTAGGCAATGAATTATGTATGGTTCATTGTATTTTGATGTAAGTGAGAAACTAATGAAAGTGTATAATATGATTAAGGAAGAAGCAACGATGAAATATGAATATTATTAAAGAAGGTTAAATTTTATTACTAGTACAAATCTATGGCACTTGCATTAGTCTTAGACTAATCCCTTTCCTTATTCCGTTATAATATATTTCATTTAGCATGCACTTAGCGTGAGAATGCATGCCTAGACTCGAACTAGATCTAGGGTGTTGCAGACTTGTTGGCACCCTTGGCACTGCAAATCCTCGCCGAACATTTTTCTGAGGAATGAGGGTGCCACACAACCCATTTATATGAAACTTTATGAACATATTAAAGTGGGTTAAACGTGTTGAATGGGTTAAACATATTGAAAACGATTTAAATGGTTCGTGTCCAGGTTAATTAAATAAAAGTTAATTACTAAATGGGTTAAGCAAGTCGTATCATGTTACCCGTTATTTATACGGGTCATGTTAAGGTTTAGGTCTCCCCAATTTCATTAAATGGGTCGAATTAAACTAGTCATATTCTAATTGATCCATATAGTTTAATACTCATGACTTCAAACGACACGAGCACGACCAGTGAATACGAATTGCCACCCATAATTAGTAGTCAGGAGTGTGTGGGATACCTTATATGATTAAACATTTTACATTTCGTACTTGAAATTAGAGGTGTAATCAGTCTGGTCGATTTTTTTGGTCCACCAAAGGTTCAAACATTTTTTTTGGTCCATTTTGGTTTGGTCTGGTCGGTCTTATTAGTGTATTTTGGTTTGAACCATTTTTCTTTTCTAGTTTTTGACAAAAAACTATGTACAATGATTAAAAAAAAAAAAACCCCTAAGTCATGTGAATGATAGAATTTGAGATGTCTAACTAAGTATATACTTAACTAATTAAGTATAATAAATTAATAATGCTACTACTAAATGTACCGTCGATAATTTATTGTTAATACTTTGTCTGAAAATTGAAACCTTTAATTTTTAAATAATCTAAGCATAAATAATTAGGTTAGAAGGTAATTAACTAATTACTTGTAATGAGTTATAAATATCATATAAAAAATTATTGAAAACTTATATATTAAAATCGGTTCGGTCTGGGATGAGAAAAACGCGAGTAGCGGACTGAAAATTCAATTTCTTCACTTTCATAGACCGAGACTGACTTAATCGATCCCGTTGGTTTTCTTGGTCCGAGGGAAACATTTTACAACCCTACTTGAAATTAATGTATGCTTGGTCTGAGTCTCCCATAGCTACACGTTTTCCACTATGTAGGTTTTGTGATATCCATTTGGCCGTTTATATATGTGGTAATTCTCCCCAGCCTCGCTGTCATCTTCTATGTCCATTTCTTCAGTGGTGCAAATAATTTCCACTTTGTTTTTTTTTTAGTTGGACATGCACGAGCAGTCATATCGTTAAAGGGAAGATAATATTCCTTATCCAAAACGAAGCACAGTTCATGTAGTATGCAACACCTGTAAATTTCCTTTGTACTTGATCTATAGCAATACCATTACCAAACTACAACGTGCTATTACGAATTACCTTGCAAGTTCGTCAACAGTGGCCTGTATGCCTATGTGTGCCCAGTTTCTGAAGGGTATCCATTTCGAAGGTTTCCATTACATTTTGATCAATCAGCGTGGGCTTGAAATCCAACATATTCTAGTATTTACTAGTATATACCTTGAACTTGAAGAGAAGATAGAACTCTCCTCGTACATCCGCTTTCGACACTGGATCCTCACATATTATGGCTACTTCTTTTTCCATCTCTAATAATAATCAGTACATTAATCTCTTCCATCTCTCTTAAAGCTCCCTTTCTGTATTGTAAATTTTGCAAACGTATATCGATAGAGATGACAAAACAATACCCTACAAAAGGGTGAGAATCCTAGTACATGGACAAGGGGAAAAAAACTCCCAAGTCAATAAAACGCCCTAAAGTGATTTTCTGTTTTATTTTTAATTTTTATTATTAGTTTATTAAAGTATCAATCGAAGGTTTTAAACACCCACTTTTTTTTGGAGATATCTTTGCAAAAGTGTGGTAGTAGAAAGGAAATTAAGAACAATTTAATTTCTCATATATCTACCTAGCTGCTCTCTTTACTTGTACTATGTAGGTATAGACACACGCCCTCACACATACTTGCATTCGGCTCATGCAACAGCCTCGAATGACTAATTAGAGTTCTCACGGCAACTAGTGGAAGCATATCATGGCTTATAGAAAGAAAGTTAAATAAAAACAAACAACAAACTCCCTCCAGTAATATTATACATAAGATTACCATCAAGCAAAATTAATTAAAAACATGACTACAAACATAGTTTCCTTGTAATTATACATAATATGCGTGCATAATAGATTCATCAGTACTACTCAGATAATTAAAAGGTAAAGTACGTTAATACGTTGAAAGCCCAAAACACAAACATAAAAGGCTTGCGATGATCTATATATATCAATATTAATTCCGATCCGTACTTTAATTTGCAAGCATGCATGCATGAGCACGTCTGAACTAATTAATTAGGCTTTGGTTTCGAGCCGCCACCAACATATTTGTCAAAGTCCTGTCTAGGAATAGTATGGTGATCATTGACATCATCTACATGGTACCCGCCGTTCACCTCGTTATCGTCCTCTTCTAGCTGCCGCTCATGTTCTTGCCCATACCCATCAACAGTCGAAGTTTTTTGAGCTGTTGCCAAATAAGAGCTCATGACCATCATCAAGATTAGAGTGAGTGCTAGGAACCTCATTCTTCAGCTAGCTAGCCCTTGCTGTTTATCACTGCCATTCAGAACCCAGAAGAAACATGAGAAAGTTAAAAGAAAGATCATTTTCATGATTATGTGTGTGTGTGTATATACATAAAGTTTCTGGAAGTGATATATAGAATATATATTTACTCACCTAACAATTAACAGAGTAAGAGGCTTTCGGAGATCTCCTAGGGGAGGAGAATTTGGAGCGATTTATATAAAGAGAGGTGCTAGGGTTTAGATGATAGATCAAATATTGTCAACGCTAACGAAGAATATTTAATGATGAATTCTCCACCAAAGAAGCAAAACGAAGTGGGTTGCCCCTATAATTGAATTAAAATTATGATGAAGTTGAAGGAATTTATTTGTCCAAAATGCACTATAAATAGGAAGATTCCACCATATCGGTGGAATTATACATCCAAGTAAAAACAAATGTGCCAATCAAGCACGGGAATTGCAAGTTGCATCGCAATATTGTGACGTAAAATCCTATAACTGCAGTTGTCTCTATATATTATCTGAAGATCATTATATAAATATATATGATTAATTTGTGCAATGGCCATAAAAGTTTCTAAAATAAGAAATGGCATTAATAACGTAGGCGAGAGCAACTCCATTTCAAATACTAACAATGCACAAAAAGTCAACAATATTGTAGCTTAATTTTTAAATCAATACGTCAGTTTTTTCAATTTGGTAGTTCAGATCTATTATAATCATGTAAAAGGGTCAGGTGATCAGACCTCCCAAAAAGAAATATTGCAACTTAATTTTTAAATAAGGTGACTAGTTGTCAAAATTGGCAGTTCAAATGTTACGAAATTGTTTTAACGCCCTCCCTAACCACAAGTCGACTAGTTTTCTCACTGAGTCTCCTCTTCCATTTCTCAAGAATTACAAGATGGAGTTTTGAGTTAGGAAGACGTAGGTGTATTCCCCTGGTTTTTGAATCGAGAGGGAGCAGGATGGATGAATTGACAGAATGCCCGATCAATTGAGATAGTTAACCAATGCGGAGGGACTATCGATTAACCTTCATCAGGGTAAGGTGGAGGAAGTTTCTCGGAAAGGTGAGCTTTGTTTGGTAAACAAGTTATGTTCGGAAAGATAGATTAACAAGGAAGTGGTACAATCAACAATGATGAAAATTTAGAAGGTTTCAAAAGATAGATAAGTTAGAATGTTTTTGTCATTACTTTTGCGAGTGAAACTCATAAGATGTGAGTGTTAGGATGAAAACTGCACGATCTCTATTTATTTGACAATTCTCTATTTATCCTAAAGATGGTTGACGGGTTTATTCAGCCTCACTGGATTACATTTAACTCGGACGTTTTCTGGGTACAACTGCACAATCTCCCTGGTTGACGTTCAGGACGATGGGGTTGGATGGGAGAATTACTTATGGGTGAGAAAAGAGATTGACTTGAGGAAGATTGTATAAAGGGGACGAACTGTTAATCTCAAACTAAACAAAATGTCACTACAACAAAATTGAGATTTAGTGACGCCTTAGAATTGGTGACAGTCCCCAAACTGTCACAAAAAAATCAGTTTTTGTGACAGTTTATACAAACCATCACTAAATCTAGATGAGAATTTGTCTGACGTTCGAATGTAGATAAACTTATGTTTGAACATTACATGGACGTTCGAACATTAAAGATTTTTACGTGCGAACGTAATATTTTTTGGTGCCAACATTTGAACGTTACTGATTAACGTTCGAACGTTGATCGGTGAAGTTCTAACGTTGGATAGAGTATTTGGTAAATATGACTATAATTTAAATTTTATGTAGTTTTTAAATAAAATAATGCATCCTTTGTGAACAATTATTACAAATTTAAAGAGATTGAAATTTGAAGCACAATGATTTAAGATTAAATTTGGATAAGCTAACTGTGGTATATTATGTACTATATATATAATATATAATACACTATATTATAAACTAGTTAAGTATATAATATATATTATATATATAGTCTAGTACTATATACTATATTATATATAGTCTAGTATATATTATATAATATATATAGTATATTTATATATACCCATTATATATTATATATATAGTCATTACATATAATATATAATATATTATATATTATATAGTTAATATATATGGTATATATTATAGTATATAGTTAATATTATATATAGTTAATATACTATATATATGATTATATATAGTATAGTATATATTATTTATAATAATAGAGTTTAACTTTAACGTTCGAACGTTACTTTTTTTACGTTCGAACGTATATGCAGATAAGTTCGAACGTTAAAATTTAACATTCGAACGTTACTTTTTAAACGTCCGAATGTATATGCATATACGTTCGAACGTGAAAAATGCGAGAAATTTTCCACTCATTTTTAAATAACGTTCGAACGTTAAAATTTAACATTCGAATGTTACTTTTTAAACGTTCGAACGTAAAAAAATGTGGGAAATTTTTCACTCATTTTTAAATAACGTTCAAACGTTAAAATTTAACATTCGAATGTTACTTTTTAAACGTTCGAACGTCATATCAAATCATTTTTAATGAATAAACATACGGGAGGAAGCAGAATCATTTCTTCTGCTTCTCCTGTGCGTGAAAGAGAGAGTGAGGGTGAGAGAGGGTTGTGGGTTAGAGAGAGAGTGTGTGTGTTAGAGTGAGAGAGGGTTAATATTTTTGCTCTCTCCATTGATTTTGGTAAGAAAAAACTCTTTTTTCCTTTAAATGTTTTGCAATTTTATGATATTTATTTTGTATTTTTTATACATATGTCTTTAACTAGCTAGTGTTGTGATTTTTTTTAAGGATTGGTTGCTGTGACTTGTTCAAAACTTGTGATTTGTAAGAGGATATTGTGAGTGATAGGTATATTTTTAAACTTTATTAATATTTTTATATATTTTGTTGTGATTTTGTTATGGATAATGATGAATATTTTGATGTGTATAATGTGAGCTAATTGTGGATTTTGAAGGATTAGATATGGGTATAATATTATGAGTTGAGTAGTGACTTTTGATTGTATATATTGTGAATATGTTGTGAATTGGGTATTATTGATGAATTAGAAGGAATTTAATTGTTTATGTTGATGAATTAGAAACAAATCTTTGTGATATGGATTATGTAATATAATGAATTAAAATGAAAAAATTGTGTTGTGTGTATGCTTATTCTTAAAATGAAAATATAAATATTGGTGTATATTTATAGATTAAAATGAATATATTTTACAATTATGTATGTGAATTTAAAGCATATGTTGTGGTTATTTTTTTGTGACTATGTTTTGGTATTTGTGAATTAGTTATTATTGTGAATATGTATATGTGATTTGTGAATTAGTTTAGTCTATGAGGAATATGTTTATATATTGTGAATTTGTGTATTACATTATTTATTAAAATTGTTGGAAATATGTGAAATATTGTGAATTTAATTGTAAATATGTTTATATATTGTGGAAATATATTATATCATTTTGAATAAATTTGTGAACTTTTATTGAATATGTTGGGAATAATTTATTAAAGTACGCAACATGTCATTAATTTAATTTTTATTTGTATTTTTTTTTCAAACGTTACTTATTTTGCAGTATTTTTTTTTTATCAAATGAGTATATGAGGCCAAGATAGCAAGAGTTGGAGTCTCTCTTGGAGCAACAGTCTGATTTAGAGATGCGTTTGCGGGAGCAACAGAGAGACCAAGAGGAAAGAATGTATAGTGAAGTCTAAGAACAAGTGCAGAGGGAGATGAGAGTCCAGATAGGGCATGTTATGTCACTACAGTAAAATCACGGTTGCGAGGAAAGAAGAAGAAATGAAATTAATTCAATTTTCTTATTGTGTAGAATTTTTAATATCTAATTTTGCAACTATATAATAGTTGTTAATTTGATGGTGTAATGTGATGATGCAATTTGTATATTTTTTAATTTTATGAAAATAGTATTTTTGATCTATACGTTCGAATGTATATAACAAACGTTCAAATGTTGGTTCACATTAGAACAAACATTCGAACGTAATTACACAAAATTATGAAATAACGTTCGAATGTAAGATCCAACGTTCGAATGTTTAAACGATTTACGTTCAAACGTTTTGTTTGACGTTCCAACGTAAATATGATACGTTCGAACTATAACAAACGAACGTCAACTTTTCTCATTCGAATGTCAATCGGTCGGGTTAACATTCAAACGTTCTGTTGGACGTTCGAATATTACATTTTGTGACAGATTTCAATCGTCACATAAAATCCCACGTTCGAACGTGTCATCAAATGGAAGACCTCCAATCGTCACTAAAAATATTTTTTGTGATGGTTGAATAGTAAACTGTCACCAATTATTTTCTGTGACGCACATTTGGTGACAGTAGTCGTGACGGTTTCGAACCGTCACCAAATGTCTTTAGTGACATTTTGGTCATTTTTTGTGACGTTTTTCTCTGTCAGAAGAGACCAATTGTGTTGTAGTGTGTGGATACTCATAAAAGATGAAAAGCTGCTCGAATTTGCTTCAAATGTGGACGTTTTGTTCATGACAAAAAGGGCGTAGCCCTTTTGAAGCCACTAGAAGCAAAAAAAAAAAACACTTTGGAGAAGCAATTTGGTTCTTGGGTTAGAGTAGATAATTATCCCAAAAAGAAAGCATATAAAAAGAACAATGATACTTAGAAGGAGCATTGTTAGGTAAAGAAGCTGCAACCATCTAGGTGGAGAGTGTCACTTTGAGGGCCGCTGGTAACGATGAAGACAAATCGAGTGTTGTTGGTACTTCTTGGAAAATTACCAATTCCGAGAATGACGTATATGCTAGGAAAGTCTGGGGAAATTTGATTTTGATATGTACAATTAGTTAAATGAGGTGCAAATAGAGGGGATTGGTGTTTTTTACCCTGGAAGAATCTCACTTACTGACGACATGGAGAGAATTTTGAGAGAGGGCATTGGTAAAATATCCCCAACCATTGAAGGAGATAAGATAGAAGGGGATGATAAAATGAAGCAACTTAGAGCATGAAAAAAACCACTAGAACCTGATTAGTTCAACTATGGGTATTTACAACTTAGAGTATTAAAAAAAGGACAAAAGAAGATTAGTTGAAGGCAGGAAGAATAGGGGAGGAAGAAACTGGAAGAGGAACGCATGGGAACAAGGTAAACACTCTGTATCCTCTAATCCTCTTACAAATAAATGTAAATTCTATGATGGAATATGATGGACTTAGCATGGTATCTGAGAATTTTGAGTCAACGAAGGGTACAATGAGGGTGGCTTAAGAATCTGGGAGTTCAATATGATTATAATTGGCCTTGCCAACCTTGCCAAGAGTCATGAATATTTTAAGTTGGAATTGCTAAGGATTTGGAAACTCCCAAATAGTTCAAAATCATTGCCTTTCAGTGAAGAAGAAGCAGCCCAAACTAGTATTTCTCACTGAGATAGAACTAGTGACTTACAAAGTTGAATATTTCAAGAGGAGACTAAGTTATGAAGGTTGTTTTGCAATTGATTCGAGAGGAAGAAGTGGGGGGTTAGCAATGTTTTGGAAGATGGAGATAGGAGTATAAGTTCAAAGTTTTTCCCAGAGTGGGGATAAAAGAAATGAAACATGAAATCTAATGAATATGCTAAAGCTATCTGATTCGCAGACATGGTGTGTAATTGGTGATTTTAATGAAATTCTAACACAAGATGGAAAGAGTGGGGATAGACAAAGAGATGACACATATAAGGAGACTTTTAGGGAGGTTTTAGAAAATAATAATCTATTTGATTTGGGATGGAGGGGTGATAGGTTCACTTGGAGCAATAAGCATGAAGACCATTTTTCACAAAAGAGAGATTTGATAGAGTAGTTAGCTACACCTAAATGGGTAGAAGTTTGTAAGGATGCTAGAGTGGATGTTTTGGTGACCAGGAGCTCGGATCACAAAGCAATTTTGTTGTCTTACAATATGAGAGAGCAAAGATTGGGAGGTAGAAAGAAATTATTTAGATATGAGGCATGTTGGGATACAGATGCTGACGATGGACACATCATACAAATCAAGTGGAGAAGGGAACTTAATTCACAAACCTATTGAAAAATCCAAGCACTTCTAAAGTCATGTAGTGGGATTATAACAAGATGGAGCAATCAAAAGTTTAGAGAAACTTAGAGGAATATTGACAGAAAAATAGATATGTTAAAGAACCTACAAGAGGAAGAAAGCAATCTCGATGCACCAATTATTAAAAAGCTTAAGGAAGAAGTGGGTGTTATGCTTGAACAATAGGATATTAAATGGAGATAAAGAGTTAAAAGGAATTGGTATAAACTGGGAGATAAAAACACTAAGTATTTTCACACTTGTGCAAGCCAGAGGAGAAACAAGAATTGCATTCACAACATATCTGATGCTAATGGTAATGTAGTGCACAATCAGACTAAGATTGAAAGAGCCTTCATCAACCACGTTTTTGAGATCTTTAGATCCTTGAATCCATCTAAAGAAGTGACTGCAAACAATTTAATTCATATGGAGAATCGGGTAACAGTTGAAATGAACAATGATTTACAGAAACCTTTTAGAAAAACATAAGTGGAGGAAGCTCCACATCAAATGGCTCCATTAAAGTCACCAGGCTTGAATGGATATGGAGCATGCTCCTACCATACCCATTATTGTTGGCAATGAGATATGTGAAGCTCTTTTGAATTTTCTTAAATGGGAAGAAATGCAACCTAATTTAAATTTTGCCTATATTGCTTTGATTCCCAAAATGTTAAACCCAAGGCATGGTAGTGATTATGGACCTATATATTAGTCTATGTAATGTACTGTTTAAATTAATCTCAAAATTTTTGGCTAATAGGCCAAAAAAAAAGTTTTTCCTATCATTATATCTTGAAACAAAAGTATTTTTGTACCAGGTAGACTTATTACCGACAATGTAATGGTTGCTTATGAAATCTTACACTCAATGAAAACAAGGAAAAAAGGGAAAAAGGGAAGTATGTCACCTGAATTAGACAAGTCAAAAGCATATGATCATATTGAGTGGAGTTATTTAAAGGCAGTCATGGAGAAAACAGGTTTTGGAGAGAAGTGGATTGAGTTAATCATGACCTCTGTTTCAACAGTTGCATACTCTGTACTTATGAATGGCAAATCAAGTGCACATTTTATCCTTCTAGGGGTATTTGACAAGGAGATCCATTTATCTTCTTATCTTTTCATTCTTTGTTTAAATGGATTGATTTTTCTTTTAATCAAATTTGATCAAAGAGGGGACGCTAAAGGGGTTGCAACCATTAGAGGGGGAACAAGGATAAGCCACCTTATATTTGCTGATAACTGTGTTTTATTCTGTAGAGGTTTGAATGAATGGAATAAAATGTAGAAAATCTTGGAAAGTTATGGTGCTATATCGGGTTAGTGTCTAAACAAGCAAAAGATGTGATGACCCGCTTTTATGTGTATTTTCACTTAAGAAATATTTTAATTTAATTAAATATTTTATAGTGCTTTTATTTTAAATTATCGAGTTTTAAATGGATTTTATAGGCTGTTGGATTTAAATTGTGATTTAATTTATTTTGGCTTGTTTTTGGTTTTAAAAATTTAAATAATTGGTTTTTACTAGTTATTTATTTTATTTTAGCTTATTGATGTGTTTAAAATATTTTATTGGTGTTTATTTATTTATTTGATGTAGTGTTAATTTATTTTAATCGTTTTATGTTTTTATACCGTTTTCGGCTGATCAGTCTTGGACTTCCGACGTGAGGACTGGACCTCATTAATTTCCTTCCATCTTTTCTTTTCCTCTTCTTTTTCTTTTTCTCCTTTTTCTTTTTCCCTTTTTCCTTTTTCCCTCATCTCTCCCGTTCGGTTCTCTCTCTCTCCCCGCGTCTCTCTTCCTCTCTCTCTCCTCACCCACGCACGCCGGCCTTCACCGCCCAGGCCCGCCGTTCGCCGGCGCCGTGGCCGACACCGCCCATACCGGTCGACTCCCCTCCGGCCGGTGATCATCCCCTCCAACTCCCAGCCCCAACCGGCCGGCCATTTGGCCGGAAAACGCCCAACAAGCCGCACGGCTTTAAGCCCGATCCGCCGCCGTCGCTCCACCTCCGGCCACCACCTCTTCACCACTTCTTCCCCTACTCCTTGCCGACCTAACCCACCCATCCCCGGCCTCAAACGGTCACCGGAGCGGCTCCCACGAGCTCAACTCCGATTTGCCCTTTTTCCGCCCCTACCGGCGTTTTCGCCGCCACCCACGGCCAAAACTCACTTCCACTAGCTTCATAATCATCCCTAGACCATTCCCTATCAATTTGGTGTCTTGGTTTGTCCCCGGTCAAAAGTGGGTATTTTGCGACCCACGGGAACAGTGCATTTGCACTGTTACGTTGCTTTCGCATCGCCGTTCGCTTCGCGCCGAAGCTTCTAAAAATCCTATATAGCGCTGTAAGTATTTTCCAAACGCTACTTTTAGATTTAAATGTATTTTACTCTTTCAATAAATTATTTGGTTGGTTCGCTGATTCCGGACTGAGTCCGAGGAGTTCGGGGGTCGGATGGATGGAGGACGGAGTTGCTTGATTTGTTGTGCTATGGTTGAATTTATTTGTCGAGCATTGAAATTGGCATTTACATGATGCATGCACTGTATTTTATTTAATTGAAAATCATGTTTTATTGGCGTAAAGGATTTTTGGGTGCGTGCGTGTCACGAGCCCAAGCCGGGATGGGTTATTATCTCGGTGGAGCTCCTCTGGTCACTCGGGAGTGGTTAATACTGAGTGACATCCCCTGGGTTGTCGCTGGGCGACGACCGGATCGCACGATACGGTAACGCTGTCGTGTCGACTCCGTGGTCCTTTTAGTGGCGGGGACTAGAGGATGGCCTGGCCAGGTACGCGCAAGGTGGAGGCGCGAGTCTGGGCATCACTCGTGTAGGTGTCACACGCGTAGACGTTACCTGCGGTGTGGCACAGAGCCAGAGTGTGCGGATGATCCCTAGGGGAGATCATGGTGCATGCATAATTGGTTGGTTTTCATGGTTTTCGGATATGGGCCATTTTCTGGGAAAATGGCGATGGTCTTGTGATCCATTTTCGGGGAAAATGGTGGTTTGGGCCATTATCTGGGATAATGGCGAGGCTTGGTTTTAAAGGTTATGTTTTTAAGCCAGTTGGGTTTTTGGCGTGCGTGGAAAATATGATTTATGAGTTTTGGAGCATTGACATTCATTCATACTTGTTGTTTGAGTTTAATATGCTTTTATCTAGTGGTGTTTGGGTTTTACTTACCTGCGGCACCATTTTTGGTACCGTAGATTTTGATGCAGCGTTCGAGGAGGAGGAGGAGGCTGAGCCCGAGGATACGGCTCCGCCGGAGTTCTGATTTGAAGTTATGCTTTGTACTTAGTTTTAAAACAATATTTATATCATGTAATATTTTATTCTGTACCTTTGAACCGTTTGTATTTTATTTAAGAAAAATTCTGGTACTTAGTATTTGACTTTGCTATCCGCTGCGTAATCTTCTTGTGCACATTTGTCGCTTGCACACACTTGGCACTCGTCGTTAGGATGGTGACCCGTGATGTCACCATCCGGGCGCCTCGAATTCCCCGTATCCGTACGTGGGGATTTTGGGGGCGCCAAAAAAGATAACTATTTTTTTCAATTCCAACACAGATGATGTTAATGATGTTACGAAAGACTAGATCTTTCAAGCTACAAGTGTTTCCCCTAGCAACAATTATGAAAACTATATGGGTTTGTCCACTATGGTGGGGAGATCAAAGCTACATACTTTCATAAGTATCAAGGAGAAGGTGTGGTACAAGATAAATAATTGGAAAAATAAGTTTCTGTCACAAGCAGGGAATGATGCACTTATCAAGGCAGCGATCCAAGCAATCTATAGAAAATCAAATTTCGGGAGCGGGGATTTTCCGTTTCACTTGCAATAAGCCATAAGGATTTTCGAGCGCAAGATTAGGCGGGAGATGAGCTCGACTG
The DNA here is from genome assembly GCA_011037825.1 of Carya cathayensis. Taxonomy (NCBI): domain Eukaryota; kingdom Viridiplantae; phylum Streptophyta; class Magnoliopsida; order Fagales; family Juglandaceae; genus Carya; species Carya cathayensis. Next base: position 1,263,800 of record QGSO01000348.1, on the reverse strand, counting down.
CGTGAAGTGCGAACATGGAGCTCAACTTTGGCTACAGATGTACGGGAGATAGGCTCGATCGCATAAGGTGCAAGCGCGAAGCTTGTCTTGGCAAGATAAGCTAGAGGCTGGCTCGACCACATTATGTGTGAGTGTGGAGCTCATATGGACTAAAGAAGCTGGAGGCTAGCTCGATTGTGTCAAGTGAGAGCACAAAGCTCATCTTGGAGTGTGAAGACTAGGCAATCGAATGACTTGGTTGCTTGTTGGGTGCCTGGGGAGAGGTTCCCAAAGATAACTCGGGAGAGGAGATTGTGGCACGAGTGTAACTCTCAGCGTTTGCTGAAAGAGATGCCATCTAAGGAGTAATGTCGAGCAGCTGAAAGACTGGATTCACACTTCATCATGTGGTAGGTTATGCCGCCATAAGGCTCTACCCACCTGTTGAACCTCGACAGCAATGTAAGTAGGAGATGTTTGAAAATGGTTAATTGTATTCTTGGAGTGTGTTGAAGGTTTGAGACGATTGTCATGGCACGAGTGTAACACTTGGCATTTGCTAGGGAAGATGGTGTGCTAGTGTTGCTGTTCAGAAGCGAGTCAAGGGAATCGGCTTGGTAGCATGAAGGTCGGTAAGGCAAGGGACTTGTGTCCAACTGGTGCTTGGCCTAAACTTCGTGGTGAATCAAAGGACTCGGCTTGTAGTATGAAGATCGGCAATTCAAGGAACTTGTGTCTGACTAGTCGTCTGGTCAAGTCCAGGGACTTGTGCTCGGCCTAAACTCGGTGGCGAATCAAAAGACTCAGCTTGGTTGAGTGGAATCACTCTGCTAGAGCATGGCAAAGGTTAGAGGAGTGTCGGTGAGGCCTGTGGGAAGCCATGTTTCAACATTGAAGAAGATTTGGGTGCCTGCGATGCCAGGCAATTTATTCTGATGGAGATATATTAAGATTCCCGAACGATGCCCGAGTAGGGCTATGCAGTTGGTGTTTCATGCCACAGAAACCAATCTTGTTAGAAAAAATAAAATTCACACAAATTTTGAAAGAGACAGACCGAGGTGCTTACCACTGTAGCCTATTTTTGCTTTATTGAAAATTTCTCACTGCTGGTTGGTGTTTCTCTTATTCTTCTTCTATTCTTTTCTCCTCAAATTTTTTTTGGAACCTATAGGGCACCTAACTTGCTCTGGTGATAAGCCTTGACCATGTGGTTGGACTGGCCGTTGCATGGGAGATGCAGGTCCCACGCAACGCGTGGCCTAACGAGTCTCATTAGTTGGTCATTTTTCTAGGGCCATGTGACTTCAAGCGGTAGGGATTGTTTGTTTACAAACACTGGCCGATTAAGCTAGAGAAGAGCAAGTGGCTCAAATTGAGCAAGTGATCCTTGTGCATGGTCATAGAACTATTGTGATTAAGGAGGCTTTGCTAGGCAAGCTGATGGGAACCAAGGTGGAGGTAGCTTTAAAGATCCTTTGCAAGTTCTAGATGAGCCAATTACAAGATCAAGAGCCAAGAAGATCAACGAAGAAATGTAAGGATTGGTGCAAACCACTTGGGATGAAGTTAGGAAGAGCCAAACACTCAAGATGGGCTTGAAGAAAGGAGAACCAGTTTTGATCTATTTGATACAAATAGTGGAAGACATGACTTAAAGATAGGGCCTATTGTTGTTAAGGCTTTCAATTTATTATTAGTTTAGAATAAGTGGGCTTGAGGATGCTTAGCCCACATACGTCATATTTCTAATAAGCTAGGGTTTTTGGGTAGGCCTTGTATTTTAGCCAATGGCATATTTAAAAAGTTATTATTTTATGTGAATTAGAGTTTTAGAAGTATTGTAGCTCAGTACTGTTCACGCTACAGTACACGCGGCGCACTGTTCATTTAGAGTTTTTTGGGATTGTTTATTTAAACCACTTGTAGCCTCATTTGAGGAGGTTAAACATTATTGAATTTTATTGGTGAGTTGAGTTTACTCCTCTTGTTCTTGATTGAAGTTCTGAACTTATCAAAAGTAAATCACAACCTTTGTGGCGTTTCTCCTTGTAATTTGGGTTCCTGAAACGGGTTCTCAACGGGTCTAGATTTTAATATAATCTAGGTTCCGAAAACGGGTTCTCAACGGGTCTAAATTCTCCATCCATAGATTTGAGTTTGGCTTTCTTGGATTTATTTTTCCACTATTGTTGTTGGAAGCGAGTCGATTGGGGTTTATATCACAAGCCTAGGCCATGCAATTGTATCTGAGCAAGTGGCGCTGAGTAACTTTGCTTCTATGCAAGTGAGGCCATGCATGTGGCAACCGGGCAAGTGGGGCTGAGCAACCATAGGAAGCCAAATATTTTGGGCCATGATTGAGGAGTGGGATGTTGGGAAGTGCATTTGCCAGTTGCAGGTTTGCTCGCATGTGCATTGCCAAGCAACTTTTACTGAGACGCATCTGTGCATGATGCCTTGTGGCCAAGCAAGGTATGGTTGGGCAGTAGTTGGCTAAGCGCATGGATGAGGAATTTTTTCCGAGGAGAATGTATGGCCAAGGAGTATAAGCCCAAGGAGCTCAATGGCTGAGGAGGGCTGTGACAATGCTGACCGAGGTGGTTGTTTGTGGCCGAGGAGGGCCGTGACAGTGTTGGCTAACGAGGTTGTTTGTGGCCAATGAGGATATGCCTGAGGAGCTCAGTGGCCGAGGAGGGCTATGACAGTGCTAGCCAAGGAAGATCTATGGCCAAGGATATGGTTGCCCACTAGTGGGTGACTGAGCAAGCCCTCGGGTCGAGGAGGTGGTTGCCCGAGTGGGGTGGCCAATCAACTTGGTGGCACAAATGACCTGCAGGCATATTGATGCCTAGTAATGGTCTCTCCAGCTTGCGGGTGCTGTGGGAGAGGGCCCGCCGACTCTTGCCTCCTATAGTGCACAGCGTGCATGAAGGGGGATGTTTGGATGGGGAAAGGAATTGCTGGCGGGCCAAGCGGTAGCCGCCACAAGTTCAGCATGCTCACAATTGGTTGTCGCGAGTCTATCGGGTGCACATTGTCATTCACCCGTTAGGTGCACCGTGCTCAGTCCTCGGGGGTGAGGATGCATTGGTTGGAGATAGAACCTAGCCGCTGGAGGGTTCTTGGGCTAACAGCATCCCACAACGAGTCTCTTGTTTACACTGTGATGTGCATGGACGGTGGGCGCGCTTAAGTGCATAGGACTCACCCTCCTATGCATGTGCCTAGGTACTGTAAATTTAGGTGCATAGTATTTTTTCCATGTGCATGTGTCTAGGTGCTATGCATTTAAGTCCATGGATTTTGAGTGGCACTATGCACTTAAGTGCACATTATTTGCCCTCAATGCATGTGCTTTGTGCATGTGTCCTGTGCATAAAATATACAACCCATGGGTCAGAAAGATGAGTTACCCAATCACTTCAGCTACAAGTGCCCTGTGCAAGCACTTAAGTGCACAGTATTGGTAACTACATGGGTGAGGAAGTGTCTACTCACTTGATTTTATGATGGAGCCATTAATAAAAATAAGAGTAGGAAATTTGTGAATACTTTTCTAGGGAAAAATTTGTCTCCTCACCTTGAGATTACTTCACGCACCAAAAAACCACCATTCTCCCACTTCTGGTGTAGAAAAAATCGTACAGCAGGCCAAAAGGGGAGAAAGAGTCATTCCCGGCCCGATATGATGATTTGAGCCTCGATCGGTGTGGTCTAGATCTCTGGCAATGGTCCGTTGCATCTGTATGGAGTTGGTGTGTACATCTATGGCGGTGAATAAGAAATAAATGCTGGAGAAGTAAAGAAAAGGGAGACATAGATTTACGCGATTTGACATAATGCCTACGTCCACAAGTGTTTTAGGATGAGAAATCTCATCATGAGGTTGAAGAAGCTGAAGAAAAAGAATCTGAAGTCGCCCCTCTTTCTCTTATGGTTTGATCCCTTTTTATTCCTCACCTTGAGAGTGGCGAGGGATGGCAACTTTATTCCACTCCTCGTTAGCGTGCCTCACTTGCTTTCTTTTCTTTCTCCATTTTCTCTTCTTTTCCATCCCTCCCTTCTTTTTCCTCTGACACTCTCTTTTCTCTTGTCTCCTCTTTATCTCCTCTTCCCCTCTCTTCTTATTTGTCTTCTACTGGAGGCCCCTTTGATGGGCCGAGCTTGATTTATTTGGGCCTGGGATATTTTATCCCCTTCGTTATTGATAGCAAACTTGTGGAATGCTCTGGCTTTGTGAGTTTTAAAACCCTGAATATTGTCTAGCCTTATAAGCTTGGTTTTACACACTCTAACATAGGTGAAGCTAACACAGCTACTCATTGGTTTTTTAGAATAATAATCTTCAACACCTAATATTTTCCTAGCAATAGACAAGGTTTAAGGCTAAGACGATATTTTCATCCCATTGCTCCCATTTTTATCCTTTTCCAATCACTGATCTCTCTTTTACCATGGTATAGCTACTCGGCTGCCGACTCCACCTCAAACCATAGAGGTTGGATTGGCCGATTATATATTCAAATGTGATGAGGTACGTAACACTAGATATGTGACTCAAAGTAATTTTTCAATGAATGGATGAGGTCCTTAATTGATTGACTGGTTGATCAATCGCCGCTCTAGGTGTAATGGGATACCATCGTCTCAGTTTTACTTGAAATATATTATATCAATTTAGTGTAAAATATGTAGCATTCGTTGAAAAGTGAAATAATTACGACATAAATGTTGGATTTACAAAGAAATCTCATAAAAACAAAATTCACAAACTGATGTTGCTTAATTGTCATAGTCAATCACTACAACAAATACAGCCTATTGCCGCCAAAAGTTTTTGCAGCAAATGTGGACAAAATTGCAGCTAATGACCAAAAAGCCACAAAAAACGACCGCCACATTTTTGCCAATAATAAATTGCCAATTTAACTACCTATTTTGGCAATCTCAAATTTTGACGAAAATAATGGTCTATCTTGGCAATTTATGCTGTTGCCATAAGATATTTATTTTGTCAGTAATACGCCAAACAATCCTCTCAATTTCGAACACATTACTCATTTCCAGCAATGCAACCTTGCCATTAATATGCTATCTCATCAATTCATAACTTGGGTATTGATTACTTACCACAGATATATGTTGTCCGTAATAGATGGATTTTGGGAACTTATGTCGCCAAAAAAATGTTAATTTGGCAACTTGTATGACTCACAACTTCTTACTTGCGATGAGGTTATGTTCAGGAGTAGCTTAGAATCGACTATAGGGTGGCCTCATTGTGAAAATACATTTGAGGAAGAAATAGCTATTGACTGTACATAAAATTAACATGTAATACAAGAGTATCTACATAAACCTAGGCTACCATCCTATCAATCACACAAATTGTGGAAAATATCATAACTAAGATCATTATGTAAATGCTAATTAAAAAACCACCGCAGTTATTAAAAGTCACCAGAGCAGCTGAAGATAATTATAACCATGACAAAGCAACTGATAAAAGGGAAGAACAATATCCAATAACACTAGGATGATCTGAATTAATATAATCAGATCATCGGTGAGGGCGGCAAGAGCCCAAGCAAGCACAAAAGAGTCACTAATATGTTGTCCGATAGATCGATGTCGAACACTTGCACGCTACTCTGCAACAAATCAAACCGGAAACTCATGAGTCTAAATCATTCAACCTTGCCACTGAATTCGTTATAACTGACATGGATAGTGAAATATATATATCCCGAACAAACATATATACCTTGGAGAAATGTTAGCCAAAATACCAAGCAAAATAATGAATATTCATCCACTTTTAATCTCCCAAACAAAAACTATGATTTAGTAAGCCAAAAATGGAAAAACCCACAGAAAATACCGCACATCCATACAGATAAGTAGAGATCTCAGTCAGCGCATCAAAAAGAACAGAATATACAGTGGGTTTTTCTAGTTATACAGCTATCCACCATGTAAATTGCAGGAATCAATATTCTGAAGCCAACAGAAAAATAGAAGAAATGAAAAGAGACGGCATGTCGGTGAAAAGGAGAGGAAAACAGAGCCAAGTAATAGACTCACAACAGAATAGCAGTGAAATGGATCTATCCCACCATTTCAATCAATAATCAAATATAAATGACTTACAACAAACAAATTAACCGAATAAAAAATAGAGTAATAAAACCGTATTTCCTTCTTATATAATAACAGACTAAAGGGAGATTATAAATTTCTCAAGTATATAAAATGCCACAATGTTCAATCTGGTGATATAAGGACTTCAACCCAATACGGCATTATCCCTTCAACCTCCATTTCAACAAAATCAAGCCTCAAAAACAGAGAAATATAGAATAACAGGACGGCGAATTCCATAAAAACTGAAGCATATGGTTTACCTGACCGTAGCTTCATTCTGCACTTTCTCTTCGATTGCTGACAGTAAAGGGAGTCGACACATTAGATGGATTTTGGTAGGGATTAGTGAAGGGAAGGGGATGACTTAGAAGAGACAGCTAGGGCTTCGAAAATCTCATGGTCTTGCATGCGAATCGAAGCCCAGCAAAATCAATTGGCAATCGTCGATTGTATGGATCTGTGGGCCGTTGAGGACGATTCACTGGTTGCTGGTAACCCAAAGATGGATTATGGCAGCACTTGGCATAAGCAATCTTTGATAAAAATTACAGAGAAATTTTCGGAGGTACGGCTGTGGGTTTCGGGGGAAATATGGTATGGATGGTAGAGGGTCACGTGACGCGAAGAGAAGAGAGGGAAAAGGTCCCCCGTGCACTAAGTAGGCTATTTATATAAAAAAAATATTGTGACGACTTTTGCTTGTCACAATAGAATTCAGAAATTAATGAAAGGCATCACACTTTAGTGACGACTGTATGTCGTTATAACAACCACAAAATGTGCAGATTATGACTTATTGTGACAAAAAAAATTTCGGTGACTATTTCTTGCTGAAACAAAACATTTTTATTGGCAATAGTAGTGAATATTTTTGGGGACAAGATTTTTGTGAGAAAACATATGTATTAGCGGCCATTTTTCATCTGTGGGAAAAAAATTGGTGGCAAAAAGCTGATTTTGTTGTAGTGATTAGATTGTAAAGTTTATTTTACTTTAAAATAAATCTAAATATATATCACATCTAGTTACATCAATTTGTGACTTTTATTTTTATAAAATCTTTTTGCATGTTGTAAACTTAGAGAACTTGTAGTAAGCTAGCCATAAATAAAATCTTGCCAAAGTTTAGCTAGCCAGCTCAAAAACACCCCCATAATAAACACAACAAAGCTACATTAAGTTAGCTTTGGGTTTTTCAGCAGGCCAAATATTTTTTCTCATTATTTTATTTTTCCCGCTATCTCCTTTTGCCGTTATTTTCTTCCGGCTCTCTCATTTTGCATGGAGCTTTCTATACAATAGGTATTTGATTTCTCTAACAATCTTTCGTATGATTTTTAATTTCCCTTTCTCAGTTACTGAATTCGAAAGCCTTCAATGATCTAATAATATCACTCCTCTACTACTGGATCTGGAAGCCTGCAAGGACGCAACTCCCGTGTTAGTTGAGCGATGCAAAGACAAAAATATAAGTTGTTGTAGGTTTAAAAAATAAATAAACAAATAAAATAAAAAATTGTTGAGAGACCTCCCATTATTTATTTTACTTTGGCAAAAACAAGTTTTAAACTCAAACAGAGAGAGACCTTCCTATATTTTTGTGGGGTTAGGTTAGAAAAACAAATGTTGTTAAGCTAAAAAAGGAAAGAGTTTTAGGTTGAAATCCGGTTTGTCCAGATCATAGCTAGGTTGCTGCAATATGTGATTATGGTTTCTTAAACTATTGGGCAGGACAAGATCAAGATCAAATTAATTATGGACTCTGGTTGATCTATAGGTACAATGGTGCTTGGATAAATATTGAAAAGATAAGACCGTTAGAAGATTATATCCATTGGAATTAAATAATATGAATATTAGAAAATTAATGTGTACGGTTTTAATAAAAAATAAATATTCCAATTACCATTAAAATTAAAATGTATAAATGAAAATTACAAATAGATATTTAAATGGAATAATGATAGATTTAGATCAATTTGTTATTTAGTGCACGTTGTTGAAAAGTGGCTAGCTAAAGTACTAGAAGTGAAGTTTTTAATCAACTTTTTAGTTAAATCAGCTAACTAGGCCACTCCTATTGCTCTAAGCAATTTTCTAACCAAAATACCCCATTTTTGCAAAGAATAGATATTGTCTATTTTACTTGACGACTATTTACACTTTAAATAATTATGGTACACAGCCCTAAAAAGAACACTAAACTTTTAGCAAAGTGCTCAACTAAATTGCACTTATGGCGAAGTGCTCGACTAAACTGCACTTTTAGCTATTATTCCAGGATGTATGTGAGACAGCAACTTGCTTGAGAGTGCACGGTTTAATATTTTTAGAAATAATAATAATTCCACCTGCATATACATTTATATATATCATTGTTTGCCAACACGCCGCCACAAATGATAGAGTATGTTATTGTTATGAATACTGCTATATGATCTACAAAAAAATCTCACAAGTTAACATGGTTTTATCTGATGAACTATATCAAGCCACGTCAATTTATGAGATTATTTTTGTGTGTAATCCCTTTATGGCTAGAGTATTTCCTTATTGTTATTAATGATAAATCAAAAACTAACAGAATTAGAAATTAGTACAGAATCATTAATTGTGAGGTCTTATTTTGGAGTTACTGTATAATTAATATAGGATAAATTATATTATGGTCTGATCAGAGTCTCGCTATGTATTTAATATGCACGGCTGTCATATGCATAATTATTTTTCTGTATTTAACATAAAAAAATTCATAATTTTAATTGCTAAAATAAGCATGAGAATCATGTTGGTGCATTTTGATATTAAAACATGGAAATGGACGACTGATCAACGTCATATATACGAGATATAATATATATATATATATACATGATGATATATAGCAAATTGGCTGATTAAATGAGATCAGAAATAATTAGCATTCAGTCTTATATGTATGCATAGTCTTCTCGTTAAGGATAATATCCTTTTTTGGTGCTCATGATATTGATAATTAAGGATAATATATATCTTTTTTTGGTTGTAATTGATGATGATATTAAGTTTACTTATAGACAGATCTCATGCAAGAATATGTTTATGCATATCATGTACAAAAGTGGGAGATAAATAGATCGATCATATGGATATATAAAGAAGTGGGTCATACAATATTTATTGAATATTTAATACACAATATTTAATATATTACCTAAAAAACCCACGCATGCAACAATATTCTATGTACTCTAGGGATGGCGAAGTATTTCATGTATATATCTAAATTCAAAAGATTTTCTGCCGTCCTGCTGGATGTCAACTAGCTGATAGCACAAAAGCTAATTAAGGTACCGGTGGACGCTTATCTAAACATCATAGGGTACTGGAGCCTCCATCTGGTAATTAGCCATATTGCATGAAAGTATATTATTTATTTATAAGTCGCCAAACTGTTGAGAGTTAAGCAGCCAATATATATTTAGCTTCCCGGCCACATGATGAATTAAATCATGACAAACATCTGATATTGTCGATAGAATTGATAAATTATATACTAATTTTGAACTGTTGAGAATCGTTGCAGCTGGCATGGATAACGTCAAAAAATCATGAAGGTTCGACTCATGCATGCATATATACGGGCCGAGTAAGCGGTACGTTGGAACCAATTCGCTCAAGCATCCAGCTAGCTAATAAACAAGATATAATATCATATATATACCATCATCTGATTAATAATCAAGCATACGATTATAACTATAACCAAACAAATTAAAAAAGAAAAGAAAAACAACCCTAATACACAGTAATATTAGGAATAGCACTACAACATCAGAGCTTGAGCATATAACTTATATATATATATATATGTATAGATGTAGATATGTATATATCGTGCATATAACATGTAATGCATCAGCCAAATATTTAAATATTACTACAGATTTTTACCCAGTACTTCCATATTAATTCACACCACCATTGCTACTGCCACCACCGTTAAAACCCTCCCTAGGGATGTAATGATGGTTGTTCACACTGCTTACAGCAGCATCATACCCAACATTTCCTTTTTCATTTTCTTCACGCAGATTTCTATCTTCGGCCTTATTCATGATCATTTTGGCCATTAAAACCTTCCTGTCGGCAGCCATGCAAGTGACGATAATCATCATAAGAAAAAGGGCAACTGCTACAAACCTCATTATTCTTGAGCTTGGTCTTTGCTTTCCCTGTTTCTCAAGATAAAAAAATAAAAAAAAATAAAAAATAAAAAATCAGGTCAAAAGGAATTCATTAATTAAACCCCGCAAGGGATCATCAGATAACTAGCTAGCTAGCATATATAATTTCCCAATTATTTTGGTATAACAAACTGGAAAAAAAAAATGAAAAAAGAAGAAGGGTTTTTTACCATCATATCTATACTGTTTGGGAACCGAGTGATCCTTCAAAACCTTCTTATAAAAGCAAGAGAGAAAAATGGTGCACAAGTACACGAGGGAGGAAGGAGAGATTTAAGCTATATTTGTAGGCAGTAGGAATATTAGGGCTATGTGAGTGACAGTAATCAGATCTACATAAATTTAATGATGGGGTCTCCACCAAAGGAGGCAGGGTTAAGTGGGATGCATATATACCATTCATTAGTATTGTTTAATTAAGAAAAAATCATGAAGTTGGCCCTTAGTGGCATCATAAACAAGAATTCCACCTTAGCTAAATTAATAATTAGCTGGTAATAATTAACAATAGGGCATTTACCTAGCAGCTAGTTAAAACCAACAGAAATAAATCAAGTACTATAGTTGTGGAATTCCTGTTGTATTGCCCTAGCTAGTGACGTTCCAGCATAGTCACAAATGTTTAAAATTTCTGCAAAATTTACTTTACTAGTAGGTTACTATTTATATCATGTGAGAAATATAGATCAATTAATAATTCTGTTGGATTAATGATTTCTTGGGTTCTGAATCATTTTTTTTCTTAGCACTAATCTGAAACCAATAACAGCTTCTATGACTCTTAAGTAGCTAGTCGACCACTTGTAGCTGCATTATATCCGAATTAACGAAGAAATAATATATATATATATATATTATATATGAGAACCTAATGCAAGTGGCAAGTGATGGCAAAGGGATTGTAAGAGTTTTATTTAAACTTTATGTCCCACACACCTATCTTAATAGAGTTTGAAATAGCTTAAAACTTAATTATCAGTACATAGATGAATTACAATGGGATAAGAAAAACTCCTAAAATATCATATTAAAACTCTATATTACTAATTATAGTTATATACAAATTCTGAGATTTTTTTATTGTCAGAAATCTATAAATAGGACGGAGAGGTTCAAGGGTTTTCACATACAATATCAGAGTGTCTTTAGTTATCGAGAGATACTTAAGAAATGTATGTATTTATTTATTTATTATTTATTATTGTGGATTATATAAAATCTAAGATCCGATTATTAAAGTTCATGTTAAAAATATTTAACATGTGGTATCAGAGCCAGGTTATAGATTTTAATGATCTCGATAAAATATTGTACATGCCATAGTATCTCACTTTGATATTTCTTTTCGGTCTAGAAAGATAAAAACACAGACTGCTTCATATTGATGTTATGCATTAACTGCTACGTCACACATATACATAAAATTGTAGTTTGATTTTGCGTCTTAATATTCTCTCGCATTGATATTGATGAAATGCATATGAAATATATATCTGAAATTGCATATGTGAATTTATGTGTATTTATGCATATGAAATTGCTTCCAATTTTCACGAACTCTAAACTGTGTTTGAGATGGAAACCGAGGGTGTTGAGGAAAGGGTCGCCGCCGTGTATGGTGTATGGTGGCCAATATTACCATGCCAGTACCTCGAAACAAACGACAGCATGAAAGGGGTGGCGCAAGGGGCTGTGTAGTCCCGAATGGGTGTTGCTCAGTAGATTTTCCTCAAGTTTGGTTGGAAAAAAAAAATATATATATATATAAGGGTGTTGTGGCGCTACGAGGAGGCTAGGATCCTCCTCCCTGGTGCCTCTGGGTTGGCAGCGCAGAGGGCTTCAAAGCCGAGCCGCGGCAATTGGTCTTGTAAAAAGAAAAAGAGGAAAGAGGGAGTGGACCTTGGCGGCAGGTGGAGGCTAGATATGCCATGCCGCCTTCTCCCCACAGGCAAGGACCACCGTTGAGATGCCATACTAGGCTGGACAACACCTGGTGCATTGATGTTGCGCTGGGTGTGTGTTGAAATGGTGCAGCACTGTGTATGTCTAAGGGAAGAAGATGAACTTTAGAAAACCTCTAGGCTTTTCTTTAAAAAGGCTAATAAAATTGGGTTTTGGGCCGAGCTATGGGCTTTGGCCCAGTCCAAGATTAAAAATGTTTTCTTTTCTCTTCCGACAAGTAAATTATATGGGCTCTGGGCCGGGCCGTTGTGCTCTGGCCCAGCCCGAGAAAAGGGAAGGAAAACCTTATAGTTTTCTTCTAACAGGCTGAAGAGAATGTGGGCTCTGAACTGGGCTCTGGCCGAACCTAGAAAAGAAGAGTAAAATGGGCCGCTGTAGTGGCCGAATTTACTAAACAAAATAATAATTATAATAATAAATAAAATAAAAGTAGTGAATCGGGTTTGTATGATCCGATCCAATCACTATTTTGATCTGGATTTCAGCCCAGATTACTTGGACCAGACCGGTCCGGTAATAAAATAATCTTATATTATTATTTTAATATTATTTATTATTAAAAAAATTCTTGAAATTTTATTTTCTTTTATATGCATGTTATTATTGTTTATTCTTAGATACATGTATTAAGTTTTATTAAAGGTCATATGCAATGTTAAATACATTTATTAAATCTTATGTACATGTTATTATTAAATAGATGTATGAATTGTTTATTTTGGCTCTTATTATCTTGCTATATATAATTTTTTATCCAATATAGACAAGTGATTTACATCAAAATTAAAGAAAAACTTAGTTGCCCAAAGGTACAATATTTTCTTAAATTTTGGTGAAAAATCATTAAATTCCATAGTAAGGTGAATATGATGGATTGAACAATTTGGTGTGTCAAGAACTACTCCCAAAGAAGGGTCTTGATGACACTATTGGTTCATCCATCAAAGAAAGGTTAGAGAGAACAATTTGTATGTCAGAGTTTATTCCTAAGGGGAATTCTGATGATACAGCAAGTTCATCCACAAAATTTAATATTGATGAGAACACTTTATATATTAAGATCTATTCTCAAAGGAGGGTCTTGATAACACTAATATTTCATTCATAATTATTTAAATTATGATAATTTTTTATGAGTCTTTAACTCAAAGCATTATGTGACAAAAATTTTCTTACAGTCAATGTACTGACATTATTAAATTCATAGATTTCATCAATTTCTGTTTTGAATGGCTCTAATTTTTCTGAGTGGGTTGAGCGAGTCAGACTCACCTTAGGGGTCCTTGACCTGGACTCATCCCTTAAGAGTTCAAAACCACCGCACCTCACTGACAATAGTAACAGGGATGAGAAAGAGTCATTTAAATAGTGAGAGAGATCAAACAGGCTAAGTCTAATGTTCATGAAAATGACCATAGCTAAAAATATTAAAAATTCACTCCCTAGTATTGAGGATGCCCAAATTTCTTTGAAATATGCTGAAGAGAGATTTAGGTCTGTAGATAAGTCTTTAATAGGGACACTGATGACTAGACTTACTACCATAAAATATGATGGAACTAAAGGAATGCAAGAGCATATCCTTGAAATGACAAATAATGCTGCCAGGTTACAAACCCTGGGAATGAAAGTAGAGGAGTCGTTTATTGTTTAGTTTATTCTGAACTCATTGCCACTTCAGTATTGTCCATTCCAGATGCATTATAATTCTATTAAGGATAAATGGAATGTGAATGAGCTAGCAAGTATAGTAGTTCAGGAGGAAGTAAGACTAAAACAACAAGGACATTACTCTGCTAATTTTGTGACCAAAGAGGCTGGAAAGAAAAAGCATCATTATGGCAAAAAGAAACGAACTGGACCACCAAAAGGAAGGGAGCCTGGGAAAGTTAATCAGGTTTAACATAGCAGTAACAAATGCTACTGGTGTGAGGAATATGGACACATGAAATCTAAGTGTCCAAAACATAAGGCTTGGTTTGAAAAGAAGGGTAAGCCTTTTGCCCTTGTACGTTTTGAATCAAACCTTGTAAATGTTCCTACTAACTCTTGGTGGCTAGATTTGGGTGCTAATGTTTATGTTTAAATAACCATGCAGGGATAGCTTACAAACCAAACACCCAGCCCCTGTGAGCGATTTATCTTTATGGGAAATGAGAATAAGGTTAAAGTTTTAGCCATAGGAACTTTTCATTTAGTTTTGAGTACAAGTCACTGTTTAGACCTTCATAACACAGTTTTTGTGCCTTCTATGAGACGTAATTTAATTTCTCTATCTAGACTTGGCACTAATAGTTATTATTTTTTCATTTCATAATGATAGTTTCAATTTGTTTAGAGACTCTTTATCTATTAGTTCTGGGTTTTTTTCCGATAATCTTTATCGACTTTGCCTCAATAATACTTTTCTTCAAAATACCTATACCCATAACCGTGAAGCATGTATTGGAACTAAAAGAAACATGATAAATGAAAATTCTTATAACTTGTGGCATAAAAGATTGGGGCACATCTCCAAAGAAAGGTTAGAGAGATAAGTAAAAAAAGGGATACTTCTGCTTTTAGATTTAACTAATCTTGAAGTGTGTGTAGATTGCGTTAAAAGAAAGCAAACCAAATATACTAAGAAAGATGCCACAAGAAATAAGGAACTTCTTGAAATAATTCATAGAGATATATTTGGACCATTCTCCACTGAATGTTTTGGTAAAGAAAAGTATTTTATCACATTTATAGATAATTTTTCATGGTTTGGATATATCTATCTACTACATGAGAAATCTCAAGCTGTTTTAGTACTTGATGTATATCTCATGGAGGTGGAAAGGCAGTTAGATAGAAGGTAAAAATCATCAGGTCGGATCAAGATGGAGAATATTATGGAAAGTATGAAGAATCGGGTCATAACCCTAACCCATTAGCCAAACTTCTTAAACAGTGTGGCATTGTTGCACAGTATACAATGCTAGGAACACCACAGCAGAACGGTATTCCTGAATGGCGTAATCGGAGTTTATTGGATATGGTCAGAAGTATGGTAAGTCATTCTACCTTACCCAAATCATTGTGGGGTGAAGCCATTAAGACAACAACGTATATCTTAAACTGAGTTCCTAGCAAGTCAGTTCCAAAAACTCCTTCCAAGCTATGGACTGGCAAGACACCAAGTTTAAGACACATGCCTGTTTGGAGTTGCCCAGCAGAAGCTAGACTTTACAATCCGCATGAAAGGAAATTGGATCCTAGAATAGTAAGCGGGTACTTTATTGGCTATCCAAAGAGTATAGGTTTTACTGTCCTAATCATAGTCCGAGAATAGTGGAAATAGGGAATGTCAAATTCATTGAACTTGGCGAAATGGGAGAATGAAACCTAGAGATGTGATCATTGAGTAAGTATGGGTAGATGTCCTTATATCTATATCCTCATAAAAGATAATGGTTCATCTAATTGATTATCACAATGATTCATTAGAACAAGTAAATTATCACCCATCTCATAATAATAATTTACCACTGATAAACTAAGTTTGGAGTCACCACAACAGGTAGTCTAATGTAGATCTCAGAGAGATCGGATATGCTATTTCAGCAAACTATATGGTGTTTCAAGAATCTGAATTTGACATTGGGACAAGTAAAGATCCACTAACATTTTCACAAGCCATAGAGAGCAGTAATTCTAATAAATGGATCAATGTCATGAAATAAGAGTTGAAATCTATAGATCAGAATCAAGTCTGGGATCTCGTTGAGTTGCTTAAAGGGTGTAAAAGAATAGGGTGGAAATGGGTCTTTAAGACCAAACATGACTCAAAAGGAAACGTCGAATGACATAAGACTAGACTTGTTGCTAAGGGTTTCACTCAGAAAGGAGGCATTGTTTACAAAGAAACTTTTTCTCCAGTATCTAAAAAAGACTCTTTCAGGATCATTATAGCATTGGTGGCTCATTACAATTTATAGTTACACCAGATGGATGTGAAAATGACATTTTTAAATAGAAGCTTGGATGAAGTGGTCTACATGGAGCAGCTAAAGGACTACTCAGAAAAGGGCAAAGATCACCTAGTATGTAGGCTTAAGAAATCAATATACGGGTTTAAGCAAGCTTCCCAACAGTGGTACTTAAAGTTCAATGATACCTTTACTGACTTTAGATTTAAAGAAAACACCATTAATCGATATATATACCTAAAGGTCAATGGGAGTAAGTTCATATTTTTGATCTTGTATGTTGATGATGTCTTGTTGGGCTAGTAGTGTTCTTGGCTTACGTTATGAAACCAAAGGTTTTCTAGTTAAGAACTTTGAAATGAAAGATATGGGTGATGCATCCTTTATAATTGGAATTGAAATATTTTGGGATTGAAAACAAGGACTGTTGGGATTGTCTTAGAAAAGTTACATAGAGAGAGTTCTTGAGAGATTTGGCATAAAAAGTTGTTCATCACTTGATACTCTGATATCAAAAGGTGATAAGTTTAGCCTATCACAATGTCCTAAAATTGAGTGGGAGCGTAAAGACATGGCAAAAATCTCCTATGGTTCGATTGTGGGGAGCTTGATATATGCACATATTTGCATGAGGTCAAACATTAGTTTTGCAATTGGCATGCTTGGGTGTTACCAGAGTAACCCAATGATGTCTCATTGGATAGCAGCGAAGAGGGTATTGCGATATTTGCAATGAACTAAGAATTACCAGCTTACCTTTAGGAGAACTGACAACTTAGAGGTAACTGGATACTGAGACTCTGATTTTGCCGGTTGCTTTGAGTGTAGGAGATCTACTTAAGATTATGTTTTCCTACTGGCTGGTGGAGCGATTATGAAGCAAACTATCCTTGCTTCATCAACAATGGAGGCTGAGTTTGTGTCAAGCTTTGAGGCCATAGTGGATGGTTTATGGCTGAGGAACTTTATCTCAGGGCTAGGAGTTATCGACTCTATTGCCAGGCCACTGAGAATTGATTGCGATAATTCCTCTGCAATATTTTTCTCCAAGAATGATAGGTATTCTAAAGGTACTAAGCACATGGAACTCAAATACCTAAGTGTCAAGGGGGAAGTACAGAAACAAACCATGTCCATATAACATATTAGAACTAAGCTTATGATAGCAGACCCATTATTGAAGGGTCTAATAGCGAAACAGTTTAAAGAGCATGTTGACAGAATGGTCTTATAATGTAAACATGTTATTGAACTCGTAGATACTTTTTATTCTATTTTGGACACTTAATGATATCTATTATGATTGTCTTGTTTTTGTTTTCTTGTCCTTCCACTTATTTATACATTGAATAGTTTGAATGAATGATGACAAGATAATATTTGCAACAAACATGAATTGGAACCCAATGCATCATGATATTAGCCTTAATTATCTCAATTAAAGATCATGTTAAATTGATTACTAGTGTTATGATACATAGAAGGGAATTTGTTGGTTATATAACAGAGGACTGCCTTAACTCGCATTGATAGTTAATTTTACATTGATATTACGGAACTCGTGTAATATATTTTGAGCTATGAAAGTCTCAGGAAATGAGTTTGCGCAGTATGGTTAATTTCCTATAATAAACTCGTGAACGGAAAATATTATTTTATGGACATATGGGCTAAGTAGGAGAATGTAAGAGTTTTATTTAAAGTCTATATCCCACACATTCATCTTAACAGAATTTGGAATAACTCAAAACTTATCAGTAAATAGATGAGTTACAATGAGATAAGAAAAACTCCTAAAAGATAAGATTAAAACTCTAATTCTCTAATTATAGTCATATACAAAGTTTGAGATTTTTTTTTATGATCAGAAATCTATAAATAGGAATGAGGGGTTTAAGGGTTCTCATCTATAGCATCAGAGTGCCTTTGGCTGTCAGAAGACACTTAAGAGACAAAGTTACTGGATGATTATTCCCTCATAGCCAAATCTAATTCTTTATCGAACTGATGGAGATCAAAAGTACGTGTTTATTTATTATTATTTTATTATTATGAATCATATAAAATCTAAGATCCAATTATTAAAGTTTATGTTAAAAATATTTAACACGGACATCAGAGATTCTCTAGTATTTTCTCCCCTCTTGATGAGAAGACTTCCATCTCCATTAATGTTCTTGCTTTCATGCCAATATCAAGAACCATCAAGAACACACCCCAAATGACTTATTTAATTTCCCACTTAAAATAGCCTCAAATTATTTATATCATCATCCTGTGTTCTTTTCGACAATGTTAATGTATCAAATTAATCTCCAATCGCTTGCTGATATATATAGGCATAGCTGCAAGTCAGAAATACAGTCTTTTTTTTTTAAAAAAAAAAAAAAAAACAGAAATACAGTCTTGTATCTTAAAATAATAGTGGAAAGCAATTAATATCCACCAAACTAGTTGCGTCGGTCGAGATATATATATATATATATATATATATATATATATATATATATCATGGAAGCAACTGTTAATGGAATGATTATAGCAGACACCCAAGTTTCGCGTTAAGCTGGCTTTTCAGGTTGCATCTTTCCCCTTCTAATTCGTGGGTCCATGTGATTTGTCGATTTGAAAATTTTCTTCCACTAAATAAATATGCACAAACTAATTCATGAATCTATCGTTTCAAGGGTTATTGGCCGTCGCCAATTAGTAATTTCAGAATTCTAGATCTTTTATTATTTCCACGGTTGACTTCTATATATAGAAACGAGCTGCGATCAATATAAAAGGATGATCAACACCGAATCTAACTACCCTACAAGAAAAATGAATATTTGTAATTAATTGTTTGTAATGAAAATGAGTACTATTTATGACTAAAAAAACTATTTTAACTGGAAATACTCATTCCACTAAAAAATATAACTGGTCGCAAATGAGCAGTTTTCTCAATGTTAATTAATTAAGTAACAAACAAGTAATTATTCAATCATGATAAATCATAATGATTAATTAATTAATTAACAAACAAGCAAGATGAGATGATTTTTTAGATGAAAGTTAAAAATTAAATAAAATATTGCTAGAATATAATTTTTTAATATTATTATATTCTTTTAAAATTTAAAAAATTTAAATTATTTATTATATTTTATGTGAGAATCTGAGAAAATTGTAATGGTGACATGAGATGGATTGAGAGTGATTCTCAATCCAAACGACCTCTTAGACTGTTGAAATTATAAACAACTGAGATGTACGTCCTTTTGTTATAATATTTTCTCATTTGTAAGTCCTTTTTTTCAGAATATTTTAGAGATTATTATAATCGAGCTTATATTCAGCTCAAGGCTTTATATTTTCTTAATTGGTTGTTGATTAGTACTCATCTCTTTAATTTATATTTTAAAAATTTTAAAGTTTTTTTTAAATGTATACTACAAGAAAAAAGGACTATTGGGACGAATAATACCTCATTGTAGTGTATGAAAAATTGCTGGTAATAAGATACATCTATTTGCAACGATTTTTATGGTATTTGCAACGGTTTTGTGCTGCTGCAAAAACTTTTTCTCAACGATTTTAGACAAAAATGGAAGTGAAATTGTGGCGCTTGTATTTGATATTTGCAGCAATAAGAATCTCTGCAAATGTCTTAATATTTGCAGCATTTTTTCATCTCACTGTTTTTATTTATAAATAAATAAATAAATGCGACTAATATTTGGTGCAGTAGATATTGCTGAGAATTAGTCATTGCAAACATTTTAGGGATATTTTGGGATAATTTATGGCACTAGAAATGTGTATTTTCTTGCAGTGAACGGCAGACATGAAACATCGGTCATGGAAACGATAAAATAATAAAATAATAAAACAATAAAAAAATGACATTTTCTAAATAATAATAAAAAAAATCATGTGATCTCGATCTTTTAAGGTTTTGCAGAAAGCTTCTTGTGACTAGCTAGATAGATAATAAATTCTATTAGTCCAACGAATTATTATTGGCAATTTCGAATGCAGTGCATGCTTTAAATTACGAAAGAAAAGACCTGTACGTAGTAAATACTCGAAAAAAATCAACGGACGTAACTAAAAAATAACATTTACCATATTATTCTAGAGTTTTAAGTACTAATATAAAATTAAGAGAATGTTTGGGATTGAATTTGAAAATTTAAAAAGTACTTTTAACTATTTAAAATTCTTTTAAAGAAAAAAATGATATGTTTGATAAATTTATAAAAAGTGCCTTAATCACGTAAAAAAACTTAAAAGTATACTTTTTTTAAAAGTATCAAATTGAAACTTTTATTGAAAAACTCATGCAGAAAACTATATTTTTAAAAAAAATTAATGTAACTAATTTTAAAAGTGCGTTAGATACATATTTATCAAACAATATAAAACTTTTGAAGTATAGAGTTTATGATTAAATTTATAAGGTATAAGCCCTAATGCTATAAGTTATATTTTCCATTGTAGTTTCAAACATACACTAAATGATCATGCTAGAGGGACCGATGCCCTACTGTTTTTAACACCTTTAAATATTTTTTTTACAAGAAATATATTAATTTAATAATATTCACTTATTTAATCACTACGAATTAAAAAGAAAATCAGTAAACCATCGATTTATACAGCATTTCTCAAAATTAAATAGTGTGAATCGATGGATCTTGATTGTGTGTACGAATCATGTCAACATTTTTTAATCATTGTGTATCATAAATGAGCATAAAGCTACAATATTGGTGCACTCACGTTTTCCTAATTACAATCATGATAAACTTCGGGCTTTATTTTCTTCCTGTTTTTCTTGCGGCCTTTAAATGATGCGCGCGGTACTCATGTACTTCTTGCGTAGTTTTTTTCTCTTTTAAAACATAACGGTACGTGCCATTTTAGCGCTGTCATGATATTCTTCCCTTAAAGCCAGCGCATCAGCCTAAAAATCATGAAATTGTACCTCTAGCTTATAGAACATGATTGTGTTGCCACGTTCATTTTGAGGATGAACAACATCTGAAATTCATCTAGAGGTGGCGACAATAGTTTCCGGTGGTTGGCAGAAACATTATCGGTTCAAAAATATACTCGGTATTTGACAATGTTTATATGCGGCCAAAGTCAAGTCTAAACCAATTACTTCAATATCCATGTAATATCTCAGATTTCAAGAATCTAAATCCTTAACCAAGAAAATTTCTTAAGAACAACTAAATCTCCTTAAAACCAGAAAACTTCTTCATGTCAAGGATAACCATCCCAGATCAAGTCCAACACATTTCAACTTCATCGAGTCTAGAAGATAGCTGTCTATTAGATACGAGTACTTAGGCCCCATTTGGATTTTGAGAGATCATGAGATGAGAAATTTATAAATAATAATGAATTAATAGTTTGTAAATTGTAGCTAATGAAATTGTTTGAGTTAAGATATCTTATTGGATTTTGGAAAAGAGAAAAACAAATTGAATAAAGTATTATAAAATTAAAATATAATTTTAATATAATTTTCTTTTAGGATATGAAAATGTTGATTTTTTTTTTTTTTTGTTTGAAAGTTTGGAAAAGTGGTAATGAATAAATAAAAATGCTGAAAATTTGAAATTGAAAAATATTTGTATATATTTGAGTGACGTTTGGAAAGGAAATGAGATGAGATGTATTAAGACGGAATCCAAATGAGGGTGCACCTATTGTGTTAAGCCAAATTCATTAAGCTAGTGTGTACTTCAACATAAATGAGATTAGATGAATTCATTCAGCTAAGAATTTTTCATAATTTTTTTTTCAAATATTACTAAAATACAAAATATTTTTTAATTTCAAATATTCGACTTTCTATTCTAATCATTACTTAATTATTACAACTTTTACCAACTTCAAAACAAAATATATATAAAAATTATTACAATTTTTCAAACTTTAAATAAAAATAATATTAAACAATTTCTCCCCCTTTCACAAAAATAACTTTCCCCACTTTTTTTCTTTTTGATTTTCAAATAAGCCACATTTTGGAAATGAGTTTACGTCTACCTTAAACATCAATTTTGTCTACGATGGCAGAACCTCCCTCCTCATCTTACAAGTCACATTTTGCCTCACATATAACTTTCAGTACTTGCCCAATCCATGCCCCAAATGCGTTCCATGAAGCAGCTACCCTCTTCCCAATTTCATCACCAATATCAAACGTACATGAGACAACTATCTACGTCTCAGCAAGTTTAGAGCACCCTCAAGCACATGTTTACATCCACCGTCCTCAAGGACTAGATCTATGAATCTCACTACAAGAGATTGGGTTCTTTGAGACAAAAAATTTTGTCTAAAAAAATCTAAATTTCGTCCCTAAACATTTTTAAGGACAAAAAAATTTTGTCTCTATTTTGTCTCCGAAAGATTGTCTTAGAATGTCTAAAATTTCAATGTCTAAAATTTTTTTGGAAATAACCCATTTGAACAGTATTCATCAAACACATCAAAATTTAATTAATATACCAAACTAATATTACACAAATTTTAATCATATACATAAATTGTTCTAATGTTTGCGCACATCATAGCATAAAGGCGATTGAAGAAAAAATAAATGAATTATGATTGTGGTGGTGGTGGTGGCATAGAGTTTCGGGATATCATTGATTGGAACTATTCAAATTTTTTTGGTTATTCAATTGCATCCTCTCTTCTAATTTGCTGGTTGATCTAATCGGGTCAGCAACTCTTTTTCCTTGGGCCTCAATCATTCTATCTCAAGTGCTGCTTCCTCTAAGTCCTTAGTCTTGTCATCATTTGGTTTGGCTTTAGAAGAAGATGATGATGTTGAGGATGGCTTCACGCAACGTCCTAAGCCCCTCAAATATCCCAAACGTGATCTAAGAACTTGAGAAAAGATTTAAGCATCATTGACAGATGATTCCTCTAAGTCCTTAGTCTTGTCATCATTTGGTTTGGCTTTAGAAGAAGATGATAATGTTGAGGATGGCTTCACGCAACGTCCTAAGCCCCTCAAATATCCCAAACGTGATCTAAGAACTTGAGAAAAGATTTGAGCATCATTGACAGATGATTCATTGGATGGATCCGAAGCAATTTTCTTAAGAGATATCATCTTGTTCTACAAAAAAAAAATTAAAGTTAGTATAAGTAACAAAAATATCTTTAGACAATGGAATTAAAGAACTTAAACTTACATAATTTGCCTTTGCCCGGGGATTGCTCCGTCACGATTTTTATGTGCTTTAGCATACAATTGGGTCAGATCATAATCAACAGGACTTTCTTCTCATTACAAAATGAAAATCTATATTAGAACTTAAATCAGAAAAGTGTATATGTTAATATTTAAAGGGGACTAGAATAACTTATCATTTTTTTAGATAAACAATGAAAAGATCGAGAACCCGCATAATGGTGTATTGTTAAATTTGATCTATTTGCTTTATTCACCGTACTTCGTTGCTAAAAAAAATATTATAACTATATGTTTAATACATCTATCATATACTATTAAATTTAAAAAAGCAGCGAAACTACCTGATAAGCAGAATCTTCAAACATATCACAAACTTTCTCCTATTCGTTTGGTAGCATTGCCTGGAAAAGACTTTGAAGCGTGTCTGTTGTAGTGCTAAACTTCTGATATTGTGCATGACATCAACTTTTGTGTCTCCGAAATGCATTTGATACCAGTTCCTTAACCATTAGTCAATCCTCTCATCGGCCAAAATTTAGTTCAAACTCATTTTTCAAAAAATTGTAAATACTTAGTATAAATACAAAGGTTTTTTAAATTAACATGTTATACAAAGCAGCTTATTATCAGGCAACAATTTTTGATGTGGTCATTCATATCTTTGGGAACTTTAGCCCAAGAGGATGTAGCCATTGGTGCATACGTGAAAGTAAGGGTACCAATATAAAAAGCAAGCCTAGCTGCCAATTCCTCGAAGCCACCGGTATATTAACTTTAATTTTACCCACTTTCTTTACTTTCTCTATGCAGACACCCCTCGTAGTGCCTCTACATCGGCGTTGGTTTACAACAGCTATATATATAATAATTAAAGTATATATTTTAATTAAATTATTTTATTTTATAGATATACAGTGATAAAGTACCTTATTTCGGTTCTTGTGATATTGGCCCACTATTGTTGGCAGGTAAACCACACAAGGAGTTAGTAAGGGGTGAGGATGGCTCACGTGTTCTTTTGTGTTTATGAGGCATATCAATTTAAAATTTTAATAAATTGTTATTCGAACAAGGTACATTATGGATTTTTATAAGAATTATACCTACACAAATATCTGTTTGAAAATCATTCAGTATCAGTTTGCTGGACCAGTCACTCTCATCCTCAGTAGACACTTCAGTTGATTCATGTTCTTTCGAGACTTCACCTTCAATTACTTCGGGTTGAACATCTTCTCTGCGCAATGGGACTATGTCATATTGGCTTAGATCAACAAATATATTGATGCCTGATTTGTTTTCTTGATATGCTTCTTCATGGCGACTATTAACTTCTTCATGTGGTTCATCTGTTTCTGGAATGTAATCATATACATTTCTTAGTCCAAACTTTTTGACTACCCGCTATGGATTTCCATACTCCATATTATCCAAATAAAAAACTTGATTTGCTTAGCAAGCGAGAACGAAAGGATCGTCCTCATTCCATTTGTGAGATGTATTGACACTTATAAAATATTCATCGTTACACACTCCCAACCTAGTATTTGAGAAATCCCACCAATTACATTTAAACAACTAGACCATATATCTCCTCACATACTTTAACGCTATGATATCTTCCAGAATTCCGTAAAAATCAATATTATCATTCTTATGGCTTCCTTTGACTACGACTCCACAATTTTGAGTTTTCCTATATCGTTCTCTATCTGCTGTGTGAAATCTATATCCATGCACCAAACATCCTGAGCATTGGATGACCCGCTTAGAAGGATTATATACCAAAGCATACACTTCTGGTGAGATTTCACCTGAATTTTCACTATATCTAATTATATCAATATTAGATATAAATATGGTGACATTCAAGGTATGAAGTTTGAAGAAATTGTGTATATTTTTTTTAGTAATACCGTATGTGCAAACCATGAGACAAATTGTTTTGTGTGTCTTTTCTACATTTGTTACACCATTCATGCAAAGTAGATGTATATCATGTTCACTACGCATGTTAATGCGAACTATTAATTTGTATCAAGTTATGTGATACCCTGTATTTTAGTGCATTTTTATTGAATGAGTATTTTAATTGATTTAAAAATTGGTACTCTTATTTTAAATTTATTGGATTTTAGTTAGATTTATTTTATAGTTTTTAAGTTGTGAAATTTATTTTAATGTGCTTTCTTAATGTTAAGTATTGTTTTACGTTTCAATTGTTTTTTAATTTAAATTAGTTTATTTTTGGATTTTAAATTTATTGTGTTGTTGGTTTCAATTAAGTATTTATTTTAACTAGTTGTTGTATTTAAATTATTTTATTCAATTTACTGCTTTTAAAATTATATTCTTTGGATCAATTTCGTGACCCAAGTTGTGAGGATTGGATCTTATTTCTTTCCTTCTATTTTTTCTTTTTCCCTTTTTGCTTTTCTTTTTTTCCCTTCTATTTCTTTTTTCCTCTTCCTTCTCTCTCCCTTGCACCCGTTAGGCTCCCCCTTCCCCTACCCGATCCACTCTAGCCGCCATGACCCAACCAGAATGCCACCACCCACCGGCGTAGCTCACGCAGGTGACCTCTCCTACACCGGCTCCATCCCCCACAGCCTTCCGCCACTGTGGTAGCCAGCCGGAAACCCACGAGTTTCCTCCCTCCTTCGTCCGTTTTCTTCATCCTCATCTGTGCGCCGCCGCAAGCCTGTGTGGTCAACACCACCCCACCCATTCTTTTCACCTCTGGCCGACATCCCTCCCCTTCCAGTATCAACCCCTCTTGTACCGCCGTTAAACACCACGAGCACCACCAAGCAGCAGCCTCATTTTCTCCCAGCGCTGCTATCGCTCCACCATCGACCACCATCTCTTCACCATATTATCACAGCCCTCTAGCAACTCAAACCACCCATCCCTAATACCGGTCAGCCACTGGTGAAGCTCAACCATCTCCATCTCCAATTTGGGCTTTTTGGCCTTCAACTGCTCTAACCACCATCACCACCATTAGCTTCATCAGCACCCTTAAGCCATACCCTAGTCTTCGTTTGATCATATTCAAATTTGGGTATTTTGTGACCCACAACCACATTACATTTTGCGTTGTGACAATGCCTTTCCATTGCCTTTTGCAGCTCATTGATCCTCCAAAAATTATTTTATAGCGTTGTAAGTATTTTTCAAATAACCTTTAAGATTTAAATATATTTTTGCATTAACAATAATTGTGATTTGGTTGGTTGTACCGGACTAAGTCTGAGGAGTCAGGGGTTGATTGGATTAAAGGACGGAGTTGTGTAGATGATTGATTGATGTTGTTGGATATTTATGTATATTGTCGTATGCATAACATAATGCACGCATGTTCATGTTTGCAAAATGAAAACTGGATTTTCACGTAATAGCATGCATGTTCATGTCTACATTTGGAAATTGGGTTTTTATGCGAGAAATGATTTTGGATGTGTTTGAAATGAACGGATTGAACGGTTTAATAGAGAGTCATTGTAGGGATAGTGGTAAGCAGGGACGGTGGTAGAGCCCCGCTTGTGGTTCCCACCTACGGTGCACGTGGTAGGGATGGTGGTAAGTAGGGATGGTGGTAGAGTTCTGCCTGCGATTCCTGCCTATGCCGCACTTGGTAGGGATGGTGGTAGAGTCCCACTTGTGATTCCCGCCTACAATACTCTGTTAGATTGAAAGAGAGGTAAAAGGAACTGTAGGGATGGTGGTAAGCAAGAACGGTGGTAAAAGTCCTGCCTGTAATTCTCGCCTATGGTGGACGCGATAGGGATGATGGTAAGCAGAGATGGTGGTAGAGTCCCACCTACAATGCATGCAGTAGGGATGATGGTAGAGTCCCGCCTGCAATTCCTGCCTACAGTATTAATTGGATATTTGGGCCATTTATTAGAAAAATGACGGTTGTTTTATTGGACTATAAATGTTTTGGGCCAAAATGGCATTTTGGCGTGTAGGGAAAATTGGTTATTTTGCGAAATAATGATTGTTGGGTCTTATGCATATGACATCACGTTCATACATATTGTTGTTGCTTTAATGTATTTTTTTCTTGTGGACTGTTTGGGTTATTAATTACCTGTGGTACCCTTTCTTAGTTCCATAGATTTTGATGCAGATGATGAGGAAGCCGAGCCTGAGGATGCAGCTCCGTGAGAGGATTGATTGGGTGCCTCTTTCTTGTATATGTTGGAAATTATTTTCCTGCTTTTAAATTATTATGTATTTTGGTTTATGACTTTGTTACTAAAAACTTGTATTATTTTGGTATGCTTTTGTTTAAGCAAATTTGTATTTAAACAAATTCTTCTACTTACTCGACTGACTTTATTTATCCGTTGTGTCCTTTTTGCTATACACTTTTTGCATGTACACACACTTGGCATTTAGCGATAAGATGTCTGACCCGTGTTGTCATCATCCCAACACCTTGATCTCCACATGTCCGCACATAGGGTCAGGGGCATCACAAGTTATATTATATTATTGTACATGGACTTAAAAGTACTATTGATTTAGATGATCATCACTAATCTCAAATAGTGGTCAATCTCTTCACAGTTATTCAAGACATACCATCTAGCTTTTTTAAACTCTCGCCCACATAGATCATAACCCCCTTGTGCGCCTATGGGACGTACTTTATGGGAAAACACGGTAAATGTATGCTACTCATTATCAATGTATGACTCTGCGATCGAACCTTTCGGACGAGCTGTATTCCCCACAGATCGCTTAAGTTTTCCCAAAAACCATTTAATAGGATACATCCATCTTAACTTAACGGGACCAACAACTAAAGCCTCATGACGTAGGTGTACAGCCAAATGAACCATTACATCAAAGAATGAGGCAGGTACAAACTCTCCAACTTACAAAATATCACTGTAATGTCAACTTCCATTTTTAATAAGGCATTAACTTTCAACGTTTTACTGCAAATACCCTTGAAAAATTGCCCTAATTCTGTGAGAGCTGTACGAACATCTCGAGTAATCTTTTCCCGCACATCAACTGGCAACAATCACTGCAAAAATATATGGCAGTCATGATTTTTATGACCGATTATCTTCAAATCAGGAGTTCGAACACATCTTGACATGTTCGAAACATATCCATCTGCTAATTTGATTGTCATGAACCAGTCACAAAATTTCATTTTCTCATCACTTGACAGTGTATACCATCTAATGGGCATATAGGCTGACGACCTATTATCTTGCAAATGCAACTCTGATCTTTTCTCTAACTCCTTAAAATTTTTATGAGAGTTAGCTGTATCTTTTGCATTCCCTTGTATTGACATCAGAGTGCCCAAAATATTCTCCCATATATTTTTTTTTCAATGTGCATAATATCTAGATTGTAGCACAGTGTCAAGGTAGACCAGTACAGCAACTCAAAGAAAATACTTTTTTTTGTTCAATTCAATTCCACTGCTTGTCGTTTCCTCTTTCAAGCTCTTGCATCCTTCCAAAATCTGTTGTCTGGAACATCTTTTAATTGCATGAGAATATCAACACCAAAATACTCTGGCGGTGATGACCTGCACTCAACCCTTCCATCAAACATTACTTTATTTGAACGTCATCTATGATCATGAGGTAGATATCGACGGTGTCCCATGAAACATAATTTTCGGCGATTTGCTAACCATTGAGACTGTATATCTTTATTACAAATAGGACAAGCTGTTTTACCTTTTGTACTCTGCTCAGACAAGTTCTCGTATGCTGGAAAATAATTTATTGTCCAAAGTACTGTAGCATGCATCTTTAATTCACGCAACAAGGCCACATCATATCTACTGACACCTTATTCCTGCAACTCTTTCAACTCTGCTATCATTGGATGCAGATATATGTCTATTTTATTCTCTGGTGACCTTGGCCATAGGATCAGTAGAGTCATCATAAAAAAAGGATCCTTCATACACTTCCATGGTGGCAAATTATAAGGCATTAATGTGACATGCCAAGTGCTATGAGAACTGCTCATATTGCCAAATAGATCAAAGCCATCAGTTGTTAAACCAAGGTGTACATTACGAGGTTCTCCAGCAAACCATGGGTACTCATAATCAAATTTCTTTTATAGTAAGGAATCTACAGGATGCGAGAGGAATTGATCATTTTGGACTATTTATGTGTGATTCCAAGTCATATATGTCGTAGTCATCCTGGAAGTAAACAATCTTTGAAGTCGAGGAATCAATGAAAAATGTCTTAACATTTTATGGGGTACATTACGCTTATCTAATGTCCATCTTGACTCATGACACACTCGACATGAATCAAATTCTGCATATTGCTTCCGGAAGAGAACTTAATCATTCTTACATGCGTGGATGATATTATAATCAATTCTTAGCCCTCGCTTCAAATTCTTTGCTTTATAAAAATTACAAGGTACTACATGATCTTGTGGGAGAGCCTCTTTAAATAATTTTAGCAGCGGTGATTGACAACTTGCTATAACGGGTGCACCCTTCATACAATTATCGTCGTGCATCCTCTCACAGTCTTCCAAAGTTTTCATTTCCCTTAAATGATTGTGTAGATGTTCCTTCTCCATCCCTGGCACCGAATATGTCTGCGCCAAAATCCTTAACATCCCAGTCATATCCTCTCCATTATCATTATTATCATCAGAAATATTAACATTTATGTTGTCCATCTCGATCTCGTTACATTCCTCCATCCGATTGAAGTGACTGCAAAATCTAACTCCTTGAGGAAATGATTCGCCATCTAAGACCCAATTTGAGTATTTAGAATCGATTCCATTTACGAATAAATGATCTTCCACTACGACCAAATTTTATGAACTAAGGTTTTTGCAGTTTTTGTACGGGCATCTTATAAATCCTCGACTGTCAACACTCCCGTGAGCAAATTTTATAAAAGACTTCACCCTTTGTGCATACTCCTTACAGTCTTGACCAAGTCTATGATTTCCCAACAGCATCCAACTCTTATCCATCTATAGGCAATCCAATTCATGGGATAAAAACTATCAAGAGTATATTACAATATACATGTTTAATTTGGACTATTTTTAAGGTAGTTGGTCCTATCCCATTCGAGAGACTATTATCTATATCGCATATATACTCAATCCAAAACTTTAATGTTAGTAAAAATTTCGATAGCATTTCCCTATAATTCTCCAAGTATACTAGTCATGATAAGTTATCGACCCAATTGATGGGTCGAGAAACTTACGAGCCACATACCAGAAGAATGTAAGAAAATACTAAACCAAAATTTTAATTGACTAACACAGAAATTTTAACTGAATATATATGCCATGTAGATGATAGAATTCCAAACTATCGACTTTGGACAATTCAAGAGTTGTACCCAAACATTCTTTAAGAGAATATTTGGCCACAACTTTCGAACGGGTCTAAGATTTAATTGTATATAAAAATAACTCTAAAATCCAGCAGTTAAGTAGTAAACAAACCATCTTTTAAATCACAAATACATTGTTCTAATCACATTCCAAATCATAAATACATTGCAAAATTCTTATGTTTATTATTATTTAGGTATTAATAATTTTAATTAGAGTGCAAAAAGAGTTCTAATTCTACATTATAGTTTATTAATTAAATATTTTATAAGTATATTTTAAGTATTACTAATTATTATGTTTATTATTATTTAAGTATTAATAATTTTAATAAGTATGTTTGAAAATATTTTTGTTCGAGTATGAATTCTATTCGAACTGGGTTGGTCTTATTTGAACTAACATCATAGTTTTTGAACAGGGTTGGTCTCATTCGAACAAACATCATAGTGTTCGAACAAGAATAACTCAGCTTCTAGCCACAAAACAATGACAACAACTGAAGTACAAAACCCAATTTTCACATACATTATATCAAAAGATGCATATTTTAATATAATACATTGCATATGAGATTACCTCAAATTATTGCAATCGAATAAAAAATATAAATTATTGCAAACACACTTAGAAAACTTACCTCAAATTTTTGCAATCCAATAAAAATATGAATCC
The DNA here is from genome assembly GCA_011037825.1 of Carya cathayensis. NCBI lineage: Eukaryota > Viridiplantae > Streptophyta > Magnoliopsida > Fagales > Juglandaceae > Carya > Carya cathayensis. The sequence continues at coordinate 1,232,268 of QGSO01000348.1, read as the reverse complement.
ACAATACCTATACATGCAAAAAACACATTATGAGAAAATCCTAAATAAAATGCAATAAACAAAGTTAACAAATAAAAAATGGGTTACCTTTCTTTCTCTCTTAAGAATCTCTTCTCTCTCACTATCAGTGTTTCTCGCTCTCTCCACAACACTCGCTCAAGAATCTCTTCTCCCTCAAGAAATCATCTAGAACTCTCCCTCTCTCTCTCTCAAACTTCAATTCAAATGAAAATGAAATGATGGGATCGGTTTAATAATTTGTGAAGTTCCATTCAAACCGCGAAATTTTCCACCAAAATCTTGTTTGTTTGAATAGATTTATTTCGCGTTTGAACAAAAATAATCAAAATATTCCCTAGAAAATTCCAATTATTTGGCGTGAAGTTTCCCTCCAAACACATTCTACTCGTTCAAATCAGTTTGAATAGAATTGATTTAGGTTCGAACGTAATTGAAGTTAGTTTGAACAAAGAAATAACCACATTATATAAGTGTGTCACTAATAATACTAAGTGTCACTAATAATATAATACTAAGTTATCAATAAATCTATAACACTAAGTATCACTAATAGTGTTATACTAAAAAGTATCACTATAAGTATAATATTAAGTATCATAATAGTACAAATATCTTAAGTATATGATAACTAATAGTACTATAATACTTTATAATATATTCTAAGTACTTAGTATACTAGTTAAAATTTTTTTTATTAATACTAATATTAGTATTATATATTAGTATTAGTAATGTAAAACATATTTTTTTACCTTTTGTATTTATATATATTAGTATTATTATATATTTCGTTCAAACTAATACCCTGTCAGTTTGAACTAATGCCCTGTAAGTTCGAATGAATAACGATTATATAATTTGCGGTATAGTTTTTCATTTTTCCAAATCATTCAAATGAACCCAAATCTCCTCCACTGTTTGCAGCCACCAACGCCACCACCAATTCCGTTGTATGTCCTTCACTACAAACTAGAAGAGGTATGGGTCCTCATCCTATTCATTAAATTAGTTTTTTCTTTGAAATAAAGTTAGGTTTTGATAGGATTGGATTTTGAATCAATCCGACTCCATTTTGTTGTTTTGAGGCCAAATCACAAGAAAATAAGCGATATAAATGATTTAGGTGTGAAGCCTCATCATTTCTGCTGATTAAAACCAAGGATTATCAAGAATTCTTGGTTTTTTAAATTCGGAGTTAAGTCGACTCAGCCATGGCTGTTTCGCTCAATTCCCATTCGAACGAATCAATGTCTGTTTGAATGGATTTGAAGGTTATTCAAACAAAAGATGTTGTCTGCTAGCGCTTATTCGAACGGATTTCATGGGGAGTTGCCAAATAGTTTTATTTCAGTTCAAATAGCAGCATGTTGAGTTCGAACGACCAAAACACAAATTCCAGTGTTTGAATGTAGCTATTGCCTGTTCGAATGAATATGTTTTGTTTGAACTAATACATCAAGTAATTTCAAAATAGTATACTTCTTCAATAATATAATTAAATAGCTATTTTAATTATATTCATACTTCCCTTGTTGTTTTGTGGATCAACAGTATACTAATGGTAAGCAGTGGAAGAAAACGTTCCCGAGATTAGACAGTCCAAAGTAGCAAAGCAGCTACTGCTCAGTAGGCTGCGAGGCCTAAACTAGTTGAGCGGGAGATCAATCTGGATGACTTCCATGATCTTTCATGGGAGGGACGGAGCATACAAGACATCATCACCAATCGGGGATGGACATTGATCTGTTGGCATAGGGGCACAGCATATCCTGAGATGGTCGGTGAGTTTTAGCATGTCATGGGAGAGGAGTTTAGTGACGCTTTGTGCTACAACTTATCAGTCAGGAGAGTAAGTATCATCTTCTCTCCCAGCGTTATTACTGAGTACCTTGATCTGCCGTGCATGGCCGTCACATATCCTACAGCGGCTGTGGCAGCTACACGGAGAGCAGTGGCTACACAATTTGATGCAGATAGACCGGTCGCATCCTCATTGCCAGCGCCGGATGTAGAGATCGATGAGTTGGATGCTGGCTCGGATGATTGTGAAGGCGACGATGATGTAGCTGATGATAGTCTCACAAATGATCAGGTTTGTCAACTAGTATGAGACCGTTTGGCTCCTCTATATGATGGCAGCAAGGCTGACTGTATTGCATCTTTTAGAATGCTTAATCCGATTGTCGGGTATAACATTGATCCGAAAAAATACACGACTGATTTCGAGATCGAGTGAGCCAGATTTTGTTACGGATAGTATAGGGGGAGCCGATTGATCTGGTATTGTATTTCTTCCTCAGAATTTGATTAGAGTCATGATATTCAGGTGGAGGTAGTCTACCATTCGCACTGCTGATATCTAACACCCTACTCCGATCGGGGGTTGCAGTGACTCCAAGTGAGCAGAGGTTGTTATAGATGGGGCCCCTTAACAAGATCCCATTCAGCAAGAGCAAGGACCACTTGCCGGAGACTCATGCAATACAAGATTTGCCTCTGCCTATTGATCCAGCTTCTACTGCTGCTACCAGTGTTGAGAGGCAGCCCATCGGGACTACTTTGGATGAGGTATGAGCTCTATTTGTGGAACACCGCCAAAATTATGAAGGAGGAGTTCATTGAGCCCATCATAGAGAAGCTTAAAGAGTTGTATGGATGCTTAACTGTTTTACAGGAGGATTTTGATTTATTGAACAAATAGATATTGTTAGTTATTATTTTACTATTTTATGTTGTATCAAACATTAGAGTTTTGGGATGTAATTGATGTATAGTTTTTATTTTTACTGTTTGCTAGCCTCTTTATTGTTAATTATGTTTTCTTTTAATTATTCTTAATGTTCACGATAATAGAAAAAATGAAACTATCTTTAAAGTAAAATTTATTTAACTAAAATATTTTTAAATTAATTACATAAAATTAATTTATGAATTCATAAATATTTTAATTTATTGTAAATCAAATATATAATATATAATATATACACATTTTTTTTATTTTGGAAATAATAACAAATTAATGGAATAAATATGTATTACTTTAATATTTTGGATCTCTTTAACAATATATTATTATAATTAAACAATCCCATTTGAATGGGAATCCCTTTCAAATCTCCCATTGAAACTCTTGTTTATGCATTTGAACATGGTAATCATTGTTTGAACAGATTATTCACCCATTTGAACATGATTAATTATCTATTTGAATAGAATTTGATTAGTTCAAATGGTTTATACTTTTTGAGACGGTTTAGTTTGTCCCAGAATATCTTGTTCGAATGGATATTCTTCCATTCGAACGATTTTATACAGTTTTCAATGTTTGAGATGAAATTTAAATTTTGTCTCCAAGAAGTACATTTAGGGATGAAATAACAAATTTTATCCCTAAAAGTAAAATTTGTTGTAGTGTCTTCACTATCAGCTTGCTACGCTAAGAAATGACACGTTTGTATCACGGATTATTTTTACAAGTTAATGAGTTTAACCAACACCCTTACTGCTACTAGTAAACTTCTGAATGACTTCAAGCTTGTATCCTTCCTCTTGATGGGTCTTGGACCAGAGTATGACTATTTTGTGACCTCTATCACCACCCGCTTTGATTCCATATCCATAGAATATCTCTATGGTCATTTGCTAGCCCATGAACTTTGTTGGTGCACCATTAATCATCTTTTGCCATGAGGAGTAGTTCTTCTCATGGCAAAAGAGGTGGTCAACCTGCTAACTACAAAGGTTGTGATTCCTCTTACAAAAACAATAACCTCTCCTTTTGAGGCCAAGGGTCATGGTTCCTCCTCTTCATCAATTGCTCCAAACATTGTCTATCAAGTGTGCAAACAAAATGGTTATAGTGTCGTTTGATGCTAAAATAAGTCCTTTCAAAGTGAATCTCCCTTGACAACACAGGGCTACTTTACTGCTCAATTCCAACAATTATATTCAAATTGGTAACCTAATGCCGAAACCTCTCATCATCTTACCTAAGATTTGGAAAATCTAAATGTTAAAGGTGTAGAATATAATGGGACCAAGCATATTCGTATTGGCAATGGTACTAGTCTGCCTATCAAGCACTCAGGACAACCGATTCTCTACACCTCAACTTTCATTTTTATATAATGTCTTGCAAGTTCCATTCATCAAGATAAATTTATCATTAGTTCAAAAATTCACTGTTGATACTAACATATATTTTGAATATCACCCTTATTGTTTCTCTGTGAATGATTGGAATATAAGGAAAACTTTATTGCATAGGCCGAGTTGGAATGAGCTTTACACTTTTTCTGTGTGTAATGTAGAATGCCCCCTACTTTTGTTGGAGAACACACATCTCTCGCATGCATATATATCCCATAAAAATGTATATATATATATACATATATAATATATCCCATAAAAATATACTTGTATTTTTCTCCTTTATCACCTAAAGTCAACATACAATCGATTCAAAGCACCCTACTTGGTTTACAAGTCTCAGATAGACACAAGACACTTTATAAATACAATCACTCCAATCCTCAAGTTGAAACAACTTAGGCTAACTAAACAACCCATTAACTTTATAATTAACATGAATATACCTCATATAATCCAGGTCTATCCGAAAAACATACCCCCCTCACTTCTATTGCAATCCTAACCAACACATTCAATACATCATAATTTTTCCATGTCATTTATACACCTACATAACAAAATCACAAAATTTTACAAAAATCCAAACCTTCACAGATTCTCGACTCAATCACTAAACCATTCAACAATGCAACCACATTCCCAAATTTTCAACTCAACTCAAACTTATAAGATTCCATTCAAGGCCCAGATGTTTCTATCCAAATACCAAAATAGCAAGATGAATAATTCACATGGCACATCAAACAACATAGCTTCTCCCGACACTTCATACCGTTTTCGTCCACTTCACAAACTACAACATTTATCTCAACACTTTACATAGCGCATTGTCACATTAAAACTAAACCATTCATCCTAACACTTCACACATCACAAACCATACATCACTTCTTCTCAATTGGCACAATCACATACATGTCATATAAAATTTGTCCATGCTTGTGGTATGGTTAAGGGTGAGGTTGGCTTAAGATGGTTTTATTGGTGATGGACAACCATGTATGGTGGAGACAAAAAAAGAAATGAAGGAGAGACTGAAAGGGTGGAAGTGAGAGGGCTTCTTGCATGACAATGAGGAAGTTAACACCAGTGGCTAGGGATTGCGACGGCGCTAGGCTATGTGGGTGCTTCTTGCCTGAGATCAATTTGGCCTCGATTGAAAAGTGAAATTAAGATTGAGAGAGAAGGGATCTTAGGGCGTCAATGATCCGGAATGGGCAGAGGAGCATGAGTTTACTCCATTTTCGAGTATTGAGTTGGTGGTGGCAAGCACAGTAGTGGCAAAGGACGATATATATATATATATATAGTGGGAAGGTAGGGCTTGGTTCACTACGATGACTCACAGATAACGGGATGGGGTAGGTTGTTCAGCATAGGGGATATGTGTGGGAGTGAGGTGGAGGAGTTGCCAGTAACACATAGTGCAGCAGCAAAGAGGATGGCGATGGAGGCCTGAAGTGACAACATGGTTGCCTAAAGTGTGGGTCTGCTAGGCTCAGCATGATAGAGGTTAGGGTGCATGGTGGTGGCTTGTGGGAGTTTTTTGGTTGAGAGTGACCACCCCTTGGAGGCCGGTGCTAGATTCAATGGGTAGAGCTACTGCAGCTAGCAGATAGAGACAGAGAGAGAGGGCAGTGAGGAAGAGAGATTTGGGAGATGGAAAAGAAGCCATGAGTAAGAGCATTAGAGAGTGAGCTGAGGAGAGACCTAGCACCATCATTCATCCTTAACCCTAGTTCTCAGCACCCCACCTATGCCCTTATTGCTTCTATCCCCAATTGCTCCTTCACCACCCGGCATCCCATGGTCATGCATTCCAAATCCTAACATGATGGTTCTATTCTCTACATTTGTAAAGCCTAATATGCCAACTTTGAGACCTCTGTTATTGAACCAAACTGCTACTCCTTGATGGACAAGTCACCTAAATGGCTTGATGCAATGAACAAGGAGTTAGATGCCTTGTTGAAGAATGGAACTTGGACCTTGGTTCTTGCCACCCGCAATGTTTTTGGATCAAATGAATATTTTAGATTAAATGAAAGGCAAATGGAGAAAGTGAATGGTATAAAGCTTAGATTACTTGAAGGGCTTATTGCAATAATTAGGGATCGATTACTTGAAGGGCTTATTGCAATAATTGGGGAAGCCTACAGTCCGATTGTAAAACTGACCGAGATACGCATGCTTCTTTATATTGATGTTTCTAATGTTTGGCCTAGTAAGAAAATAGATGTTCGAAATGCTTCATACACAATCTCCTAGCTAGGGGTGAAACAAAAAACCAAAAAACAGGTCGAACAGACTGAACTAATCCGGTAGGTTTGGTCTATTTTGTAACCAGAACTAGTTTTTATATTTTGAAAACTAGTTTAATATAAAAACTAGTTCGGATCGAATCAAATTGAAATATATATATTTTTTAATTTTTATACTATATATAAACTATTATATACATAATTATTTATACCATATTTATATATATTTTTTGCTAATTAATATAACATGAGAATTTAATTTTATTATTTGTGTCTATTAATCTTATAACATAAAAATAATATAACATTGGATATAACATAAAATTAATCTTATTTATTTTAATATAATATTTGATGTCATATGATATAAGATAAAATTTGATCTTATAATTTTTAATATAACATTTCATATAACATATAAATTTCTATCTTTAATAGAAGTATTTGCATTTTTTAAGGGAAGAAAAAAAAAGCAGAGTAGAGATTGGAGTTTGGCAGTTTTCGAAATTGATAGTTTTCCATCCATGCATAGTGATTGGAGTTGGACAATTCAAAAACTGAATTACACCTGTAAACTAGATTGAAACCAAAAATTTTGGTTTGGGTGATGAATCAATCTATATTGGTTCTCAGATTTTTAAAATCAATTTTTGTTGGTTCAATTCTAAAATAGGTCTCAAACTGGACTGAATGCGATTATACCCCTACTTCTAGTTAGTCAACCTTGACTTCTATGACTTCGGTCTAACTCTTCTCTTTTTATTCATATTCTATGCGGTTTGACTATATATGTCTTTAAGAAATTAAGGGTGCTGAGGAGGTGCCCACATCCAGCTTGCTTAGCCCCCGCATCAAGAAGGCAGGTAGGGATCAAGTTTTGATCCCCACCCACCTAGGATATACCTGCCCACTCGGATATTTATATAATATACACATATATATACACACAAAACTAGCATCATCATTTAGGATGTTTAAAATTATAACTCCCTAAACGGCCACCATTTTTCGCTCACTATCTAAACAAAAAAGCCTAGATTTTTCTCCACAATACCTCACATTTTCTCGGCCACCTGTCTCTTACTTTTCTCTCTATTCTAGCAAATTTCTTCTTCTCCCTCCTCTTCTGCTTTCCTTCTTCATCTCTTCCTTTTTTCTTTTTCTTTTTTAATTCTCCATGACCCCCAGCCACAACGTGGCCATGGGTCTACTGAGACCATTGTTTAAGGCATTAATGTTCTCTCTACATACAAGTTTTTTATTTTTTGTTGGATTGGTGATTTTTTTTCTTTTTTAGATTTGTGATTTTTCTTTTTAGGTTAGTGCGATTTTTTGTTGGATTCAGTTAGGATGATGGCATTTGTTGTTTGGATCTCAGTCTCCATCTCATTCTCTCGATCTCAATCTCGGGTGGCCAAACAGCCTATGAGCCAATCTATCTCACTCTCTAGATCATGAACTTTTATAGATGATAGCTATGCAAAATGTTAAGGATTTGGATCTTCCAAAGCAGCAAATTGGTGGACATGAGACAAACGGAGTCAAATTTTGCAATATTATTCCGAGTAATGCGACCAGAAAGCCATCTATTTGAAAGAAAAGAAAAGTACTGTTGGAAATGTAAGACATGACGATCACTAAAGAAAACCTCTCTATTCTCAAGGGATGATGTAGCTAGAGAGTCATTGGATTGCTTGTCTATATATATATATAATAGAGAACGGGTATAGATCACACTAGTATTATACCATCATTTTACAATTCAACAACAAAATAATATTTTTGTAATTCAAGCACACCAAAATCAAAGCAATAGGTAAAATTATTTGAAAAAATTAACATTTGATTAGGTAAAAATGCTTTGGAACGGTACATGATGGTTTCATCCCAATAACAGCATCCAATAAGAAGGTTCCATCTCAACATTGTATAAGTTAAATGCCATAAAGTTGACCACATCGGATTTCTGCCCAAAATTAAAAACCCTAAGAAAGGAAATGTTTTCCCTTCCCTCTTCCTCTCGTACTTGACGAGTTGTGTCATCGCCACAACTAGACAACTACTACCAGTTTAACATAGCTAGTCCAACCCAGCCACCACTCACCATCGTCCTACCTTCTTCCTCCTCATTGTAGAAATGATTTGTTTCTTTGTGTAATTCTTGGCATGGAGATGTGTGAAAATCCAATGTTTTTCACTAGTTTAAATTAAGAGTAAATCTATTTTAAAATGTCTTCTTTCTCGAACAAGAAGTGGGAGGCACAGCCGGCTATTTAATTTGTCTCACACATTCCTCTTGCATTCCGTCACTATCAATTTTACTCACCTCTTTCCTTCTCATTCTTCATTCTTCCATAAGCTCTGCTTTTTTGAACCGCTTTATAGCTTGTTATCAAGATTCTTTTTGGTCCTTTTGCTTGGTTTATTCTATCAAGTTTTTAGTTTCCTATTTTTTATTTTTATTTTTCAATTTCTTCTACCATGCAACATGTGCAATAAAAGCGAAATATAAATTCCTATAAAAATACCTTTTTTTTTTCTTTTTTCTTTTCTATGATTTGTTGGGTCGTTTTTGAATGACTTGATTGAATGTTGGAATGTGCAGATCAAGCTGATGAATTCAATGGGCAAGAGGGGAGGGATGAGTGATTTGGGCGAGAGGGCTTCCATCACTACAAGAAAAAAGATTTTTTGGGACAATTTTTCTTTGGGATGAATTGGAAATCGTCCCAAAAAGTGAGATTTAGGAATGAAATTCAAATTTCGTTCCAAAAAAATGACGGAATGGTCAGACCGTTCGAACACTCTAGTTAGGGACGAATTTTTTTGTCCCAAATAAGTTAATCGTTCGACCATTAATGATTCACCATTTGAACATGTACATTTTATCGTTCGACCATAATTTTGGCACATTAAGTAAATTTTTTTGGAGGGAAATTAATATACCGTTCGAACACTACAATTTAAACGTTTGAATGATGCATATGCATTGTTCAAACATGATTTGATGTGGTTGAACGGTTACCAGGGTTTTAATTTTTTTAAATTTTTGTAGAATTATATTTATATTAACTAGTAATTATAAGAAATTGGTTAATTAAATAATAGGAATAATATAAATTAATAATTAGTTCAGAAAATATAAAATAATACTATTTGATAGTTAAATACTGAATTTACAAAACACAAAATATTGTCCATACAAAAAATAATAGATAAATAAATAAAAGATAGAAGGAACTAATTAAGACCCCAAGTCTTTGCACACTTCCTTAACTGCAGCTATACGTTCCTCTATTTGTGTCAGTCGAGTACTGATGGTGACCTGAGTAGCAGACATGGCAGCAAACTCTGTACGAAGTACAGACATAGCAGAATGAATCTCCATATGCACTGCATCGATCACTGCTGATGTCTATTTGCTGATCGCTGCATGCACAATCTCAGCCATCTCCTCACGAGTAACATTGTTTACTGATGCCTTGGGCCGTGTAGATGTCTCAGCAGCTGATACTCCATGATCTCCTGGCTGTGCATCTCTCTGAAGATCAACTGGTTCTGGAACATGTCCACGAAGACGCAGTCTCGAGTGTCCCATGCTGCGTGAGAGGGTGGTGCTGTTTATCGGTCTCATCGGCTCCCGTTTATGCTTGGCAACATCAGGCACAACACCAGCAAATAGCAGAAATTGGGTGATAAGGATTCCGAATGGCAGTATATCCATTGAAATGTACTGAAACTCTGATCAAATCCTATCGAATATATACCCCACCAAGTCGATAGGAATGCCACTAGCGACCCGTATCATAAATTTCGTCCAATTAATACCAACCTCTGTCTTGTGCTGCCGAGGGTCAATGTTGTTGGCAATTATCAAATTCAGGATTTTGAAGAAAGAAGATAAATCTGTCTGTTTGATGCTCTTCATCCCGTCATATGATGGAGCATCTAGACCGACAACCAAATCCCTCACCTCATGATCAGCAAGGGTATCAACCTCATCAGTATAAACTGATGCCTCCTCTTTAGCTGTCTCCGCCTCAACTGAAGGATCAGACTCTCTAGGCACTACAATCGGATATGCATCTAGTAGCCTAGGAATACCGAGATGCTCAGCAAGTCCATCCCGTGAAAATACAATAGGTACATTTTTCAAGTTAACATTCTTGATGAACATACTGGAGGCGAAGGACAACCAGTAGTTTGGTTTGCATCGCATGTGGGTGCTCTTACATGAACTTATGCACCTTTGGCAACAAAATCATGGAAGAAAGTTCCCCAAGATGTTAAGGACCTTATCAAGAAGCGTTGTTTGGTAATGTTTAAAAAATTTATTTAATTGGTAAATTTTTTTATTTTACTTAAAGTTAGAATATTATAAATGATAATATATTTGTCTAAATTTTTTTCTGTAAGGATGATTTCGAATTAAATTTTGGTCAGAGAGAGGAGTGTAAGACTGTGAAAGAGCTTATGAGTAATGCATTCTGCAAATATAAGGCAATGTGTCAAGAGCATTATAATAAGTTTGAGAATAGGGAAGATGCACGCCAACATCCTTTTCAAGATGTGCAACCTTCTGATTGGGAAAAACTTTGTGACATATTTGAGAATCTATCATATAAAGTATAATTAATTTAATTATTTTAGTCGTCCTATTTTTAATTTCGCTTTCTAATATTTTCAATTTCTATGTAGGAGCGAAGTTCTATAAACAAAACAAATATATCAAAATTGAAGATTACTCATCATACAGGCTCAAGATCTTTCCACTGCCTCTTTAAGAAATCGGTATTGCTATTTTTTTATTTGTATATAGTTAATTGAATATATGAATTTTAATGACTTTATATCTTAACAAATCTTTTTTATAGCAAGATTCAGATGCCAATTATGATCTGACAAAATTATATGCTGCATCATATACTATTCGTAATGGAGAGTGGAGTCATCCCGATGCCCGTAAAAATTATGTAAGTATTATAATTTGTTTTAAATAAATATATTAGAATATTTATGATGATATTAACTCTTTATCTTATGAGTAGGATAAAATGGTTGCCATGCGTGTTGAATCTGTGTCAGATCAAAATTCCTCAAATAATGATGTTGAGATTTTTACACAAGTTCTGGGTCAACGTTCAGGATATTAGAGGGGTTTGGGTTGCTGTGTAAAACCTTCTCCCTCTTCCTCTTCTTGCGGGTCTGCCTCTATAGCGCAAGAAAATGTGAATCACAGAATTGAAGAATTAGTTGCAAAACAGCATGAGTTAGATGCTCAATTAGCGAGACAAGGAGACATGGAGATACGCCTCAAACAACATGAAGAACTATAAGAATTCAGGAGAGATATGCAACTCCAAATGCAGCAGCTTATGCAACAGTATAGGCCTTCAAGCAACTGATGGTTTTTTACATATAGATTATGACATTATCTAATTATGTATGAACATTGCCAATCTCATGGTTATTTATTAGTTCGCACTTATTATAAAACTTTCATGAGTATTAAACAGTTTCTAATTTATGTTTTTCAAATATTATGAATGTCTATTTGGTTTTTTATTATTATGGGGTTTTAATAAAATAGTAGTCGTTCGAACGACCATGTAACATTCGAATATTAATGATTAGGCCATTTAAACGACATTGTAACGTTCGAACATTAATGACTAAGCCGTTCAAACGATATCAAATGATCAAAAAAACGTTCAAACGCAGTTTATTATCGTAGCGTTCGAACATAACTCAGCGATCTCTTCCTTTAACGTTTGAACGAAATTCTATTTTATACCGTTTGAACGTTATCAAAATCTATGATCGTTTGAATGTATTTTCATAACCGTTCAAAAAATTTATTTCCATTTGAATGTACAATACCAACTATTCAAACGTCATTCTGGAATTAATTTTAACCGTGACAAATAAAGTAAACGTTCGAACGGTATCGAATGGTCAATTTCAAAATCGTTCCAAAAAATATATTTTGGGATGAAATTGTGATTTTTGTCTCAATATATATTCTGGGACAGTGATGTTTCATCCTAAAAAATTTTCTGGAACGAAATTCCTACATTTTGAGAGGAAAATTTTCGTCTCTAAAAACCATTTCTATTATAGTGCATGGGTGTTTATGATTGTGTGCCATGCGGTCCCATTGTTAGCCCCATGGGTGGGCTATGTGGCAAAAAAATAATTGGAGGCTGTTGCCATTCTTTGATAGAATGGTTAAATTATATTGTTTTATTACAAAACATTGCATAGCTAGATAGACTTTCATACATTAGTGTAGACAATTTTTAATTTTGGTGACACAATAGCCCCATATGATCTGTAGACCAAGCCCACACATGAGTCGAAACATTTTTCAAACCTCTCAAGATCAGGGGGGAAGGATTTTCTTTTTTCTGTTTTAAGCTAATTTAAGAGAGTTAATTATTTATTTATTTCTCGTGTGGCTTTAGGGTCTACTGCTCCCTCGTTTACATATGGCTCTACTGCTTTCTCAAACATAGACGACAGCCGACAACAAACAACAAAAGAAAAAAATTAATCGTAGTCCTTAACATTTGCAAAGAGAGAAATTTGATGCAAGGTGAAAAGTAGCGAAAGAAAAAAATTATAAGTATGACCATGAATTAATTAAGGTATTTATGAGGAGAAAGGGTCTAGCTCATGATTGAATTCAGCACTATGCTCAATTTAATTGTACCAATTCTCTCAAGATAACAAATGTTTTTAATTATTTTATTCGGAACGGCGAGTATAAATTTCTTATGAATTACATAAGTTTTATTTTATCAATTAAATTATTTATTAAAATAAACATACAATGGCTAAGTACTGTAAATTTTTACTAAATCAGTGCTCAATAATTTCATAAATATACGTGTAAATTGTTTCTTGGAAGGAAAATACTAAGGGTGGGTAGTTACCCTGTTACCCTATCCCCGTTCGTCCTACCCTGCATGAAATACTCTAAGCAGAGGCAAGAGGTGGGCAGGGCCCAACTCCGCCTCGTACTACTCAATATTTATATTTATAAATATATATATATATATATTTTTATATTTTACAAATTGTATATATATAAATATATATTGCAATTTGTCAAACTTATTCACAAAGAGTACACATGGCATGGGTACTTTAGGCCAACCTTATATAGAATTCTAATGTCATACAAGAGTCTTACTTGAACAAGTGATTTTGGTAAAAGTTATTTTTGACTTGACAAAAATTAAAAGAAAAATTAGCCTACGACAAATAGCCAAGTACAACAAAATATGACCCTAAACTCTTACGACCCTAAAAACATGCATTGAACGAGATAAATGCTTCAAATTTTTTGTCAGCTACGTACTCAATAAAATAATTTAGATCAGATCAGTTTAAATAATAATTATTTCTATTTTATCGGATTAAAATCGAGAGTATTTAAAATACTATATACTTTGATTTGACGAGCTAGAAATAAACTAAACTATTCGTAATAGTATTATATCGATAAAAAAAAATAGAAAAATAAATTTATAATTTAACTTGATGAGTTTATGAAATATATTATATTTAATTTATAATAAAAATAATTTACAATTAAAATATCTCTAACCTCCATCTTCCTACCCAAAAACACATGCATTACGCCAAAAAAGGCTTCGATCGGTTTCTTGTCAGCCACTCATTAAAATTTTTTATTCAACTTAGAAATTTGGGAGCATTCAAAATTTGGAATGGAGCTAATTTTGCCAACTTCTCCATGCATGCACAAAGACTTTCAAATTATAATACGATATATGGTAACGTCGTACGTACGTCGTCCGTGTACGGTGTGCATGTGAAACGTGGAACTGCATATAACACGCGTTTTAAGGAATGAGTTCCACGTCCTTTTGTGCGCAAACGTGGCATTTTCCATTTATCTAACACTTCCAGCACTGCTAATTCCAATATGGCCTCTTGCTTTGGCTTCTATAAAACAGCTGGGGCTTGCTTTCCATCATCTGGTTTGTGAAGACTCAAATTAGGAATCAATGCTTCAGCTCTTATCTTTGTCGAGTTTTGTTGAATTGATTTCATGTATATATGATGTACGTTATTATTATTTAATGGAAAGCTAATAACATTATCACCAAGCTGAGGACAATTTTATCACCAAACGTCCTGAGAATTCTTCATAATCTTTATGAAATAATGTATAATATGCATTAGAAAAATAATGATCATGGTAAGAAAAATAGGGATGTATTCGATCCATTACATAAGCCATATGTAATGAAAGGCCTAAAACAAAACTAAGCAATAATTATAAATGTATTGTTAATGTCAAATGACTAAATTAAAGTCAATTTGCCCACCAAGATATATAGAAATGTTGATCGTTTGGGGCCAGTCGTTGGAGACTCATGTAAAGGTGTATATAGTTCCATAAAATTTCAACCGGCCACAAGTTTCTTTTCAAGCAAAAGATTTTTGCCACAAAAATAATACATAAAAATAATCTTACAAATTGATCACGTAGTTTGATGTGGTCATAGATGGAACCAAATCAATTTGTGATTGTAGCTTTCCTCTTCTTTTAATCCGCCTGATGGAAGTTATTTTTCCAAATTATTAATGGAACGTGAGACTCGAACCCCACCATTATGCAGTATTGGACAATAAAATGAAGAATAATTCTGTGAATAATGTGAGGAGGTCCCTACTTCAAACGTCAGAGTTTACTTCAGCCTTTTTCCAACCACTCCCCAACATTTCTGCGTTTGGGTCAAGCATTGCGCGCAGCATCGTCATGGGGAAGCTATTAAGTGTTTGCGAGTTAGCTTGCAGTTGATCAGCGATTTCTCTAGTTGTTAACTTTTGACTACCACCATATAATCAAATTTTACTACTTTTATGTTTGGAAGAGAAGAATCATTCCCGAACTTGTTCCTTGTGTGGTCATTGGAATTGAATTCTTGGCCTATGCAAAATAAAAATATTGGTTCAACATGCATGTGCAGTTTTGTACCCAACAAATGCATAATGTGCTATTAGAATATGTGGGTCTTTTACTTGACATATTGTTATGGATGTGTCCCACTTTCCCTCTGCAACCACTACAAGAAAAAGCGTTTTTTCACACGATTTTATTCTCCGTGACTAACGCTTGTGAGAAATACTAGATAATGGGACAAATCCCTTCCATTGCAATAGGTTTTGACGTTTATCACCAAAAAACGTGCGACGGATGAAAAGTCATGGCCTTTAACCTATTAAAGCGAGGAGATAGTGTTCGTGTTAATAAATTTGCCGTTGTTACCTCTAGTCTATATTAATTTTTGCTGATAACAATATAAAGTAAACACACCAGAAATTTTGCCTTCAAAACTGCGCCCGAGAGAACCCTAACACCCAGATCGTGCCCTTCAACACCGCATAATCTGAGGGAAAATCTGGCCGAAATTTCTCTTTTCACGGCCCCGGAGAACTTCACTACTGCCAGTTGCGGCCACGAACGGCCAGGCTTTGTGTTTGCTACAATTTCTGGAATAAATCTCAATCTCTCTCTTAAATCTGCGCCCAAGAGGTGTTACGAAAAACTGATGACAATGAAGTGAAAAATATGAAAATGGGAGAGAAAACAATCACATACAAGACAAGATTTACGTGGTTCGGCAAATTGCCTACGTCCACGAGAGTTGCAAAGGATTTATATATATGAGAGATCACAATACAATGGAGGAGGAGAAATATTGTTCTTTATAGAGTTCTTGAAGCACACACACGGCCAAATGAAGTATAAATGGCCTATTTATACTTCTCACGGCGGAAAACCCTAATTCTGGGCAAAACACAGAACATTCGCTCGAGTGGCATGTCGAGCGAACTTCCCTTCCGCATTCTCTCGAGCTCACTGTCGAGCGCACGTCGAGCGTTCGACTCTGCCTGATTTTGCTCGAGCGGCCAATGCCTTCGCTCGAGCAGCCAATGCCTTCGCTCAAGCGAACTTCCCTTCCTGGAGGCACCGTTTGAGCTCACTGTCGAGCGACCTTCGAGCGTTTGAATCTGCCTGCTTTCGCTCGAGCGGCGGCCTTTTGCCGCTCGAGCGAAGTGGACCAGACTCCACTACTCAACAAGAGGTCCCTAGAAGGCCGCCGCTCGAGCGAAGTGGACCAGACTCCACTACTCAACAAGAGGTCCCTAGCCCAAATTGTGCCTATCAACACCGCATAATTGATTGAGCTGAGATATTGCATTTTTTAAATATTTAAAACCAATGTATTTTAAATTCCTCATGACATTATTATTGGTTTTAGATGGAAAAATGGTTAATAAGCATAAATACGAGTTGTGATTTTTAACTGATTAATATCATGTTTATGCTTAATTTTATAACTAAGATATAATTGAGCAATATCTCTTCAAATATATAACATATTTTTTATATTTATTTATTTTTAAGTGTTATTTCTTTCTTCATATTTTCAGCTTGAATAAAATTCAAAGGGTGGTTGGACCAGAAAGTTGAGAGGTTCCGTATTTGATTCATTGAAGAGTAACGTAGGAGGGTTGGTGAGAAGAAATAGAGATGTGCTGGAGTAATTTAATTGGCTGGAGTTTATTTTGGTTGAGATGAAAAGTCGGTTCAGGATTGAGAAAAAGAGTGTGTCGGCTGGATTAATGGGAGAAACACAAGCTGAAATCACGGCACCTCAAGCTCACACATGCAGAAAATCAGTTTTTTTTTTATAGCATTCGTTTGAAACCTAAGGAAGCAACTTGATTTTATTTCTTTTCATGTATTCATGCTTTCTTTCCACGTTACAGAGAAACTCTTTGTTTCTTATTCCATTTTCTGTTTTCCGTTTAGTTTTTTTTTTTAGCATTCAACACATTCATTCTTATTTTCTTCTTTACATCTTGTTGGCTGCAGAGTAAATAGAGTAGAACATAGGGCCGACTGGTTCTCATTATGAACTTGGTAGAGGAGCAGACTTTAGAGGGGCTGTTTGACTATATTTTTTTAGTTCTCTTTCTTGTTTACGTTTTCAGTTTTTTTTTCCTTTGGGCAGCTTTAGTTTTCTTTCTTTCTTTCTTTTTGTTCTTTTACGTTTTCGGTTGCAGGGTTCTAGAGGGATAGTAATTGAGGTTGGTGGCTTCCTCATGGGATGTTTTCATTCTTTTCGGTTACAGATTTTTTTTATGTTGGTAACTCATTAATTTTTTTTTCTTTTCCCGTTTAGAGTCTTTGAATTTCTTCTAGGTTGCAACTTTAGATTTTCTTCTTATTTTTTTGCTCTTTTCGTTTACATTATAGCTTACATTTGGTTTTTGTAGCAGGCGGCTAGGTAGCTTATTGAATTTTATTTTCATAGTTTTATTTTAAATTGCTTGCTATAGTTGTTTGGCTAGTGTGCAGCTATGATTTTTCTCATTATATGATGATTTCTTCTATTGTTAGTTTAGAGGTGGCAGTTTCATTTTAGTTTTCTTAGTTTACTTATTTATATAGTCTGGTTTGTTTTATTGACTAGTAGAGTGAGGAAAGAACGGAGAGGGAGTTTTTAACTTTTATCTCATCTTTCATTTTATGTTCTTGTGCTATTTTTGTGTATTTTATTTTTGTTATAGATAATGTTTATTTAATTTTCATAACTTTGTGTTGAATCTTTAATTTGGGGTTTTATTTTCAATATTCAGTGCATGTTTGTCATTTACTGTCTAATCTAGTTTAAATTCTTAGTTTTGTTTTATTAATTTCTGAATTTAATCTATTAGTCATTTACATTCCAATCCGACAATCAAAAATCTAAAAACATGAATCTAGTCCATGACTAGTAACCTCTTCCATTCATTGCACATACCATATGTTTTTTTTCCTCTTTGTGAAGTTTTTCACACTTTTTCAATGAGTTTAATTTTTGAGTAACTTTCCCTGAGGAGACGATCTAGGAATTTATTCCTAATTATTACACGACATCCTCCTGCACTTGGGAGAGCATTAGTGCTACTCATTTTTGAATGAGTCAAGTTTTTGGCACCGTTGCCGGAGAAACTAATTTTGAATTTAAGCTCGTTATTTTTTTTATGGTTATCTAAACTGATGTTTCATGTCATGGGTAAGAGACAGTTCAAATAGGTTGCTTAGAGTCACATCGAGTGTTGAGAGTAGTATACATAGCTTGGAGATAGATAGTTCGCCTGTCTTTTCTTTGAGTGAGTCAGGTGACGAAATTGAAGTTGAATCAGAAAACATGGCTGCACCTGCACCACGCACTCTTAAGGACTATTTGCAACCCACTCGTACCACTACACCTTCATGCATTGTTTTACCAGAAAATGCACCTAATTTCTCTATTAAGCATGGCATGATGTCAGTAATACCTCAGTTCCACGGGATGGATTCTGAGAGTCCTTGCCAGCACTTAACAGATTTTGAGTTGGCTTGTGCTACTTTTATCACTAGGGCTGTTACTGATGAGTTCATTAGACTTTGTTTATTTCCTTTTTCTTTAAAGGATAAAGCGAAGATTTGGTTTAACTCTTTAAGACCCAATTCTATTTCTAGTTGGTCTGATATGCAGCGTGAATTCTTACAAAAAAATTTTCCCTTTCAGAGAACTCAATTTTTGCAAGAGCAAATCAGCCAATTCAATCAGAGACCTGATGAGACCTTTCAGGCCAGTTGGGAAAAATTTAAAGATTTGATGAACATCTGTCCACATCATGGTTTTGAATCTTGGAGGTTGGTGAGCTATTTTTACACTGGCCTCACTCCGGAATGCAAGCAATTTGTTCAGACAATGTGCAATGGGGAGTTCTTTAGCAAGGAACCTGATGAAGCACTGTCATTTTTTGACTACCTTGCTGAGAGCGCGCAACAGTGGAATACTCGTACTGATCGAGTTCCATCAACAGCACAACCACTGAGAGCTATTTCTGGAGGGGGTAGATACGAGCTTAAAGGGGACACTGATGTTCAAGCCCGAATAACTGCTTTAACTAGAAGAATGGAGGTCATGGAAATGGACAAAGTAAAGGCTGTGAAAGTAGCAGAGGCATGTTCTATATGTGCTGATTCAAACCATAAGACCAAAGACTGCCCGATAATGCCAGTGTTTCAAGAAAGTGGGTCGGAGCAGATGCAATCAACTAATTGGGTGAATAGAGCACAAAATCAGCCTTTCTCCAACACATATAATCCGGGGTGGCGGAATCATCCAAATTTCTCATGGAGAAATGATCAACCTGGTCGGTCCCCACCACCTCAACAGCAACCATTTCATCAGAGTGCTCCTCAGCATCAGTATCCGTCATATCAGAATCCTCAGAGCTATCCTCCTGTAGCTCCGCCTGGATTTCAACCTCATATGGCTGCACAGAGTTTTCAACCTTCATCATCTGCAAAGAAAACTCTAGATGATAGTATGGCACAGATGGCCAATACACTTCAACAATTCATGCAGATTCAGGCCACCACAAATAATCAAAATACTCAGGCCATAAATGAGTTGCGTGGCACTATGAACAAGATGAGCACAACCTTGAGCACCCTGGAGAAAGGGAAATTTCCAGCACAGCCTCAACCTAATCCTCAAGTATACAGGCAGCAACAACAACAAGTGCATAATGTCTCAGGGGACGTTATTGAGACAGCGAAGGCAGTCCTTACTTTGAGAAGTGGGAAAGAAGTTTCCCGACCAGAAATGCCTATAGACACACAGGAAGTTGCTCCTACACCTGAAGATATAACGGAGACTGATGAAATTAAGAAAGAACTAGAGGTAGTGAGACCAGAGTTGAAGAAGCCTGTGACTGTAGATGCTGAAACTACCAAGGGATACCAACCTGTGGTTCCTTATCCTCAAAGATTGGCGGCTGGCCAAAAGAGCAGGTATCACACGGAGATTCAAGAGATTTTCAAGCAAGTGAAAATCAATATTCCACTTTTGGATGCCATACAACAAGTACCTTCATATGCAAAATTTTTGAAGGACTTGTGTACAGTGAAGAGGAAGCTGAATGTAAAGAAGAAAGCCTTCCTGACGGAGCAAGTTAGTGCATTAATATTGAGCGAGACTCCTCAGAAGTTTGGAGATCCCGGCTCTCCCAACATTTCCATTATGATCGGCGAATCACGCATTGGGAGAGCTCTACTTGATTTGGGGAGTAGTGTGAACTTGCTACCGTTCTCAGTTTATGAACAATTGGGATTGGGTGAGCTGAAAAAGACCTCCATCATGCTACAACTGGCTGACAGATCAGTTAAGGTACCAAGGGGTATTGTAGAGGACGTGTTGGTCCAGGTGGACAAATTCTACTACCCAGTGGATTTTGTAGTTCTTGATATGCAGCAGCCAGCCTCCACTATTTACCAAGCTCCTGTCATCCTTGGAAGACCATTTCTAGCTACATCAAACGCTTTGATTAATTGCAGAAGTGGAGTGTTGAAGCTTACCTTTGGGAACATGGCACTTGAGTTGAACGTTTTCAACGCTTGCAAGATGCCAACACATTTTGATGACACAAGTGAATTGAATGCTGTGGAGAGTTTGACATCAACAGAGTCTATTTGCTCAACCTCTCCTTTCTCTGATGATGATTATATTTTTCAGACATCTGAATATTTACTTGATGAGAAAATTGATCATATCAATGAAAATGACTTTGAATTTCTTGATTATTTTGCAGATTCTTTACCACTTGAAGTACAATTTGCCGGAGCAAGATGGAAACCCCAGTTCGAAGCTTTACCACCACCAGACATGCTTAGATCTTCAGAGGAAGAAGTTCCCCGATTGGAACTAAAACCGCTTCCTCAAGATTTAAAGTATGCGTTCCTTGGACCTGAAGAAGGCACTTTTCCGGTGGTGATTTCCTCAAAACTAAATCAGAAGGAGGAAGCCAAATTGATTGAAATATTAAGAAAGCATCGAGGCGCAATTGGTTGGACAATAGCCGACATCAAAGGCATTGATGCCGCTATATGTACCCACAGAATTCATCTTGAAGACGATGCTAAACCAGTTCGTGATGCTCAACGTAGGCTCAATCCTACCATGAAGGAAGTTGTGAAAGAGGAAGTGCTTAAGCTACTCGCAGTGGGTATCATTTACCCCATCTCAGACAGTAAGTGGGTAAGTCCAACTCAAGTGGTACCAAAAAAATCTGGTTTAACTGTCATACAAAATGAGAAAAATGAGTTAATTCCAACTCGAATGGTTACTGGCTGGAGAATGTGCATTGATTATAGAAAACTTAATTCAGCCAGTAGGAAGGATCATTTTCCTTTACCATTTTTGGATCAAATTTTGGAAAGAGTGGCTGGAAATGCATATTATTGTTTCTTGGATGGCTATTCTGGTTATTATCAAATTGCTGTAGCGCCTGAGGATCAGGAGAAAACCACTTTCACCTGTCCTTTTGGCACTTTTGCTTT
Source organism: Carya cathayensis (assembly GCA_011037825.1). Lineage (NCBI taxonomy): Eukaryota > Viridiplantae > Streptophyta > Magnoliopsida > Fagales > Juglandaceae > Carya > Carya cathayensis. The sequence continues at coordinate 1,210,413 of QGSO01000348.1, read as the reverse complement.
TACTAGAATGCCTTTTNACACATGCAGAAAACACAGCAGCAGAAACACATGCATCATTTGGACCCACACAGAAACACACACTCGGACAGCAATGCAGTTTTACAACAACCATGGCAGCTCACTCACACATGCACGGCAGCAACACATGCACATGCAGAAAAAGTAAAATACACATGCAGAAAACATGGAGCAGAAAACTTGGACCACGGCAGCAAAACCTGGACAGCAGCAAAACAAGCAGCAAATCACGGCACCTAAAACAGAAAATCAGCAATGCAGAAAATCAGGAAGTTGACAACACATGCAGAAAATCAGATGCAGAAAAACAAGCTGAAATCACGGCAGCAAACACACATGCAGACCCTATAAAGCTTACGGGCTGGAAGTTGAAGGACATACTGAATTTACATACACTTGGACGTTACAGCAGAAGCAATTTAGCTGTTTTTTTTTCTCTGTTTTCTGTTCTTTCATGTTTCTTTGTATTCCGTTTGTTCCACACTTGATAAAGGAGGCAGTTTTTTTTTTAGTTTTCAGTTTCAGTTTAATTTTCTGCAATTTACGTATAGCTAGTTTTATTTTCTTGTTTTATTTTCTGTTTGTTTTCATTCGGCATCAGTTTTTTTTTTTACAGCATTCGTTTGAAACCTAAGGAAGCAACTTGATTTTATTTCTTTTCATGTATTCATGCTTTCTTTCCACGTTACAGAGAAACTCTTTGTTTCTTATTCCATTTTCTGTTTTCCGTTTAGATCCCAGACCAAGCAGCGGCTTTAGTTTTTTTTTTTAGCATTCAACACATTCATTCTTATTTTCTTCTTTACATCTTGTTGGCTGCAGAGTAAATAGAGTAGAACATAGGGCCGACTGGTTCTCATTATGAGCTTGGTAGAGGAGCAGACTTTAGAGGGGCTGTTTGACTATATTTTTTTAGTTCTCTTTCTTGTTTACGTTTTCAGTTTTTTTTTTCCTTTGGGCAGCTTTAGTTTTCTTTCTTTCTTTCTTTTTGTTCTTTTACGTTTTCGGTTGCAGGGTTCTAGAGGGATAGTAATTGAGGTTGGTGGCTTCCTCATGGGATGTTTTCATTCTTTTTGGTTACAGATTTTTTTTATGTTGGTAACTCATTAATTTTTTTTTCTTTTCCGTTTAGAGTCTTTGAATTTCTTCTAGGTTGCAACTTTAGTTTTTCTTCTTATTTTTTTGCTCTTTTCGTTTACATTATAGCTTACATTTGGTTTTTGTAGCAGGCGGCTAGTAGCTTATTGAATTTTATTTTCATAGTTTTATTTTAAATTGCTTGCTATAGTTGTTTGGCTAGTGGCAGCTATGTTTTTCTCATTATATGATAATTTCTTCTATTGTTAGTTTAGAGGTGGCAGTTTCATTTTAGTTTTCTTAGTTTACTTATTTATATAGTCTGGTTTGTTTTATTGACTAGTAGAGTGAGGAAAGAACGGAGAGGGAGTTTTTAACTTTTATCTCCTCTTTCATTTTATGTTCTTGTGCTATTTTTGTGTATTTTATTTTTGTTATAGATAATGTTTATTTAATTTTCATAACTTTGTGTTGAATCTTTAATTTGGGGTTTTATTTTCAATATTCAGTGCATGTTTGTCATTTACTTTCTAATCTAGTTTAAATTCTTAATTTAGTTTTATTAATTTCTGAATTTAATCTATTAGTCATTTACATTCCAATCCGACAATCAAAAATCTAAAAACATGAATCTAGTCCATGACTAGTAACCTCTTCCATTCATTGCACATACCATATGTTTTTTTTCCTCTTTGTGAAGTTTTTCACACTTTTTCAATGAGTTTAATTTTTGAGTAACTTTCCCTGAGGAGACGATCTAGGAATTTATTCCTAATTATTACACGACATCCTCCTGCACTTGGGAGAGCATTAGTGCTACTCATTTTTGAGTGAGTCAAGTTTTTGGCGCCGTTGCCGGGGAAAGTATTTTAATTTAAACTCGTTATTTTTTTTATGCTTTCTAAACTGATGTTTCATGTCATGGGTAAGAGACAGTTCAAATAGGTTGCTTAGAGTCACATCGAGTGTTGAGAGTAGTATACACAGCTTGGAGATAGATAGTTCGCCTGTCTTTTCTTTAGTGAGTCAGGTGACGAAATTGAAGTTGAATCAGAAAACATGGCTGCACCTGCACCACGCACTCTTAAGGACTATTTGCAACCCACTCGTACCACTACACCTTCATGCATTGTTTTACCAGAAAATGCACCTAATTTCTCTATTAAGCATGGCATGATGTCAGTAATACCTCAGTTCCACGGGATGGATTCTGAGAGTCCTTACCAGCACTTAACAGATTTTGAGTTGGCTTGTGCTACTTTTATCACTAGGGCTGTTACTGATGAGTTCATTAGACTTCGTTTATTTCCTTTCTCTTTAAAGGATAAAGCGAAGATTTGGTTTAACTCTTTAAGACCCAATTCTATTTCTAGTTGGTCTGATATGCAGCGTGAATTCTTACAAAAAAATTTTCCCTTTCAGAGAACTCAATTTTTGCAAGAGCAAATCAGCCAATTCAATCAGAGACCTGATGAGACCTTTCAGGCCAGTTGGGAAAAATTTAAAGATTTGATGAACATCTGTCCACATCATGGTTTTGAATCTTGGAGGTTGGTGAGCTATTTTTACACTGGTCTCACTCCGGAATGCAAGCAATTTGTTCATACAATGTGCAATGGGAAGTTCTTTAGCAAGGAACCTGATGAAGCACTGTTATTTTTTGACTACCTTACTGAGAGCGCTCAACAGTGGAACACTCGTACTGATCGAGTTCCATCAACAGCACAGCCACTGAGGGCTATTTCTGGAGGGGGTAGATACGAGTTTAAAGGGGACACTGATGTTCAAGCCAGAATAACTGCATTAACTAGAAGACTGGAGGTCATGGAAATGGAAAAAGTGATGGCTGTGAAAGTAGCAGAGGCATGTTCTATATGTGCTTATTCAAACCATAAGACCCAAGACTGCCCGATTATGCCAATATTCAAATGTTTGTCCTTCCCATTCATTCTTCTGTTTATTCCTGAGTCTATCTTGTAAGACATGTTTATTACGAATTCACAAATGTGGTTTGGAAATGAGGGGGATGATGCCTTCCATTGGTTGAATGTCATAACCACCTCTCTATTTTGCTTTGGAAAATAACCTTGTTTTCTTTTTAAATAATCAGATTTCTGATTATTTTATTAATTAGAACACCAATTATGTGTAGGGACACAAGAAGGGCTCTAAGATTTTGGGTCTCTATATAATTACAAGTGACCTATATTCGGTGGATATAGGTCAGATTACTCTTCCCCTCTTCCCATAGATATTGTGTTAACAAAGTATTGAATATTTTGTAAAATTACTTTTTTATCACAAAGTTGTGTGACTGCACGCATTGGCGATTAACATACCTCTCTCACTCATATGTTTGTAATGCACATGCCCTAACTAGCAAGTGCTTGCATGTTGATATCTGAAAATGACATCTCAATTTCTTTTACGTGTTATTGTGCTGGCCTAAAGAAACTAAAGTCCATTAGCTTTATTGCCTTTGGTGGGCCACTACTATAGAGCTTTGTAAATCCTAATGGTTCACCTTCACCACATATAGCTAAGAGATTCCAAAGTATCCAATAACCCTAGGTATGCAATAGTATATTTTATACATTAGTCGTATTCCTAACATTCATTTTGAACACCCCATGCATGTCATTACCCATCAAAATATAAACCACCATTAATTCCATGATAGGTAATAAACCCTTTTATTACACCAATCCCAAACATGTACTCAACTAATAGTTGTTAATGAAACAGGATTGTGACATTCTTTCATTCAGTCTAACAGATTCATTTACCCTTATTTAAGCTCTTTTCACTAAATCAGCCTCTACTATTCATAAACCTAACCAAATAAGTCCTCACTCATTGGTCATTACTATTTTTACACTCAGTATTGTTCTGAGCCCCTTAAAGTTTAAATTAGATTTTATCTTTTGCAGAGGAGATGATATTTTGCTTCCATGTAAGTTGAGTTAAGAAAATTATTATAAGAACCATTCAGTGACCATAATACGATTAACAAAAAAATCCCAACAAGGGCTATTTCTTTTCATAAAGCTTAATATCAATGAACCTTAGGTCCATAACAATTTTACCAAATTATTAAATATGCTTGTATATTATCGGACCTTTCTTCGTCTTGCTAGCATGTAAATGTCAAATGATATTATATCTTCGTCTTATTAGTATTGATGTGTCTTAGGCCCATAACATCAATACCAAATTCAGCAATACTCATTATTTTATTTGCACGATGTTTGAATCAATTTTTTTGATATAATTATATCTTTTTCCCTTTTGGGGTAGCCATCCCTCAATAGGGAATTCCTTAACGTGCTCTGTTACCAATTTATCGTACCAAATTGGTATTTTATTGCTGAAATTAAGTATATAAATTTCATTAGAATAAACTTGTTTACTACCACACATAGATACTTAGATTTATGCATGCGGGCAGCTTTCATAAAGCTGTGTTTCAGTAGCCATAAAAATTATATAGAAATTTTGCTAAAGTAAACATGAAATATCTGCACTATAAAGGACTAGTATTTGTATCACTCAGTCTTACACTGCTGCAAATACCACCTAACCCTCACATTATTGTGACAGAGAAGGTTACTATAGCCAATCTGAAGATATGCCTATATATATTCTCGCCTTGCTTTGTGTTTACTCTATAGGTTGAATGGTTTTTTTAGTTGATGATAGCTATACTACCCTTTTCTCAATAAAGAATATTTCCTATTAAAGGCATGCAAAAATGTGTTATTCCAACTCTTTAGGCTTGACAAAGGAAGACAACCCGCTCTACATATCCGTCATCTAAATTTTAACCATTCAATCTCATATAAAAAGAAGTAAAATCTTTGCAAACATTATAAAACTTCTCATTTGTCATTCAAAAATTACCCATATTGAATGTGATATTAAATTAGCATTTTCTATAATATCTTAACATAAGTACGACATAACTTCAATATCGATGTAATCAACTAAAACCTCAAGGCAATTACTTCTATTATAAAAAACAGAAAAATACGCCATTTTCAAGATTGTTACACCTTCCATACCTCCATTAGGGTTAAAAAACACTCCAGTTATGTGATGGAAGGCAACTGAAGGGTCACAGTTGAAATGGCAATGACCAAAAATAGAATTTATCAAAATATTACTGGATAGGAGCAAAATGGTTATGTGCCGGTAAATAGTTTCTTTTCGATAACTAGTGTTTATTCAATAAGCTTAATATCATGATGTTGTTATACCTATCTTAAGATGCTAAATCAGGTTTGTTTATAATATGTGAATTGATGCATACTTGACTAGGCTATTTGGGAGAATAAATAGCTGGATGCAAACAAAGGCATACTAATTTTATTGATCAGAGCTGTCCAAATTTGTACAAAAATATACACTTGGCTGGTGGCATAATTCCATACAATGTTTTTCATAATTCTTCTGTCATACATCTTCACATCTGGAGTCTAATAAGACAGCAATGTGCTTAAATGAATTATAATTAAAATTGATCATGAACTGGTGGTAATTTGGTTTTGTTCAAGTTAAAATGAGGATTGTGCACAACCTAGGGAGTTTTGCTAACTGAGGGTGAAAATACAGCATTCTCCTAGATTAGGCAATGGTAGATGTTTGGGTTATATATTTAATAACTTAGAGATCAATCATTGGAGTTCTGTACCTTCAAGATTGTGGGACAGGAAAAGAAGAGGGAAAATCATACTGTAGGCACCATTTGCTGGAGTGTAGGGATATAATTGTTCAGTTGTTAATATACAAGAAAATGTTTGGTCAGGAGTCCAATCTAATGGTGTTAGACACAGCCTGTCCTGAAGGATTTTTGTTACTTAGGTCAGTTACTAGGGTGTTAATCTAATGAAATCTTGTCAAATGAGAAGTATATAGGATCTGAGGGAGAAAAAGGACAAGAAAACATGTTTAGAATTATTGGTCAAATTTAAATTGGATTGGTTGCTTGTTGACTTTTGAGATAGATACCCAAAGAATGAAGTTTTCAATGGGGTGGAGCTTATGTTCACGAGCACTTGTATAATTGTAACATTGTGTCAAAATTAATTGTTGAGTATGGTATGTTCTGAGTTGGCCTTTACACAACATGCACATCATTGAGGGTGAGAGATTTGAATGTCTAGCTTATATATGGCATCTACATTGTGGTGTACTTTAATGTATACTATGTTTACAGGAGGTGACATAACAGGATGTGCCATTTGACATTTTCTATGGAAAAAATGTATTGGCTGGAGTGGGTAATATAAACTCAGTTTTTTTCCCCTGATTTGTTATGGACAATAAAACAATATTGTAGGTTTCCAGTCTTTAACTTGATGTATGTACTACCATATACATGCATGAGGTCCAAATATTGTAAATCCCGGGGTTAGTATATATTATACTAAGATATATATATATATATACACCACAATAGCTATGGCTAGGTTGCATTCTTTGAGATTTGTTGAAGAAATGTGAATCTAAGCTTATTGATAGCTAAGTCTAGTCTATTTGTACTATGTTTATTCAGGTTCTTCTCAAGTATCTGAAATGTGTGGACAAGAGGAAACAAGGTCATTTGTTCATCTGGGAAGATAAGGTTCGCAGGAATCTAATACAAGAATGTTCATGAAGCTATTATGGAAGATTATTTGGAGCCAAGTTGTGTGACTGGAAAGTAAATATAACTGTAATATGGGTTCAAGTTTCTCTAGTATGGAATGTAGTATAATCATGCTGATCATGGCCCTCTTGTCCTTCCCATTTGGTAAACATTTTGTAATGTATTTCCAATCTATTAAATGGATAGTGGAACATGTAAGAATGTTGTAAATGTTGAATTATGGAATTGTGTTATTTGTATCTGACTGTATTTTGTAGTATATTTGCCATATATCTCACCGAATTGAAGTAGAAGAAACAGGTTTTTATGAAAAGTAATGTACAAATTGTTGCGAAATGTACAGGCTTTCAATTCCATTATCTACGGGACCCTCTTAGCGGCACAAATACATCTTACACTTTTACCCAGGGAAAAACATTGGTGGAAAAAGATAGCAATGTTTCTATTAAATTAAAGCTATTTCCCACGAAGAACCTCCAAGTAAATTAATTACTTCTCATGTGCAAATATTTCTGGAAATAAATAAGGTCTCCTAATTCCCGACGTATACATTACGTGGAGATTATATATTCTCCACGAGTATCGTGAGTGGAGAAAAATGAAACCTCTAAATATGAATTCATATTTTCCACGAGTTCTGTTCATGGCCTTTACACATTTTCCACCCAGAAATTTGGTAGGGAAAAAAACATACGACATGTACAGACGTGAATTACCAGAAATTACCCACGGAAAGCATTTGTGGGCAATACTAACAACCACAAACATCTCTCATGGGAAGTATCCGTATCCAATTCCCATGAGCCATTAATAAATTGAATTGCCTTTTGCCACGAGTTGTTGAAGGCTCTTGTCACGAAATGCACCGTTAAGAAAAGTATCTATTTTCCACGAATTAATGTTTTCGTGGGATATTATACATTTTCTGGCAACTTATATGCCACGAACTTCCCACGGGAGAAATTTGTGAAGGCAACATTTTTCCCACGAAATGCATAGTTTTGCCCACAACATACCTCTTTGGGAAATTCGTGGACTTAACCGTTCATCCGCGTATTGTTGGGAGGCTCCAGTGTGATCAACCTGAAAAAACTCCTATATCTAAGTCAGCAAATGCAATCAAAGAATTCAGAAATTAAAAAGAGAGTTGGATCCCTTATTATCCATGATTACCTGATATATATAGACTCATGCACAATATTTATTTTATTTAGAATTTATTGGTGTGGATCATCACTCAATACTTTAAATGATCATGCAACTACATGAGGTCTTTACCTTTCCGTGAAAGATGACGCTGTGCATATATGACTTTGATTTATTCTGGACTCCTTTATTCCCTTCAATCAGCTTAGGGCCTTTCCTACGGGCTTTTCTCTCTTTGGGGCTTTTATGATAGAGTGAGACTTTTGGTTTAAACAGGCCCTCCACATATAATCAAAAATAAATTAGGGTTATATTTGGGCTATTAAACCATCATCTATATAGAAAAACTTACAACGTGGATCGTTAGGTTGGCAAGACATCCATTAATAAGTGGAGAAACGAGTTCAAGCTTGAAGTCCTACAAAACATAATGGAGACAAATGATACTCTAGATGTTTATCAAAACCAGTCATCCACATCAATGACGTGAGTTCAATAATGTTCAAAACCAGTCATCACCTGGGTCTTCTTATAAATAGTAGTAAATGAGGAACAGGTTTGGTAAATGAGAATTCTCATCTCAAACTCAAAATTCTCAATTCATAATTACAACTTTCTCAAATTCACACACAAAATATAATAAACAATTCAACTTTTTTAATTCCAATTCAATTTTTTCAAATCTTGAAATAATAATAATACTAAAAAATAATATTTTAAATTTTTATCTTAAACTGATCAAAATTCTCATCTCTACTCCCTAATCTGCATACACCAGCGCGCCACCAACTCGATCCCAAGCCGACCTAATTGACTAATTTTGGAAGAACGAAAGCTGACCAAATGCATCCCATTAGTACACAGATCTATCAAATCCTACCAGTGTTCCAATAAGAGAATCGTTGCAGGCCGTAAAAGTTGATCAAATAACGTGTTCTTCCCCAGCAAAAGTACTGTGTAGAACGAATTTATAACCCAGTAACTGTAAAAGAACAACAAAAAGGTCATCTGGGTCGTCTTCTAAACAGTAATTAATTAATATATTGTGAAAAAAAGGCGGGGTTGGAGGCAACTTCTCATTATGTTCCTATTTTTCAAACCGGCTAGCTGAAATGGACATTTGGCAAATAAACAAGAAAAAGACTTCAATTTTCAAACGCCTTTCTTCAACGCGCAAAGAAAGATTTGGTGCCACACGTGTATATATATGCCCATCTGAGTGCTCAAACCTCTCCAACACATATTGCAAAATCGTGGAAATTCCAAGATCGAAAAGATGAAGCTTGTAACCCAATTCTTGTTTCACTGTTTATTCATTGTTCTTGTTTTGCATTCATCCCGGCCTGCAACATCTCAAGAAGTTGGTAAGCTGGCAAAATCCAATGCTTCTCATGTAGTGAAATTCTTATTTTGTTTCCATCAAACGAACATGTACGGACACGACATGAAAAACACAATATATAGACGCATGGAGGACGCTTCCAAACACTTTCTTCAAGGCGTTTCTGTAGTTCCATCTTGTTTTCTTCAGTAATCTTATATTTTAGAACTTAGATTTTCGTCAGTCTTATAATCATTATTCTTTTTCACTTTCTTTTAACAATCTTCTATAATAATAATGCTTGTTCTCCCCTAACATCTTTACCATTGTGATTCAGCTTTCGGTGATGTCTCCTTGTTTTCGTAAATATGTTATAAATTAGTAAAGGTGCTGTCATAACATAAATGTATTCATTCCCCTTTCCTTAATGGTGCAGATGAAGAACGAGAATTTGACTACAGTGAGAAAAGTGGAAAGGGACCGTCTCAATGGGGAGAGATTCACCCTGAATGGAGCTTGTGCAAAGATGGATCAATGCAATCTCCGATTGATTTGCTGAATGAAAGGGTGGAAATAGTTTCCCATTTGGGGAGACTTAATCGGAATTACCGTCCATCTAACGCCACTCTCAAAAATAGAGGCCATGACATGAAGGTAAGGAAAAGATCATCAAGAGGGAATTATTAAAGAGAAATTAATGAAATAAATAATGGGAATGCAATAAAGTGCGATTTTCATACGTCATGGTTTTTGATAGCGATTGATACATAGCTGTTGGGTTTGGTGAGATTTTCTGGTGAAGAGCATGCGCAAGTCTTAGAAAACTGCAAATTATTTTTCCTTCCTCATGTTTTCTTTCAAGTAAGTAACCATTCTTCTTCTTGTTTAACTAACTTTTGTGAATGCAGCTGGAATGGGAAGGCGGCGCAGGATATATTGAAATAAATGGTACTCAATATGTACTCCAGCAAAGCCATTGGCACTCACCCTCTGAGCACACTATCAATGGCCGGAAGTTTGATCTAGAGGTGCACATGGTCCATGAGAGTTCAGACGGAAAAGTTGCTGTGGTTGGAATTATGTACACGATTGGACGCCCTGATTCTTTCTTGTCATCGGTAAAAAAAATCAAACTCTCTGATCTCTCTCTCTCTCTCTCTCTCTCTCTCTCTCTCTCTCTCTAATGGCTTGTGTTTTGTATGTCTACGTACAGATGAGGCATCAGTTGTCAGCCGTTGCCGGTAACAGTGAAGAAGTGACAGCGATGGGAATCGTCAACCCAAAGAACATAAAGATAGGCAGTAGAAAGTAGTACAGATATATTGGGTCCCTTACAATTCCCCCTTGTACTCAAAATGTTGTATGGACCATCGTGAGAAAGGTATGTAATTTGTTTCTCTTTTTTGCCAACTCTTCATGTATTGTTATTAAAGATGTAAATAATTCTGATCAAGTTAACTCATGATCAGGTGAGGACTGTTACACGAGAACAAGTTAGGTTGCTTCGCGTGGCCGTTCATGATGTGAGTATATATATCCACTCTCACACTCGATTATTCCTTTATATATCAAACATGTACATATCACATCAAAGTTTCAATTTCTTTCTCAGGGAAGGGGTCCTTCTTGAAGTACTGTATGTTCATGTAGTAATTAAAGATGGTTGTTCCTTCTTTTTTGCAGGAATCAGAGACAAATGCAAGACCACTACAACCAATAAATAGGCGATCAGTGCATCTATATAGACCAAGTGAAGTGGAAGATTAAATTCTCATCAACCTATGAAATTGCGTGTTTTCAGTCACTGTCCGTTTGTGACTAATTACTAGTTTTTTGTAAGATTTTTATAGACCTAGTATTAATTTCTTTTTATGGTGTGCTTGATGGAACATAGTATAGAATTGAGGCTTAGAACTTGGGACGGATGACATATATATACATGATGTACTAAATTTGGAAAATACTACTTTCACATAGGTGAGACTTGATTACAAATATAAGCAAATTAACAAAAAACTTCCACACATGCTAATGATGCAAGTATGACAGGAAAAACATGAATGTATAATCAAAGTCATAAATAAGGATAACATAACTTAACATAAAACATGGCATAACTGAGATAACATGAACTAAAACGTCAACTGAACTTGAATTGACATAAACTCGATCTAAGACTTGACTTGACATGAATGTGAACTTAAACATAATATGAACATGAATTTAATCATAACAGAAACATTATAGGACAGCAGATATATTCCTTCACCATAGTACCCGACAGCGCATATGCCTTGACCACAATACCGGGCAGATTGTATCTTACTTGACCGCAGTATAAATTAATAGATAATATGAACTTGAAATACATGTACTTAGAATCTTGTTCATTTAACTAAATAAATGTGACTATATGGGTGCTACACAAGTTTTCCTGAATCGTGTGTCCCTTCCGGGTACTGCATTATAACACAAGTATTTGTATAAGTTGCAAGTGCGTTAACATACGTGTCAGTTCAAAAGTATTCTGTACTTGCTATGGATACACATACTGCACATATCCTGTGTCAGGTATCCGCACCCGCACAAGTATGCCTAACATGAACTGAAATATGACTCCATCGGTGTTAATGTCAAGTGCGCTTGGATGACCTGTTACTTAGGCCTCATTCGTATCCTATTGACTGTACTTTGTTAATTCAAAAAATTTTATATTAATTTAGACACTCTAGCATGAACAAAAAAGTCCCACTATGATATTACCCGATCCTAAGACTTAGGGTAATGATAGATGCAAACTAATTGACATGATTGTTCTCGAAATACACAAACTATATTCGAGATGAAACGTGACATGAATATGAAAGAATAGAAGTCCTGAAGTAACGTAACATGACATAAACATAAGTCGAAATACATGACATACTTGAGACAAAAAATATTTTGTAGCATGACATAATATGTAACAGAAAATATTCATGTCACATAATATAACATGTAACAATGAATATTTCATGATATGTCATATGTGTAACAGATGACATACATAACATGACATCCAATATACAGCAATATGTGACAGAATGTATTGTATAACCGATAAATATTTCTTAATTAATAATTTATGTGTAACAGATGAACATGTAATGATGTGGGATGACATATATGATAATGTACATACATAAACTGTAATTCATTTACTCATCACATATACGCAGTAAACTGATAGTAAATTAAAACCTAACTTACCCCGATCTTCACATTTTTATGAGAATTCAAACTCGAACACGAGGAACTCTAAGTGTTGATTCTAAAACTTAGAAATTTACTTACTAACAATTTGAAACATAGAAAAATACTAACTTAGAGGAAAATTATCATTTTATCCTCTACGTGTAAGAAAATCACTATTTTATACCTAACTTGAGGATTTTGCATCTTAACTCTGAAAATCAAAAAAATTTACATATTTGTCCTAAACTCAAATATCAACTAGAAAAATTGAATACAACACATAAATATGAAAAACCTCCTATGGCCAAAACATCATAGGCTAAACTCTTGATTTTTGTTGCAATTCTTCCAATTTCAAAACTCATGATGAAGCCAAAATTTTCTCCTAATATATTCATAACATATTCCTAAGAATAACTATACTTTTGAATCAATAAGAAAAAAGTCACCAAAATCACAAAACAACGCTTGGAGTATTTGGTTTCATACTAAGTCCTTAAAGCAAAATTTGTTTCTTAACTAGTTCTGATTAACCACTTGGTCCATGGGTTAAAAAAATTAGATCTTAAAAACAAAACATCACATGTGTAAAAATGTGTTGTAAATAGACCCAAGCTTTAAACTCAAATTAACCTGGGTAAAGATCAACCAAAACATGGATATAGCCAAAAACATCAATCCTTTAGCGTAATCGAATATCCTCTTGCCTAAAAATTCATTTCTTTGAAACTAATATAAAATATCCTCAAAATAATATCCTAACATGTATATAAGAGACTTAGAATCCTCAAATAAAAATATCAATTCCATTGAAATAAGATTAAACCACAATAGATTTAAACTTTCTTAAACATAAACTGTTTTTCCTCTTATAGTTTCTAAGTTTCTAGATCTATGAAAATATTTCATCAAAAGCTTTAATCATGGAACATATTCTCAACCAATAATCATATACACATGTTAACAATACTCCATAAAAATTTTGGACTAAGATCTGTCCATTAACTTTGTCAAAAACTTCAAATTATAACACACTCCCCAATTTAACACCCATAATAACCTTTCTAGGATTACAACAACTTTTTGCACATTAAGTGACCATCAAATGGAACAAATAAGATATCCATGTAAACTAGACTAAAAACGAAACAGATACCGAACCAAATTTGCATAAACTAATGTGATATCCGCTCCTTCTTTCTTCTTCTTTACGTATAAGCCTCGATCTACGTGTCGGACTTCGGTCAATATGCCGAGCCTCGTTCCACGTGTCGAGTTTCGGTCTACGTTCTGAGCTTCAATCTACGTGCTGAGCCTTATCCTTAGTGTTGTACCTTGATGGCGTGTTCCGAAAGTTATCTACCGGATTTCAAAGTAAGATAGATATTTTAAAGCTTACGGATATTTTAAAGTATTATGAAAATATCTATAGGAGATATTTCTAGTGTTATTAGATAAGGTTGCTTTTAAAGTAACACAATTATAACCTTTTAGTGAGCTCTGAAAATATTATAATTGTGGATAATTACTTAGATTAAATATTTTAGTTGTTTTAAAATATTAAGAGGTTTAAGTTTACGTTGAAAACTCGTATTTAAATTAAATGGTTTTATCCTCTTTGAGTGATTAACGATACTTTATCATTTTAAATAATGATGAAGAAATATTATTTTATAAACTTTAGTTTATAAAATAATAATCTATCTTAATTCCTATCAGTGTTTATTTAAGTGTTTTATCCGTTTTGAGAAATTAAAGATACTTTATCATTTTAAATAATGATGAAGAAATATTATTTTATAAAATTTAGTTTATAAAATAATATTCTACCTTAATTCCTCTTAGTGTTTTATTAAAGTGTTTTAATTTAAAATAAAACACTTACGTGTTTTCAAATCAGTATTTAAACTCATTGTTAGATCGTTTGAGGATCCCGAAGTATAGGATTGAGCTTAAATACCCAGGCCCCTATCCTTTTTCCTTCACTTTTTCCTTTCTCCTTTTCTCTCTTCTCTTTCCTCTCCCTCTCCCTCATGGCCGACGTACAAGTGATGTTGCCCCTTACCGTTCGGTTTGCACTTCCAGCCGACGCCACCTCCAGCTGCCGTGCCCCACCTCCCACACCGGCATGATCCTCCCCCACTGGTGAGCACTATTCCACCGGTGGTGAGTTACACCGGTCACTTATTCTCTCTCTTTCTCCCTCCAACCAAATGAGCTTTAGAGGTTGTTTCTCCTCTTTGAGCCACCATACACGGCTGAAACAGCCACTAAGCACCACCAATGGAACCACCACATCATGGGCTTCCTCCCCATGTCCTTCTTCCTCCCTAACTCTCACTCTTTCTCCGATGAGTCTCCATGGCCTTAGTTTCGGTTGCACCACCGTGCACCACCGTACATGGCCACCCATGGTGTTTCACCACCATCACTTTGTTGCTCTCATCACCATGAACTTCCCCAAGAAATTTCATGGCCAACGGAGCTATGTGTAGCTCTCACTCTCCCTCACTCTCCAAGGCCGAAATACACTTCAAAGGGCCGATCGGCCGCCGTATGGCCACCACCTCGCCACCACAGCTCCACCACATCTTCATCTATCTTTCCCTAGTTTGCCATGAAGTTCTATGGCTTTCATCCACCTCAAGCAACTCCCATCATTTTCGGATTCACTGTTCACGGCATGATGCTGCCATGTTCCGCCACCTATGACCACCATGAGGCCACCATGAGCCTTCCAAGACCACGCCTAGCTACTGTCAAGCCCAAACTACCACTTTACATGGTGGACAGCCACCGTACGCGGTGTTACCGCCATGTACACTCCTCCGACACTTGATCGTTACGAGCAGCGAGCGACGCACGGGTTATCTTGTCGATGGTATAACCCTCTATCTCTAGTTATTTATATTTAAAGTAGTTGATTGGTTGGCTTATAGACTATGTAGTTGGTATTTGTGGAGTTCGCTGTGTAGTTATGAAGTGAAGTGTAGTTGTGAAGTGTTGGGCTTGATTGTGTAGTATTGTGGACTATGTTGTGAAGTATGGGCGTGAGATGGATGTTGTAGTTGTGATACGGCGTGTAGTGTGAAGAGAGTACGCGTGAAGCTTACTCTGTGTAATGCAACGATGTGCCGTGTGACATGCGGTGTAGTGATGTGTGGCGTAGAAGGAAGGGAGTACGCATGGAGTGTACTCCGTGTTGTATGGCGATCCACCGTATGATGTGCATCGTGATGATGAGTGTTGTAATGAAAGGAGTACGCGTGGCGCGTACTCCATGTTGCGTAGCGATGCACCGTGAGGTGGGTATCGTAGCGATGTGTGTTCTAGTGTGGATGGAAGAGAGTTCATGTGAGTATACTCTGTACTAGCTCTTGATACATTGGATGACGTGTCACGAAAGGTTGGATGGTTAGCAGAGAAGTGTGGAGTGTATGGTGTAACATCGAGAAACTGTGTAATAGTGTCCCGAAGCAATGGTGATGTGGCTGTAGTCCAAGGTAACGGGTGTTGCCTTGAGGCTAACTTGTGGCTGAAGGTATGTGTGAAGCGGTGGAAAAGTATCAGAGAGTGCAGCGGAAGCATGATGGACATCGTTCTGTTATTTGGGAATGTGCCCTGCGCTGCATAATGTGACAAAGGAGCAATTGTGGATGCAATCCTCTTGTTAAGTGGCGGGAACTGTGTGACAGTGTCCCGAAGCAGTGGTGATATGGCTTGTCGTTCGGGGTGATGAGATTCACGTTGTGGTTGACTATGGCTAAGAGTATATGGAAGTGGTAGAAAAGTATCAGAGACTGCAGCGAAAGCATAATGGGCATTGTTTTGTTATGGAATGTGCCCTGAGCTGCATAATGCTGAAGGTATGGGTGAAATGGTGAAAAGGTATTAGAGAATGTAGCGGAAGCATGATGGGCATCATGCTGTTATTCGAGAATTTGTCTCGAGATGCATAATGTGACAAAGGCACATTTATGGATGCAGTCCTCTTGTCAAGTGGTGGGAACTGTGTAACAGTGTCCCAAAGTAGTAGTGATATGGCTTATAGTCCGGGGTGACGTGTATCACCTTGTGGTTGACTATAGCTAAGAGTATATGGAAGTGGTGGAAAAGTATCAGAGCGTGCAGTGGAAGCATGATGGGTATCGTGCCATGACTCGAGCTTAGTCTTGAGCTGCGTGATGTGATAGAGGTGCATTTGTGGATGCAGTCATTTCCTATCAAGTGTTGGGATGAACTTGTACAAGACCGGGAAGTAGGAAGAATCCTCTCAACCGAGTCTGAGCAAGTTGGTATTGGAGTATGGAGCTTGTTTATACAAGCGGGCGTTAATTGGAGCTATAAGTTGCTCTTAGGTGATAAAAGGGGATGAAATGCAGGTGTCTCTGACGAGACACGTGTACCGGATAGGTTTACCATATGTAATGGGTAATCTGTCCTAATTATGGTTACATGGTATTTTAGCCCGAGAGTTGGCTAAATTCGTGTAGCCTGAATGGATGGGAATGAGGATGTAGTATGGGCTGGGATACGTGAAAGTAGTATGGGTAAGTTGTCTAAGGTTGGGATGCATGACTCTGTCGGTCGGAATCATGCATCAGATTGTGGAAATAGAAGAACGAGACGGAGGTTTTAGTGTCTTAACCCTAAGGTAAATCGTGAAGGTTCACTTTAAGGAATAAGACCCGGAAGGTTTTAGTATAGTAAATAGCACATGAGAGCCCAAGAATGGACGGAGAGTGTTCCAAGTGAGGCGTAGTTCTATTTTTAGAATAGTTCCTTATGCATTAGATAGATAATGACGTAAGGTTATGTGTATGAATGTAGGTTGCCATCTGACACGCACATGAATGGACTGCATGGATTGAGTATGGCATGAAGTCCAGGTAAGTATTACGTTCATACTCTTCTAGAGTTTTTATGTATAGAAAAGAAGAAAAAGACGAAAGCTTTTCTCTAAAGGAAAACGAAAAGGAAACGTAAGTTTTCAAGTATAAGTACGTAGCAGCCTTCCTTGGCAGCCCCTTTTTACGCAACCAAAGTATGTACGTGTATGCATGTGAATGGATGCTATATGTAGTACGTATTGTATGTATGTTCATGAAAAGGAAACGAAATGAAGCCTTAAAAGACGTAAGAATCGTTAAGAAATGCAAGGACTGAAGCTATAATGAAAAGAAATAAAAGAAAACAAAGAAAACAAGATTTTTCCTAAAGTAACTCTCTCTTTTAAACAACTCTTCTTCAAAGAAAAGAAAAGGAAACAATTTTCTCTTAAAGGAATTTCTTTTAAAAGGTCTTTCACAAAATAAAAGAGAGAAAACCATTTTCTTAATTAAAACTCTTATGAATCATAAGAACTGAAGAAATGTAAGAACCGTAAGAAACGTAAGAATTGTAAGGACTGAAATGGAAGAATGGACTGTAAAGGAAAGGAAAGGACTTTAAAGGAAAGAATGGACTAGACTGAATGGATGATGTATGAAAATACGTAACGGGCACATGGACTGAAAAGGAATGGTACCAAATGAGTGGACTGTAAAGGGGCAGATTGCAATGCCGGGTAAGTAGTACTAGTAGTGCACCCAGTGTTGCACCCTGACGGAATGGATTCCTAAACCCTGGCCACGGGCGGAATCAGGTCCAAAAGACCGCTAACCCCAGCACACGGGGCGTAACAGTGTGCAAATGGCCAATGAAAGTGAAAAGAAAGAACGGATGCATGTTAAGTTAAGAATGCATGTATGTACGGATGAACGGAATGCATGAATGTACGTAAGTAAGGAAAGATGAACGAATGAACGCATGTATGCATGAATGTATGTAAAAAGAATGAATGCATGAAAACATTCTTTAAGAAATGAAGGCAGCGATGAGTGGGGATCTGTTTTAAAGAAGAAAGCATGTTTATAAAGAAAAACCCCACCTCGCAACGTTTTAAAAGAAAAGAACGATGTATGCATGCTAAGTACGATATGTATGTATGGAATGATGAATGCATGACTGAAAATCTAAGTTATTATATTTTGACCGTATGAAGTAATGCTTACGAGTCATCGACTCATTTTAGTTTTATGTGTGCCCTCCCAGGTACAAGATGAGCATGACAGGACAGGACGTTCACAGCCCAAAGGGGAAGAGCACGAAGGCCTAGGCAATATGCTTTTATATGTAAACTTAAATTATGAAAGTTATTGTTTTCTGCTGAAATCTTTTAATAAAGAAAACGAATTTTATTTATAGCATGGAGTATTTTGTATCCTGGCATGAATGGAAAAGAATTGTAAAAGGAATAGTAATTCCCGTCGATTTTTATCAAAATCGAATATGAAAAGGACCCACCATAAGGACGAGCGTTACAACTAATAGGCCTGAATTCACTAGCAACAAATGGGTTCTTTACTTTTGGAATTAGAGCAATATAAGTGAAGTTTATACCATTCTATATACCTCATCTCCTATAGTGCTCCAATAGGCTTGGTAAAAGCAAACCCCATACCCATCGGGTCTAGGGGCTTTAGGGTGGCCATCTGGCTTCAATGTTATTCATTCATGGTTCTTGTGACTCTCGATTCAACATTTCCCTGACACTCTTTTATTGCTTCCATAAGGGGGCGTGACAAACAATTAGTTGTGTCCTTACCATGTTTGTTGCCATTCTTTGATAGAATGGTTAAATTATAATCTTGTATTATGACAAATTGCACTACTACACTTTCATACATTAGTGTAGACAATTTTAAATTTTTGTAACAAAATAGCCCCTTATGATCTTTAGACCAAGCCCTTATATGAGTCGAAACGTTTTTCAAACCTCTTGAGATCAAGGGGGGATGGATTTTTTTAAAGCTAATTAAAGAGAGTTATTTGTTTATTTCTCCTGTAACAACCCGCTATAAATTCAATGGTGGAATTTCTATAGACTTTAGAAATCTCGTGAAAACCCATAAGTTTTCACGAATCGATCAATCGCACAGGTTTTAGTCTGTCAACATAATCAGTGTTATCACTCACTATGGTGCCAGAAATGCGATTTTAATTGTTTGAGCTAGTTAGAAGTGTTAGAATACATTATAGTCTACACCACTAGACTCAGTTGAATATTTAGAATTTTATAGCGCAATAACCCATTTTCATAATTTCGAACGAAACGGCTGCTTGAAACTGTGAATTTATTTATAGGGGCACTTCGGGATTGAGTTTTGGTAAACGTTTTTACTGTAGGTTAATATGAATATTTAGGATTTTTCAGTACTAAGTTTATTATGCGTTTTTTTGGAGTGAATAGTAACCTCTATAAGCGTACTAAGTGCAGTGTTTTCAAAATCACAGTGTGGAATGTCCAAATTAGGTTAGAGAAGTTTTATTTGGACACTTGGAAAGATCTTAGCCACACATAGTGAATAGTATTAGACATTTGGCACAAAGAGGAACCATTAGATGGATTTGTGAAGGAAATCAAGGTGTGAGATCATGCCACCTAAGCAAAACCTTTTTCATCTGATCAACTATTTGAACGAAATCAAAGAGGGTTTCAACCCTAGTGAAACCCTAAATGGTTGGAATCCAATTGAAACTCCAAAAACTTGGTTGAAACTGAAACCCTAAACGGTTTCCCAAAACCTTAAAGTTGGCCTTCAAACCCTTTTTGATCCAATTTCTAGCATTGTGTTTAATCACTTGATTAAATAACTTCCACATGCTATTAATATCTCAAATTCTTGTTATGACATCATTATCCAACCTTCTAAACCTTGGAAATTTGATTGGGCCAAGAAAAATTGGATTTGGGCTTAATAGCATCTCAAACCCTAACCAAAACCCCTTTAAACCCCAATTTGAAGCCCACTTTGTTGAGGCCCACCAAAACCCACGAATTTGGCCACCTTGGCAAGGCTTCTTGGACAAGTTTCCTCCCCCACATGGCAGACCATCCACTGCCCTTGGCTACTGATGACTTGCAAAATTTCATGTTGCAGATTTACAAGATCGCTCGAGCGGAGGCTTTTGGCCGCTCGAGCGAATTTAGGCAGATTCAAACGCTCGACTGCCGCTCGACAGTGAGCTCGAGCGGGTTGCGGGAAAACAAGATCGCTCGAGCGGAGGCTTTTGGCCGCTCGAGCGACGTCAGGCAGAGTTGAACGCTCGATATGCTCTCGATAAGCCGCTCAAGCGAAGTTAGGCAGAGTCGAACGCTCGATGCTCGCTCGACACCCCGCTCGAGCGAATACCGTATTTTACAGATCTAGGGTTTTCCGCCGTCAGAGCATATAAAAATGATTTTTCACATTATGGCCGTACCTTTTGACTGGAGAACACTTTTTGGGACAGAAAAATACGGCTAGAAGGATTCAAGTCATCTATTTTGGAGAAGGAGTTCCACATATTGCACGTACATTGGAATCATACACGAGCCCAGACAGGAGAAAAGCAGTGAATCATTTCCTTGAGTTTTTTGAAGACAATTTGCGGCTGCAATGAGTATTTTTCAGCATTTATTTTTTTCCAATATTCTCAGAACAATTATGGTGAATTCGTTTATGTTGAATTCTAATTCTAGCATGAATTAAATTTTCTTTATTCTAGGAAAAGATGTAACCTAGTTTCGAACTATGATTGATTGTCTATACTAATTTAAGGCAATTCTCTCTCTGTTTATCTGATTTATTCTGGGTTTATTGCTTTAATTAACTGGCCATTGATTAGATGATTTTTAATCTTGTGATTTGCTATCGAAAGAGGGAATTATAGGGTAGATCCTGAATATTTCAGCATAGGTAAGTATAGAGATCGAAAGACTTGTATAAACCTATGTAGTAATTAAATCATTGGTCTTATTGCTTTCTTGATTATTTAATTTGCATATTCTTGTGTGAATTGATAAACAAAATAATTTCCAATTGACTATCGAAAGAGGCTTTTGGATGAATTAGAGATTTGCTAATAGACAAAAAGAATTAAATTAAATTAGTTGGATGAGAAAAGCATAGTGAAGAATTAGGTGAAATCGATTTCCTAGAAGTTTTCTTTCCCATTAATTTGATCTTCGAACGTCAGTTTTATTTCCTTTGCGTATTTCTCTTTGAGTCGATTTTAGTTTAAATTGCAACTACAAAAATCTTAGTGATTCCTCTAGATAAAATCGAGATTAGTATAATTTTGGTATTTGGCAAAAGTAAGGTACCAATCCTTGAGGACGATACTCTTCTTATCACTTTATTATAAAACTACGATACTGTGCACTTGCAGTTTTGCACCGATCAAATTTTTGGCGCCGTTGCCGGGGATTGGTTTATTCTTATTCTTTTTGTCAATATCGATACAAAGTAATCTTGGTTTTAATTTAGAATTTTATTTAATTTGTTCTTATATTTTATTTTTGCTCTATAGGTGTGTTTTTAACGTTGGATGCGCCGTGCTAGATCTCGTGATATTATCCCTTTTGATCCGGAGATTGAAAGAACTCAGATCACGAAGAAAAAATAAGATACTAGCCATGGCTAAAGAAGAAAATGAGGCACTGCCACGCACTTTGAAGGACTATGTACGACCAGTTGTGAATGGAAATTACTCGAGTATAAGGCGCCAAACTATTAATGCCAATAACTTTGAGCTCAAACCAGCTTTGATTAGCATGGTGCAGCAGGCTCAATTCAGTGGATCGCCATTGGATGATCCCAATATTCATTTGGCAATGTTCTTGGAGATTTGCGACACTGTAAAGATCAATGGTGTTACTGAAGACACCATTAGACTGAGATTGTTTCCTTTTTCTTTGAGGGACAAGGCTAGAGGTTGGCTAGAATCTCTACAATCGGGAAGCATCACTAGTTGGCAGGACATGGCTGAAAAGT
>QGSO01000348.1:365280-573534 GCA_011037825.1 Carya cathayensis | reverse complement strand
TGAATTTCTGATAGTGTGCATGGCATCGACCTTTGTACCTCCGGAATGCATTCGACATCAGTTCCTCAATCGTTTGTCGATCCTCTCGCCGACCAAAATTTAGTTCAAACTCGTCCTTCAAATAATTATAAACAATTAGTATAATTTCAAACAATCTCATTTAAATAAAAATGTTATACAAAGTAACTTATTACCAGACAACGATTTTTGATGTGGTCTTTCACATCTTGGGGAACTTTAGCCCAGGAGGATGTAGCCATCGGTGCATACGTGCGAGTAAGTGTACCAACATAAGAAGCAAGCCAAGCTGCCGAATCCCCAGAGCCACCGGTGTGATCATCAGATATATCAACTTTAATTTTACCCACTTTCCTTACTTTTTCTATGCAGACACCCCTCGTAATGCCTCTAACTCGGCGCTGGTTTACAACAACTATATATACAAAATTAAAGCATATATTTTAATTAAATTAATTTTATTTGAAAGATATACAGTGATTAAATACCTTGTTCTGGTTCTGGTGACAGTGGCCCACCATTGTTGGTAGGTGAAGCACACGGAGATTCAGTAAGTGGTGGGGATGGCTCACGTGTTCTTTTGCGTTTAGGAGGCATATCTGTTTGAAATTATAATAAATTATTATTCGAAAAAGATACATTTCATATTTTTATAAGAATTATACCTACACAAATATCTGTTTGAAAATCATTCGGTATCAGTATTGCTGGACCAATCGCTCTCATCCTCAGTTGACACTTCAGTTGATTCATGTTCTTCCGACATGTCACCTTCAACTACTTCGGGTTGAACATCTTCTCTGCGCAATGGGACCATGTCATAATGGCTTAGATCAACAAATAGATTGATGCCTGATTCATTTTCTTGATATGCTTCTTCATGGTCTGGACTATCAACTTCTTCATGTGGTTTGTCTGCCTCTGGAATATAATCATATACATTTCTGGGCGCAAACTTCTCGACTATTCTCCATGGATTTCTGAACTCCGGATCATCTAAATAAAAAACTTGATTTGCTTGGCATGCGAGAACGAATGGATCGTCCTCATACCATTTGCGAGATGTATTGACACTTACAAAATATTCATCCTTACGCACTCCCAACCTAGGATTTGAGACATCCCACCAAGTACATTTAAATAACCAGACCATATATCCCCCCACATACTTTAATGCTATGATATCTTCTACAATTTCGTAAAAATCGATATTATCATCCCCATGACTTCCTTCGACAACAACCCCACAATTTTAGGTTTTCCTATATCGTTCTCTGTCTGCTGTGTGAAATCTATATCCACGCACCAAACATCCTGAATATTGGATAGCCCGCTTAGACGGACCACATGCCAAAGCATATACTTCTGGTGAGATATAAACAATTTAGAAAACTAAGAAAACACACCTCTTCTCCCTCTTCTTTCTCTCTCAAGAAAACAACAATCCATAATACCTATATACAAATAAAACACATTCAGCCATGCTGTTCTATCCCAACAAAAAATTTGTAAACGAAAATCGGAATGAAAAATAACAAAAATAACATATTACCTCTTCTCTTCTTCTTTCTCTCTCAAGAATCTCTTCTCTCTCAATGCTTTCAAGCTCTCACTCTCCACAACACTCTCTCAGAGCCTCTGCCACGCTCTCTCTCCCTTTCTCACAATACAATCCGAGTGAAAATGAAATGAAAGGATCGGATTAATAATATGTGCATTTTAGTTCGAACTAATTTTTATAAGTTCGAACGCGAAAATCCTCAAACCGCGAATTTTTCCCACAAAATTTTTCTCGTTCGAATTAATATTTTTCGCGTTCGAACAAAAAAAAGGAATATTCTCCAGTATATTCTGAAATGTTGGCGCGAATTTTCCCACCAAACAAAAAAATTCGTTCGAACATGAAATATACTTATTCGAACTGTTTTATTTTAGTTCGAACAAATAATTATAGAAATATATAAGTATAATATTATATATTATTATGTATATGTAAAAATTATATACACTATATAATACTAAGTGTCACTAAACGCATAATACTAAGTTTCTTATCAATCTATAATATTAAGTATTTAACATAGTATATTATTTTATTTACAATCAAACATAATGTTATACTTATAGTTAGTATCACTATAAGTACTATACTAAGTAATATAATAGTATAATAGTAAGTGATATTAAATTATAGATAGTATAAAAATATGAAAACTAATAATACTGTAATACTTTATAATATAGTCTAAGTACTTTGTTTGTTACTAATATATAAACTAAATATATTAGAAATATGTATTTTATACTTATATTTAATGCAATGTTTTACTATATACAAAAAATATTTACTTTATAATGCAATGCTTTACACAATACTATTTTATACTCATATAATGCATAATATATATACTATTACATATATATATACTAGTTAGTCACAATATATATAAGTAATTAGATCAAAACTCAATACTATATACATATAGTTATCTAATATATATTATATATACTAGTTCGAAATTTGTTATTAGTATATATAGTAGTATTATATACTAGTATTACTAATATAAAACGTTTTGTTTTACCTCTTCTAAATATATATATATATATATATATATTTTTTGAAGTATTATATATTTCATTCGAACGTATACCCTTTCAATTCGAACGTATACCCTTTCAATTCGAATTAATTATTCTTCCGTTCGAACGAATTTACGTTATTTATGCCGCGCGACAGCTTCTTCTCCGACATTTCGTGCCTCCTCTCATTCGAACTTTCGCTCACACCTCCGCCGTTAGCCGCCTCAACGCCGCCACCAACTCCGTCGTTGTCCTCAGATTGCCCAGAACAAGAGGTTAGACTTAAATGCGTGTTATTTTTATGCTTTTTTCGGTAATATTTGGGGGGTTCGGATTTTGAATGAATCCGGCCCCATTTTGTTGTTTTGGTATCAAATGACTTGGTATTAATCGGTAGAAATGATAAGAATTTACTCCTAAATCATTTCTACCGTTTAAAATGAAGAAATATTGAAGAAAAACAATTGTGACGGTTCGGGACTGAGTCGACTCAGCCATGTCTGTTTGGCTCAGTCCCGTTTGAATGAGCATAAATTTTGTTCGAATGGAAGTCATCGCATTCGAATTAAATTTAGGTTTATTCGAATGGAAAAAAATTTTATTCGAATAGAAGTTAGGCTCATTCGAATGGAGTTAAATTTTACTCGAATGAATGGCCTTTAATTCGAATGGAATTAAAGGCCATTCGAATAAGCAGTTGTCAAACATGCTATGAGAACATCATGCATCTTCTAATTCACTTTAATTACATCACATATATATTTTATACATCAACAGTATACTAATGGTAAGCAGCAGCGGAAGGAAACGTTCCCGACCCCAAACAGTGGAAAGTAGCTCCGCAGCTACCGCTCCTTCTCAGCCGGCCGTGAGGCCTATATTAGTTGAGCGGGAGATCATTCTGGGTGACTTCCGTGACCTCACTTGGGATGGACGGAGCATACAGGACATCATCACCTATCGGGGATGGACCACGATCTGTCAACAGAGAGGCACAGCATATCCTGAGATGGTCGGTGAGTTTTACCGTGCCATGGGTGAGCAGCCTGGTGATGCTCTGTGCTATAACTTAGTGGTCCGGGGAGTGAGTATTATATTCTCTCCCCGCGTTATTGCTGAGTTTCTAGATTTGCGGCGAGAGCCGGGTGCGTATCCTGCAGCAGCAGCAACGAGAGCAGCGACTGCACCATCTGGAGAGGACACAACAGTCGCATCCTCATCGCCAGCGCCAGATGTACAGACCGCAGAGCTGGATGCTGGCACAGATGATAATGAGAGCGGCGATGAGGTACCTGATGATGGTCTCACAGACGATCAGGTTCGTGACCTAGTGCGAGACCCTGAGGCTCCTCCATATGATGACGGTAAAGTGATTCGACAGGCCGACTATACAGCATTTTTCAGAATGCTTAATTTGATTGTCGGCTATAACATTGATCCGAAGAAACACAAGACTGATTTCGGGATGGAGCAGGCCAGATTTTTGTTACGGTTAGCACAGGGGGAGCCGATTGATCTGGCATTATATTTCTTCCTCCGCATTCGCACAGAGTCACGCTATTCGGGTGGAGGTAGTCTACCATTTGCATTGTTGATATCTAACCTCCTACTCCGTTCAGGGGTTACAGTGACTCTGACTGAGCGGAGGTCGCCACAGATGGGGCCTGTTAACAAGATCACATTCAGCAAGAGCAAGGGTCACTTGCCGAAGACTCGTGCAGTGCAACAAGATCAGCCTCCTCCTATTGATCCAGCTTCTGCTGCTGCTGCCCCTATTGAGAGATATCCTGCTGGGGCTACTCCAGATGAGGTACGGGCTATATTGGCGGAGCACCGCGACATTTTATTGAGGGACTTCATTCACCCCATGATGGAGAAGCTTAAGGACCTAGAAGGACGCATGCAAACTTTACAGGAGGATTTTGATTTATTTAATAAATAAATATTGTTAGTTATTATTTTACTTTTTTTATGTTGTATATAACGTCTAACTCATTTTGGGATGTAATTAATGCAGTATGATTTTTATTTTTAGTGTTTGCTAGCCTCTTTATTGTTAATTATATTTTCTTCTCATTATACTTAATGTTCACGATAATTGAAAAAATGACACTATCTTCATTTTTAATATTTAGTTAACTAAAATACTTTTAAATTAATTACATAAAAATAATTTATGAATTTGTAAATATTTTAATTCATTGTAAATCATAATATATAATATATAGAAATTTTTATTCACTTTGGAAATGATAAATAATTAATAGAAAAAATATGTATTCTTACAATTTTAACAATATATCTTTTCAATTAAATATTACCGTTCGAACGCGTTAATACTAATTCGAACAAATAATATTTCATTCGAATTAATTAATTTTTTGTTCGAATTAAATTTTATTAGTTCGAACGGTATAAATTTTTGGAGACGACCTAATTCGTCTCAAAATCTCCAGTTCGAACTACTATATTTTAGTTCGAATGGATTTATAAGGTTTTCCATGTTTTGAGACGACCTAGTTCGTCTCAGAAAAGTACTTTTAGGGACGAAATTAATAATTTCGTCCCTAAGAAATTTCGTCCCTAAAAGTAAAATTTCTTGTAGTGAAAATCTGTGGCAAAAAATATAACTAAATAAATAAATAAAAACCAAGCTTTTCGGAGATTAGCCCTTGAAATAAAAGAGTGTTTTCTATGCAATTCCAAATAATGATGGTACCAAAATGTAGGAAAAGGATCTAAACTATTATATTTTGTACAAAGAAGCTTCTTAAAAATGATACTTTTTTTTTTTTTTTTACATGGTTTGATTTGAAGAAAATGGTTGTTTATTTTCTATAGGTATAAATTAGCCCATTAGTACCGACGGCAATAAGGGGTATTTGTCGTGGCACGAGTCCATCAAGAATATAGCTCCAATCTGATGAAATTGTGCATCACCGAGGACTAGATGTTGTGAGAAAAAGTCAAGCAAAATGGGCAACAACGCATGGCTACAAAAGGTTTTTTCCCGCTACATATGTTAGTGGGAAAAGGTTCGCCAACGGAGCCGACAAAATTGAAGTACTCTTTCATACATGTCAGTGGGAAAAGGTCCGCCAACGGTATCGACAAAATTGAAAATACTCTTCTTTTCTCATAAGTCACAAGGAAATCAAAATGATATTTCCCACGAATATTATACAGAAAATTTTCCGTGACTAAGCCAGGCTAAGAGCATTGTCATTGTCCAATCTAAATTTTGATTAAAATTAGAATTTTTAGCTGAAATTCAAATTAATAAAGATAGTGTTTCATACTGGACTAATTATTATAAAGTCAAAATAATAATATAATATTATATATTTAAATAATTTTTTTTAATATTTTACAAATACATTCCATATATTAATTAATAAAAAAAATTATTATTTCCCAACGTTAATATATCTTAAATTGACATTAGTTTGAAAAATCGGATTAATTAAAAAACAATAATTAAAGTTGCAATACATTCAGCAAATGAAAATAGCAGTACATTTAAGCAGCATTCCAAAATCCATTTCAGCCAAACCGTATCCCAAAACCCACCAACATTCAGTATCACCCAACAAAGACCAAGCTACAGTACATTCCAGCAAATGAAAATAGCAGTAAATTTTAGCAACATTCCGAAATACATTTCAGCCGAGCCAAATCCCGAAATCTACAAATATTCAATATCACCCAACAAAAACTAAGCTACAGTACATTTTAGCAAATGAAAATAATAGTAAATTTCAGCAACATTCTAAAATACATTAAAGCCAAGTTGAATTCCAAAATCCACCAACATTTTGTATCACCCAACAAAAGCCAAGCTGCAATACATTTTAGCAAATGAAAATAGCAATACATTTTAGTAGCAGTACACTTCAGTACATTTTAGCAACAGTTTTACACTTCAGTAGCAGTACTCAAATAATTTCAGAAAGTTCAGTACCAAACATAGAAGCAAGTTCGGTAGTAGGTTCAACAACAATGCATTTAACTCAGCACGCCCAAACATAGAAGGAAGAAGCAAATGAATGATGAAAGTCATAAAGAACATACCAATATCAACTATTGGCTTAAAAGTAGATGGATTAACAACATATAAAATAAAATAAAACCCAACAATGATGGACCAAGTAGTTGCATTAGCATTGTACTAAATTTACTTCACTTTTATCTTTATGTGATTTGATAAACGAACCATTGAAGTAGTCTCAAAGGAAGATGCCCAAGACCCACCACCACATTAGCAAGTGCAGTACAACAGATGCAACATGGCCACAAGCAACTTAAATGTTCTTATGTAATTTCCCAAATTTGGGGAGATTTCCATTGTTAATAATTCCATGGCAACCAATAGAGTCAACTCTTTTGGAATGTCCCTCAAATCAAACAAAGCCCTAGAGCTAGTAGTTAACATCAAAACCTTATGTAGAAATGCCAAGAACAAGTAGTCCATAACAGTCCAAACCTTATGCAAGAACTAGTCCATAATAGTTCAAACTCAAGTCATAACATCAAAACCTTATGCAAAAATGCCAAGAACCAGTCCATAACAGTTCAAACCTTATGCAAGAACCTGTCCATAATAGTTCAAACCCAAGTCACAACATCAAAACCTTATGCATAAATGCCAAGAACTAGAAATGCCAAGAACCAGACCATACAAGATTGGCAATGTAACAAAAAATACAAGCTATGCATGTGAGCACAAAATCCTGATGAAATTGGAATAGAACTTCAGTCAAGAAAAGAAAAATACATTCTAATCCCACTATGAGTTTTGGTTATCTTTATGGGGACATCAATAATCCCACTCTCCTTGCCCGCTTAACCAAAGGTTGCAGACCATCTTTTGGAAAAGAAGAAAAAGACCATATCAAGCATTATTTAAGACTCATTATTTAAGATCCCACTCACAACCAAACATGATGCAGACCAGATCAAGCCAAAGCCAAAACTAAACAATAAAATTACAAATAGTAAAAAACAAGCGAAGGGGAGTTGATTACCTTTTGTGAAGCACAATAGAACCCTAATAGAGCTTGGCCAGTCGATTAAAATTGATTTTCTCTTGCAAATCGACTGCTCCTTCTCCTAGTACCAGATTCCCAACTTCAACAGCCCTGGGGTAATGAAAACAGCAAGAGAACTAGAAGAAAAATGAAAAAAAAATGAAAAAAAAAAAGAGAGAGAAGGGGAGAGAGGGAGTGTCGGGCCAAAGAGACAACTGATGAGAAAGAGAAGGGAAGAGAGAAATGTGGAGAAAAAATGAAGGGTTTGTTTGGCGAGGGAGAAAGGGAGAGAAAGTGAAGGGTTTTGGGGAGAACTGATTCACAAGGGAAATAGAATGATTCGGTTGAGGAGATGAGATTTTACAATAAAATAATGATTTGGCAATGACCAGTAACTCACTATGTATGAAGAAAGGGATAGACTTACTATAGCTAAAAGCTTCAACTCTTCCATTTTACCCAGTCCAATGCAGTAGATTTAAAGACCACGAAGTCCTTATTTTGGCTTTTTAGGAGTTTTAGCCAGGCCGATGCGAATGCTCTAAAGAAAAACCAATAATTCTTGCCAAGGGTTGTCTTTGGTGGCAAATTATTTTCGGCAAGCAACCCACGAACAGTTTTGGTTGGAAAGAACTTTTTTCCATCGATTATGGGGCTTTTGCCACGAAATACCTCTGAAACCAAAGTGTAGAACCTGTAGTTGTGAGATATTAGAATTGCTACGAAGTAAAAAGGAGAATGCCAAAATTTAAGTGGTTTGGCTTAAAATAGTCGGCTTATAGTAGAGATGATCTAAAAAAAAAAACTCACTAACCATAATATGAAGTACAAGAGAGTGGTTACAATTAAATACTAAATACTCAAAGTTCCAATACACCCCATCCTCACAATATCAATAAAGAGAATATTCAATTTCCAATCTCTTACTTTGTGTATCCTTTTCTCTCAGCTTGATTTATACTCTTTAGATGTATGCTTTTTTGACAAGAGAGCTAGACCAATTTTTACGCAAAGGATACATTGGTCTAGCTCTCTTGTCAAAATTGGTCTAGCTCTTTTGCATAAGAATTATTTTTCATAAGCATAGCTAGTAGACTAGAGGGCATATGTTTCCACTAGCCAAGTAGAACTTGTAAGTGTGTATATATGTATCTTAGATTATACCTAATATTCTTAGAATATTGTGATAATATTCTTAGTTTCCTATAATTATGCTAGGCTAGAATCTTTCCTTCTTCATTGTATTTCCTTATTTACTTTGGTCATATTCAACGTATAGTTTTAAAAACACATAAATATATACTCATATGATTCTCCAAAACCCTATCTATCTCAACATGGCATCAGAGCCACCATTATGATTCCCCTGGTGGTGCAAGCTGTTCTTTTGGTGTTTCTTTCTTCCACACCACTACTTGGCTTCCTTTGCACTTGGCAATGGGTTTATCATGTGTTTACATTATGTTTTCACTTCAATTCTTATCAAATAAGATCGTAAAGTGAGTCCTGATAGTTCTCTTAGCATTTATGTGTCAACTGTGTCATGTTCTGCTGCCGCACATGCCCCCATGCCCCACTACATCAGATGATGCATCTAACCGACGCGCGTGCCTCACTCCTGCAGCTCGCCCAAGCCTGATTCACTCCAGCAGTCGACCTAAGCCCGGTCCAGCCCAATTCAAGCCCAATTTGCCTAGCCCAAGTAAGATACTTCTATTTTTTTCTTTCTTTGTATATACGGCCCATTTCAGCCTAGCCCAATTTGGCCTATTAACCCGTTGACCCATCGACTGTTGACTATTGATTGTTGACTTAAAAAAAAAAAATAGTATGTCTCACTCCTCCCCAACCTTGACACCATTGTTTGTCCTATTGATAATATTTTAAATGACTCTAATTATAATATGTGAGCCCAAAATATGGAAGTATTTATTAGAGGATGAAAATTGTGGCACTATGTTTATGGTGATATCATTGCACCCAAGCAACAAGATGGTGAGAGTCTTCATGTGTTTGCATGCTGCCTTGAAGATTGGCATAGTATTAACTGCAAAAATCTTGCTTCCCAAGCTTGGTAATGTTAAATCTGCTTGGGATCTTCTTGCTAAAAGATACAACTACACTCATGATGCTTCATTACAGTTCAGCTTGAGACTATACTTTATAAGATGCGTCAGGAATCAGGCCAGTCTATTGCTTATTTTTATTCTCAAGTTAATAATCCTTGGGATTAGTTGTCTACTGCAGATCCTCAACTCAAATGTTCTGGGGATATTGAGTTGTTTGCAACCTCATGATCATTGCAAATTTATGCATTTTATGATAGTAGTTCGTGAGGATTTTTAATCTACTCGGACATCTCTTTTGCATTGCACACCCGTTACCTCTCTTGAGGTTGCAGTTGCTGAACTAATCTCATAAGAGAATCATCGTTCAACCATGAAGATGCAAGCTCTAGATTCAATTGTTGCTGCCATCCCTACAACTACCTTTGGGTCTTCCACAGTTTCAGGCCATTTTCCTTCTTAGTCCTTGAAGACTTTCTTCTGCAAATATTACAAACGCCATGTTCACTCTGTTACAAAATGTAATAAATTACAGAACAAAACTCAGTCTCAAGCCCCCTTGTCGCAAGCTATTGAAGTGGCACCAACTGCTCCTTCTGCTCCAAAGTCTGCTACTAAGCCTTTTTCAGTGTCCACTACTCTCACTGCTATTGACATTGAGGCATTAATCCATCAAGTCTTATCTTGGTCTTCTATTACTTTGTCTGCCACCTCAGGTACATCTCCTTGGTTTTTTTACTCTACATGTTGTAATCACATGACTTTTGATTCTACCATTTTTTTCTCAAAAATCTGCTTTGTCACCCAATCATCTTATATATACTGCTGATGGTTCTCATTTATCTGTTAGGCACATTGGGACCATTTCTTTCCCTACCTTCTCTGTTGACAATACATATCTTGTTCCCTAGTTGTCCTTAAATCTCCTGTCAGTTGGTCAACTTTGTGAATTAGGTCTTAAGCTTACATTTTCTAATACTGGTGTTGATGTGCAGGATCCACTAATGGGTCAACTCATTGGGATAGGCCATAAGATTGGATGTCTGTTCAAGCTTGTTTCTTTGCTGCTTCCATCCCATCTATCTCGCTCCGTTGTTGCCACTACTATCTCTTTCCAATTATGGAATTCTTGTCTAGGTCATGCCTCTCTGCCTCGTGTTCAACTTTTGGCCTCCCAAGGTCACCTAGTCTCTATAGGGCTTAAGTCCTTTGATTGTGTCTCCTATCAACTTAGGAAACAAACACATTTATCTTTTAATATAAGTGAATCTTGTTCATAAACACCTTTTGATTTGATTCATTCTGATATTTGGGGTCCTGCGCCCACTCCTATTAAGGCAGGATTTCTATATTTTATAATCTTTGTTGATGGTTATTCTAATTATACATGGCTATACCTGTTACAACATCGATATGAACTTATTCATGTTTACAAAACTTTTCATAAAATGGTACAAACTCAATTTTCTCATACTATTAAAATATTTTATTTAGATAATGCCATGGAATACAACGATAAATCTCTCCTTGAGTTCCTAAACCAACAAGGCACACTATCACATCATTCTTTTCCCTATACCTCTCAACAAAATGGTTGTGTAGAACAAAAACATCGTCATATCCTTGATACTGTAAGAGCTCTTTTACTTTCTACTTCTTTACCTAAAAAGTTTTAGGGTGAAGCTACTCTTACAGTTGTGTACACAATCAATTGGGTACCCACACCTATACTTCACAACAAATCTCCTTATGAGCTTCTCTATGGTATGGTTTCTAACTACTCCTTAGTTCAAGTTTTTGGTGGTGCCTATTTTGTTACTCTTCCTTCTCATGAATGGACCAAACTTGAACCCTGCTCTCGGTTATGTTGTTTTCTTGGTTATGGCTTAACTCAAAAAGTTATCGCTACTATGACCCTGTTGCCAAACGTCTTCAAGTCTCTCATGTGGAGTTTTGGAAACAGAAACCATTTACTAGCCTATCCACGTTCTCCCCTTCTTCCTCCACTTACTCACTCATATTCACTGATCCCTCTATTGCTCTATTTCCTGACTCTTATGTAGAGATTTTGAGCTCCTCAGACAATTCTTCCACTATTGTTCCCAATCTTGTTAATGCTTTTGATGGGCCTCATGCAATACCATCCATTCCTGAGCCTTCTCCACTCCCTAAACCTCGTCGTTCCAATTGGGTAAGTGTTCCTTCTACTCATCTTCGTGATTATCATAGTTTCTCTATTCCTGCCAACCTCCACAAACCTCACAATTATCATAAGGCTTGTATTGACCCTCTTTGGCAGCAAGCTATGTTTGATGAATTGAATGCTCTTGTCAAACCCCATACTTGGGATCTGATGGACTTGCCTCATGGTAAAGTTGCAGTGGGATGCAAGTGGATCTATAAAATCAAGACTTAGGTAGATGGATTAGTTGAACGCTACAAGGCTCAACTTGTTGCAAAGAGGTTTACATAGGAGTGTGGCATTGACTATGAGAAGACTTTTGCTCCTGTTGGTAGACTTACATCTGTTAGATCTTTACTGTCCGGTGTTGAGAAATCTTTCAAATGGATGTTAAAAACACCTTCCTTAATTGTGATCTTATTGAAAAATTTTACATGCATCCTCCACCTAGCTATTAGCTTTCACCACATAAAGTTTTTCATCTTCCTCGAGCACTTTATGGGCTCAAGCAGGCTCATCGGGCTTGGTTTGATAAATTTCAGTCAATAGCCTCTCAACAAGGCTTTCTTTCTAATCCATATGATTCTACACTCTTTCTTTGTACTACTGGGGCTGGTACTATCATTCTTCTTGTCTATATGGGTGATATGAATATTATTGTTGATGTTATTGTTAGAATTCAAGATCTTCAAACTTTTCTTACTTAGGAATATTGATATGAAGAATCTGGGACACCTTAAGTACTTCCTCAGCCTTGAAATTACTTCTAGTCAGGATGGTTATTATCCCACTCAAGCCAAATATGCCTCTGATTTACTTTCTAAAGCTGGGTTGATAGATAACAAGATAGCCACTTGTCCTCTTGAGTGTAATACTAAACTCCTAGCCACTTACAGTTCCCCACTTTGGGAGGCAACACTTTCTTGACAGTTAGTGGGAAGTCTCATTTATCTTACTGTCACCAAGTTTGACATTTCATATGTTGTTCATCTGGATGGTCAATTTATGAGTGTTCCTCGATCTACCCATTTTATGACTATTTTTTGAATTTTATGCTATATCAAGGGCACTCTATTTCATGGCCTGCACTTCTCATCACACTCCTCTTTTGAGCAGGCCTATTTTGATGCAAATTGGGCTGGTGATCCCACTGATTGTCACTCCACCACTGGTTATTATTTCTTACTTGACAGTTCTTTGATTTCATGGCGTAGTAAGAAATAGTCTGTTAATGCCCTTTCTAGCACTAAGGCTAAGTATCGTGCACTTGCTGATATGACATCTAAACTTTTGTGGTTACGGTGGCTTCTGAAAGATAGGTTGTTCATCAGTCAAGAAGTTCTCCTATTCACTGTGATAATCGCAGTGCCATCCAGATTATGCACAATGAAGTGTTCAATGAGTATACTAAACATATTGAGATTGATTGTCACTTCATCCACCATTATTTTCAGCACGGTGTCCTCCAGTTACACTCAATCCTCTCTGAAGATAATCTTGCTAGCATTTTTACAAAATCACATCCACTTGGTCGGTTTGGTGATCTTCAAACTCCAGTTGACTTCACCACCAAGAGTTTGAGGGGGGATTTTTGTGTATATATATGTATCTTAGATTATACCTAATATTCTTAGAATATTGTGATAAAATTCTTAGTTTCATGTAATTATGCTAGGTTGGAATCTTTCCTTCTTTATTGTATTTACTTTGGCCATATTTATTATAGGCCTACTTTGTATAGTTTTCAACACACAGAGATATATACTCATATGATTCTCCAAAACCCTCTCTATTTTACATTATTTTCCACAAGTCTAGGCAACATGATTGCCTCTTCAGTTGAAAGACAACGCAGTGATTAAATGCCTCATATGAATTCTTTCGTACTGTTATAGAAAATGTAGCCAAGTCAGTCAGCAGGCATGAAATGATTTCAAACCTATGATGGGGGAGAGCTTTGATTATTATTATAATTTCAAATCACTATCTTTGATCCATGCCAAAAATGTAAATTAGTTTGGTAAAGCTGTTTATAGATCAATACAATAATCAAAACTCCCCATCACAGGTTTGAAATTTCTTATATGTGGACTAAGTTGGCTACATTTTCTACAACAAGATCAAGAAACTCATATGCATTTATTGATTAATGCCTAGTCATAATTCAGCCGAAGAGGTAAGCATGTTGCCTAGACTTGTTGAAATTAAGTTCTAGCTAGGCTGGTGGACAATAGCATACATCTAAAGAGCAAAAATCAAACTGATCAGAGAAAAAGATACATATAGAGTAAGGGATTGCAAATTGAATATTCTCTTTAATGATGTTTTGACTTGTGTGGTTTGGGTTAGAACTTTGAGTATTTAATAATTAATTGTTCCATTTTCTTGTACTCCATCTTTTGATTAGTGAATTTCTTTAAGATTGTGTTTAACATAGGCTGGCTTTCTCTAAGCCTAGTCACTTAAATTTTGATATTTCGTTAGTTTATTTAAATTTATTTCATTCTTTTTACTTGCTAGTGATCCTAAATTAAATCTTTGTGTCAAAACAATGCCTATAGGTGAGATATATATGCAGGGTGCCCAAATTGAATTACATCTGTCCTTCCAGTATTGCCATCATTTTGAGTCTTGGCTATGAGAAAAGTGGCTAGGAGAGAGAAAAGTAAGTTCCATTAGCAACATCGATCCGATTCACACAGAAAAACGCAAGTGAAATATAATACTAGATTAGCTTCCACGCTTCAAAAGAACTCTAAACATTTTTTTTTGGTTATTTTTTTTCCAGTTTAATCTAAAGCTCGTTAATGCTATTCCTGTTGAACATGTGACACAAAACGGAAAAAAAAGTCAATCATTAATCAGTATTGTTGGAAAGTTTTTAATAAAAGAACAAAATGGAAGTAATTATAGAAAAGTTTTTCTTTCTTACTTTGTAATCATACTAACTTAGCTACAACCACTCTTTCCAATGATGATTACATCACCCACATCCCCTTATCCACATTTGTATTTTTGACCTTGCAAGTATTTTGTAAAAGCCTAAAAACAGGAATAAACAATAAACAAAAAGAATAAAAGACAAATTGTTATAAAACTAAAGAGAAGTAGCAATGATTGAAAACTTGATTACAAAAGAAAAGTATGAAGATTGAGAGATTGTGATATACTTCGCTCTTCAAGAGCTCAATATCATTCATTACTCTTCTCTTTCATGTGTTTTACAAATGATCCTCAAGACATCCTTTTATAGGCAACTCTATGGTGGTTTATTGTGCCCACCAAGTCACATGCACAACAAACCATCACATGCACAATAAGCAAGTCACAAGCACAACAAACTCTCACATGCACAATAACCAATCACATGCACAATAATATTTACAACATGGTCATCCACCAAATGCATGTATTTACAACACTCCCCCTTGGATGATCATACACAAAGAATATGTCTCGTTAAAATCTTACTAAAGAAAACCCAGTGGGAAAAACTTGTGGAGAAGGAAAAAGAGTACAACATTCTAATGTGTCTTTGAATTCTTTAGGGTTGCCTTATTAAAACTTTGCCAAGGAAAACCGGGATACAACCTTAATGAAGGAAAAAGAGTACAATCCGTCTGATTATTTTCTCCCCCTTAAATGTATGTAGAGCTTTAATGTCTTTATAGTGAAAGGTCCTTGACTCGGTCTTGAATGTGCTTCTAAGTGTAGAAGCGTCAAGTTGTATCAATGGTAAGTTCATGATCGTATTCTACAGGGACAAAGGGTTATCAAATCGTTTGTGAGATTTTTTATTATAAAAAAAATGTATCGACTATGAGAGATGAAAATAAAATAAAATAACAAAAGAAAATTCAATGTGAAAAAATTGTGAAGATGAGGTAAGAAAGAAAAGAGTGAATTTAATTCCCGCAAAAATTTAATCAAAGCTGAAATTAGAGTTTCTAATCAAAAAAATTAACAAACACTTGGGTTGGGTATGAGACTCTCTTTATTTCGGATTCTAGATAATTTTCTCGATTAACAACCGAATCAAGACATTGATAAACGGAAGATAAAAAGTTGTACTCAAGTTTTGCAATATTTTCCTAATGGATTTTCTACTTTACTAGCCAAACACACATTAACAATCAACTGAAAGAGGCCTTGATAATTTTCAATCTTTTGTTGTGCCTTACGTCAACAACAAATCAAGAGCAAGAGCCGCAATCTATTTTTAATTTAAATCCAACTAGTAACGTAGTGAAATCAATATTTATCAACAAAATATTGCATTAAACTAGAATCCCAAAACAAATCAAGTCTCGTTCCACAACTCAAGTTTCAGAAATTAGCTACACATGATATTTTTAGCAGCAAAAATTAATCTAAGCAAAGCCATAAAAAAAATTTGTGAGAAGAAATAAAAATAAATAAATAAAACCAAGAGCCCCACGCCGACTAAACCCCAACGTTCGGAATGTAAACGTCAAACGTACAGCAGAAAAAAAATGAAACCACATCAGCCGACAACAACTAAGAACTTAGGAAAGAAAACTGGGCAACCAAAAAGATAATAAAACTGAAAATGAGTCCTCCGAAATAACAACTAAAAAACACTACAACGTAAAGCAGAAAAAAAAAAAAGAAAACCAGCCAACCAAATGTCTGAACTACAAACCACTAACCAAGTAAAATGTGAAAACGTAAAAGCAAGAAAAAAATTTGAAACCAGCGCCGCAAGGCCACCGACTCCACCCCCCAAACAAAAACGAAAGAGCCTCCAAAAGAATAAAAGCCAGCCGACCAAATGTCTATGGTCTGCACCTCTACAAAAATGAAAACGAAAAAAAAATGCATCAAAATAAAAATGCCAGCCATCTCCCCTCTCTCTCTAAAGAAACGAAAACGTAAAAGAGAAAGTAAAACGACACACTCAGGTCCGGAACCTCCCCTACGTAAAAGACTAAAAGCAAAAAAAAAAAAAAAAAACAGCAAGCCCCAGCCCTTGCTTCCGCCGACTCCCTCTATAGCCCCTAGCACGCCTGCTTCTTTGTCCGTAGCTCCCTACGACCACAACCTCCCCTAGCTACAGCATATACGTCCAGTGCACCTTTGATTTCTTTTTTTTTATATATAATTTTTTATCATCTTCATGAGCTTCAACTTCAGCTCTTGTAAGTGGGCCTTCTTGTGATAATTTCTTTTTAGGCTTGATAAATCCTAAGACATGATAAGTTACATGAGCCCATTTGAATTTAATTAAGGACAAGATAAAAAAAAAATCATTTTACAGGCCAAATAAAGTTAAATCATATTATCCAACTAATACTTTTATTTTAACACATAAAACTCTTTTAACCTAAGATATTTAAGAGTATTAACGCCACATAATTGACATTTATCAGTCCTTTCATTGATACATCTCAATATTGTGTACCAACTCTTAAAATGATGTAGTTGATAATGTTTTGGTGAACAAATTTGTCGTATTAATTCAAGATCGTTTTAACATTAAATTTACTACTCTTATGGAGTTGTGCTCTTTTGAAGTTCCTGTGTGTAACATAGTTTTGGCGAAATATTCATGTTCTTCGAAAGCTGTTTAGTGCTGCAAGGCTATGAAACTAGCTCTCTTGTAGAGAGATTCAAATGTGCTGCACAGCTATGAGGATAGCTCTCTTGGCTCTTGCAGAGATATTCAAATTTGTCTACTGGAGGCATTGTGTCAATAGAGACATTATGAAGATTTTTGAAAATCTCTAGATTTTTATTTACAGGATCATACTTTCTCATCAGAAACTCACAAGAGAAGGATATTCACGAGAGAATAAATATTCACATTGTTTCTTGATATTGCCTTTGTTTATCCATAACAATATAATGGCTTGACAGTTTCCTTCTGTCAATGTTTCATATTTGAATCAGGAACCATTCGTGCCTCAGCCTCCCATTTACACTCCTGATGATGTTAATTTTATTATAGGAGTATAAATGCATTTTCTAGAACGATTAATTATGATGTTATTGTAGAATCTAGATTTCTCAGTGCTCAATATGATAATTCTATTATGACCATATCTCGGAGGTTATTAGTGAGAGTGAATAAGGTTAACCAACTCAATAATCAAATATCTGAGTTGCATCAAAAGCTCTCTATAAAGAGCCGTAAGAATAAGAAGCTGAAGTAGGGGAATAAGGAGCTAAAATAGTTTGTAAAATGATATGCTCGTGATCTTTAGCAATGTATAGAGGATCTGGAAAGAGAGGGGGCTCAAATACAGGATCAACAACGATGGATATCTGATGAATTTGAACGTCTTAGAGAGTAAGGACAAGCTGCATTTAACTTCACCGCGGATATCTAAAGAAGTCCAATGTCTTAGATAGTAGGGGCAAGCCGCATTTA
The DNA here is from genome assembly GCA_011037825.1 of Carya cathayensis. Taxonomy (NCBI): domain Eukaryota; kingdom Viridiplantae; phylum Streptophyta; class Magnoliopsida; order Fagales; family Juglandaceae; genus Carya; species Carya cathayensis. Next base: position 555,267 of record QGSO01000348.1, on the reverse strand, counting down.
ATTTCATTGGCCTAGTAAATAGCTACAAGATATTTGTGTTTAGCATATGCTATATCAAGATATGTAATTTTGTCTTACTTTCATGATTTTCTCTATAAAAGAAGTATTCAACTCATTTTTACTTACATCCCATCTTCTTCACTTTTATGTAATAAGTCTGCATTCTTACTCTGCAATTTCTTTTGCAATGACTATCAATCTTCTCATGATCAATATATGAGGTATTCTTTACCTCAGTCACAAGCTATTTCTGCATTTGCCATAGGTGCTATAATGCAACACAAAAATGATTTGACTAAAAAGGCAGATGATGATGTTATCTAAGAGTTTGTGAGTCTTAATACTCGATACTCATCCGCCATTGTCACATTTTCTCAGCGACTACAATCTAGAGCTCATGTGGTGTGCTGATTGAGCTGAGTTATTGCATATCTTAATACTTTTAGAACCAATATATCTTAATTCTTTCATTACTTTATCATTGGTTTTATATGGAAAAATGAATAAATCAAAGTTGTGATTTTAATTGATTAAAAGCATGAATTTCTGCTTTAATTTTAAAAGCCTCCGCTCGAGCGATCTCTTTTCCTGCACACCCGCTCGAGCTCACTATCGAGCAGCAGTCGAGCGTTTGAATCTAACTGAATTCGCTCGAGCGGCGGCTTTTGCCACTCGAGCGATATGGACCATATTTCACATTAATCAACAGTTGATAAAATTAAAGTAGAAATTCATGCTTTTAATCAATTAAAATCACAACTTTGATTTATTCATTTTTCCATATAAAACCAATGATAAAGTAATGAAAGAATTAAGATATCTTGGTTCTAAAAACATTAAGATATGCAATAACTCAGCTCAATCACACCCCCAAACTAGCATTTTGCTAATCCTTGAGCAAAATAGTGAAAATTAATTGAGATGAATATTACATAAAGATCGAAATTCAAACAAAAACAATCAAACACAAATCTGAATTCTCACAAAAGTGACACGTTACTACTCAACCCCCAAGGGTTATACCCACCAAGACTATCTCAACAATCTTTCACATAGAATTAAGGCAAATGTCTCAGAACTCAAATGTGTGTGTGGAGCTAAACCGGTTGTGTGTTCCTCATTACTAGCCATGATTTGTCATAGGATTTTTCAACCTTAAGATTAATCATTGTTGATTCTAACTACCTCAAAGCCCAAGGAACTAGCAGTTTTCACACCATTTTTGTTTTTAAAGGTTGGGCACTCAACCCACAAAGTCTTGGGTAACTGTTTCTAGCCCTTTTTATTTAGGAAAGTTCACTAAGTCGCCTTTATTCCTTTTCTCTCTTTTGTTTTTCTTCTCTTTTTTTTTTCTTTTCTTCTTTTCTTTTCATTCTAATCTTTTCAAATCCTTTTCCTTTTTTTTTCTTTTTCTTTTTAGCATGGCTCGGTAGTCCTGCAGTTTACTTCTCCAGTGTTAAATCAATGAATGGTAAATAAGGAACACTACAAGCGTAAGCATGTGCAAAATGTCCTTCAAAATTTGTCTTTCGTTCTACAAAAATTTTATCAAGTTTCATCTCAATAAGCATAACATCCCGGTGTTTCAAACCACATATCAACAAAATATGATGCATCCAAAATCATGCTCTATGTTTAAGCTTGAAAATAAATCTTCACAAATGATCCCGCTCAACTACTCCACCAAGATGCTCAATCATAAATGTATCAATGGACATCATGTTATTTTTTTTATTTTTTTATTTTTTAGTATATATTTTTTTAAACTGTGCACATATGCTACCCCCAACTAGTGAGAGACATAGTTCTCAATGAATCGAACGAAAGAAAACAAAGTGCACAGAAAAAACAAGCAAAACAAACAAACAACATGAAATATAAAATCAAAGCAAAAGAACAAATAAAAACAATGCAAGTAAAGAAAACTATAAAGAAGGAAAAACAAATCAAAACACTTCCCTGGGGTCTTGCACAAGCAAGATCTCTTCATGTGGATCAAAGACCTTCATAAATGACTTTAGACGTTGTCCGTTGATAGTGAAACTGTTACCATTCTTCGGATTGACAATGTCTATCGCACCATGAGGATGAACGGTCTTTACAATGTACGGCCCACTCCATCGGGATTTCAACTTACCAGGAAAAATATGTAAGCGAGAATTGTAAAGTAGAACTTCCTGGCCAAGTATGAAATGCTTTGGATGAATTTTCTGATCATGTAGAATTTTCATGCGTTCCTTTGCAAGTTGAGCGTTGTCATAAGCATTCCGACGAGCTTCATCCAATTCAATGATCTGCAATTTTTTCAACCCTGAAACTTCATCAAGCGACATGTTAACATGTTTTATGGCCCAAAGAGCTCGATGCTGAATATCAACAAGTAAATGACAAGCTTTAACATAAACTAATCGATAAGGAGACATCCCTAAATTTGTTTTAAAAGTTTTCCTATAAGCCCACAAAGCATCAAGAAGTTTAACTGACCAATCTTTCCTATTAGGCTTGATGGTTTTCTCCAAAATAATTTTTATCTCTCTGTTTGCCAATTCAGCTTGCCCATTTGTTTGAGGGTGATAAGGGGTAGAAACTCTGTGTGTGATACCATATTTCTTCACAAGTGTAGAAAATGGTTTATTGCAAAAATGAGAACCCCCATCACTTATAATAACTTTTGGCATGCCAAAACGAGCAAACAAAGATTGCAAAAATTTTAGGACAACATGATGGTCATTTGTTTTGCAAGCAATGGCCTCCACCCATTTTGAAACATAATCCACAACTAATAGAATATATGTGTTTCCAAAAGAAACCGAAAATGGATCCTAATTTTTGACAAGGCTCACAAGCCTTGCAAAAATTATAAGCATCTTTAAACATGGAAGGCCAGTAAAAACCGTTTTGCAAAATTTTTGAAACTGTTTTCTTTGCTGAAAAATGACCAGCACATGCACCCATATGACAAAATCTCAAAACCGAAGAAAACTCATCATCAGGAATGTATCTTCGAATCAATTGGTCCGAACAATATTTAAAAAGATATGGATCATCAAAGTAAAAGTGTCGTACCTCAGAGAGAAATCGACGCTTATCTTGGGTAGACCATTCAGAAGGCATTTGCTCAGTCACCAGATAATTGACTATGTCAGCATACCAGGGAGCTCTATCAACCACAAACAGCTGCTCATCTGAGAAACTATCATTAAAAGGAAGGCTGACATGTGAAGAAGGAGATGATGACAATCTAGAGAGGTGGTCAGCTACCACGTTTTCAACTCCTTTTTTGTCCTTAATGTTGATGTTGAACTCTTGAGGTAATAGAATCCAGCAAATTAAGCGTGGTTTTGCATCTTGCTTAGCCAACAAATACTTAAGAGCAGAGTGATCAGTGAAAATAGTAACAGGAGAACCAAGAATATAAGTCTGAAATTTATCAAGTGCAAAAACCACTGCAAGTAATTCTTTTTCAGTAGTGGTATAATTTTTCTGGGCATCATTCAAGGTTCTACTAGTATAATAAATCACAAATGACCTATTATCCGCCCGCTGCCCCAAAACAGCTCCTAAGGCATAATCACTAGCATCTGTCATAATCTCAAATGGAAGGTCCCACTGTGGGGGTTGCACAATAGGGGCAGTGGTAAGCGACTTTTTAAAGGTATCAAAAGCTTTTTGGCACTCATCAGTCCAAACAAATTCAATATCATTTTGTAAAAGAGTGCACAAAGGTTTTGCAATAGAACTAAACCCTTGAATAAACCGCCTATAAAAACCAGCATGACCAAGAAAAGAACGAATATCCCTAACCATCCTAGGGATAGGAAGTTTAGACATTAATTCAATTTTAGCCTTGTCAACCTTTATACCCTCAGAAAAAACAATATGTCCCAATACAATGCCCTGAGTAACCATAAATTGGCATTTCTCCCAATTAACTACAAGATTTTTTTCCTCACATCTCTGGAGAATACGTGCCAAATTATGCAAACAACTCTCAAAGGATTTTCCAAAAACAGAAATCATCCATGAATATTTCACAAATATCATCAATCATGTCAGAAAAAATACTCATCATGCATCTCTGAAAAGTAGCTGAAGCATTACACAAACCAAAAGGCATTCTAGTAAAAGCAAAAGTGCCAAAAGGACAGGTGAAAGTGGTTTTCTCCTGATCCTTAGGCACTACATCAATTTGGTAATAATCAGAATATCCATCCAAGAAACAATAATATACATTACCAGCCACTCTTTCTAAAATTTGATCCAAGAATGGTAAAGGAAAATGATCCTTCCTACTGGCTGAATTAAGTTTTCTATAATCAATGCACATTCTCCAGCTAGTAACCATTCTAGTTGGAATCAACTCATTTTTATCATTTTTTATGACAATCAAATCAGATTTTTTTGGTACCACTTGAGTTAGACTTACCCACTTACTATCTGAGATAGGGTAAATGATACCCACTGCGAGTAGCTTAAGCACCTCCTCTTTCACAACTTCCTTCATGGAAGGATTGAGCCTACGTTGAGCATCACGAATCGGTCTAGCATCGTCTTCAAGATGGATTCTGTGGGTACATACAGCGGCATCAATGCCTTTGATGTCGGCTATTGTCCAACCAATTGCGCCTCGATGATTTCTTAATATTTCAATCAACTGGGCTTCATCCTTCTGATTTAGCTTTGAGGAAATCACCACCAGAAAAGTGCCTTCTTCAGGACCAAGAAACACATACTTTAAATCTTGAGGAAGTGGTTTTAGTTCCAACTGGGGAACTTCTTTCTCTGAAGATTTAAGCATGTCTGGTGGTGGTAGAGCTTCAAACTGGGGTTTCCATCTTGCTCCCGCAAATTGTACTTCAAGAGGTAAAGAAGAATCTGCAAAACAATCAAAAAAATCAAAGTCATCTTCATTGATATGATCAATTTTCTCATCAAGTAAAAATTCAGGTGTCTGAAAAATATAATCATCATCAGAGAAGGGAGAAGTTGAGCAAATAAACTCTGTTGGTGTCAAACTCTCCACAGCATTCAAATCACTTGTGTCATTGAAATGTGCTGGCATCTTGCAAGCGTTGAGAACGTTCAACTCAAGTGCCATGTTCCCAAATGTAAGCTTCAAAACACCACTTCTGCAATTGATCAAAGCATTTGATGTAGCTAGGAATGGTCTCCCTAAGATGACAGGAGCTTGGTAAATAGTGGAGACTGACTGCTGCATATCAAGAACCACAAAATCTACTGGGTAGTAGAATTTGTCCACCAGGACCAACACGTCCTCTACAATACCCCTCGGTACCTTAACTGAGTTCTCCAAACTTCTTAGGAGTCTCGCTCAACATCAATGCACTTACTTGCTCCGTTAGGAAAGCTTTCTTTTTTACATTCAGCTTCCTCTTCACTGTGCACAAGTCCTTCAAAAATTTTGCATACAAAGACACTTGTTGTATGGCATCCAAGAGTGGAATATTGATCTTCACTTACTTGAAAATCTCTTGAATCTCCGTGTGGTATTTGTTCTTTTGGCCAGATGCCAATCTCTGAGGATAGGGAACCACAGGTTGATATCCCTTACTAGTTTCAGCATCTACACTCACAGGCTTCTTCAGCTCTGATCTCACTACCTCTGGTTCTTTCTCAACTTCATTAGTCTCTGTTACATCTTCAGGTGTAGGAGCAACTACCTGTGTGTCTATAGGCATCTCTGGTTGGGGAACTTCCTTCCCACTTCTGAAAGTAAGAATTGCCTTTGCTAAAGAACTCCCCATTGCACATTGTCTGAACAAACTGCTTGCATTCTGGAGTGAGACCAGTGTAAAAATAGCTCACTAACCTCCAAGATTCAAAACCATGATGTGGAAAAATGTTCACCAAATCTTTAAATTTTTGCCAACTGGCATGAAAGGTCTCATCAGGTCTTTGATTGAACTGGCTAATTTGCTCTTGCAAAAACTGAGTTCTCTGAAAAGGAAAATTTTTTTGTAAGAATTCACGCTGCATATCAGACCAACTAGAAATAGAATTAGGCCTCAAAGAATTAAACCAAATCTTCACTTTATCCTTTAAAGAGAAAGGAAACAAATGAAGTCTAATAAATTCATCAGTAACAGCCCTAGTGATAAAAGTAGTGCAAGCCAACTCAAAATCTGTCAAGTGCTGGTAAGGACTCTCAGAATCCATCCTGTGGAACTGAGGTATCACTGACATCATGCCATACTTAATAGAGAAATTAAGTGCATTTTCAGGTAAAACTATGCATGAAGGTGCAGTGGTGCGAGTGGGTTGCAAATAATCCTTAAGAGTGCGTGGTGCAGGTGCAGCCATGTTTTCTGGTTCAATTTAAATTTCCTCACCTGACTCACTCATAGAAAAGACAGAAGAGCTATCTAACTCCAAACTGTGTATACTACTCTCAACACTTGATGTGACTCTAAGCAACCTATTTGAACTGTCTCTCACCCATTACATGAAACATCATTTTCAAGAGCATAAAAAAAATAACGAGTTTAAATTTAAGTTAAACTACTTTCCCCGGCAACGGCGCCAGAAACTTGACTCACTCAAAAATAAGTAGCACTAATGCTATCCCAAGTGCAGGAGGATGTCATGTAATAATTAGGAATAAATTCCTAGATCGTCTTCTCAGGGAAAGTTACTTAAAAATCAAACTCGTTGAAAAATGTGAAAAACTTCACAAAGAGAAAATAAAATGATGGTATGTGCAATGGATGAAAGAGGGTACTAGTCATGGACTAGATTCATATTTTTAGATTTTGATTGTCGGGTTGAAAAGAAAAGGACTAATAGATTAAACTCAGAAATTAATAAGACTAAATTAAGAATTAAACTAGAATAGAAAGTAATTGACAAAACATGCATTGACAATTGAAAAGCCCCAAAATCAATGTTCTAGGGTTCATCACTGTATTCAAATCACAAATTCTCAAATTAAACCACAGTAATTGTAATCACTACTAAAATTAAAACTTAAAGAAACGAGAAAAATAAATAACATGAACTAAATGAATAACAATTAAATTACTCAAACGTCTAAATAAAAAATCTCCAAAATAATTCAGAAACTTAAAATTGAAATGAAATAGCAAGTAGGAATTAAAAAGATCAAGCCAATTGAATGGAGATGAAGATTCGAAGCGGTGGAGGAGGCTGAGCTGCAGTAGCAATTGGACCGCTCAAGGAGTTCTTCAATCTGCTGCAGTGTGAGGGAATGATCCAGTGGAAATTGTGTAGTTGCGTGAATGATCACTTGTATGAATCATCTTTTCCGAATCTGAATGAAAATCAATGGAAAAATAAATTCTAAGTGTTTCTCTAATCAAAACCAGAGTTTTCCAAGGCCAAGAGTCGGCCATAAGATGTAAAAAAATCATTTATATACTTTGACGGCAGAATAAACTCTAATCTATAAAATACGATATTCGCTCAAGCGGAGTGTCGAGCGAACATCGAGCATTCGACTCTGCCTAAATTCGCTCGAGCGGAGTGTCGAGCGGCAGTCAAGCATTTGAATCTGCCTGAATTCGCTTGAGCGGCCAAAAGCCGCCGCTCGAGCGATATGGACCATATTCCACATTAATCAACAGTTGATAAAATTAAAGCAGAAATTCATGCTTTTAATCAATTAAAATCACAACTTTGATTTATTCATTTTTCCATATAAAACCAATGATAAAGTAATGAAAGAATTAAGATATATTGGTTCTAAAAGTATTAAGATATGCAATAACTCAGCTCAATCATGTGCTCCCTTCTATTTATCTTTTAATCATGCACCATTTCTTATAAAATTGTAAGATGAATTGGAAATACTAGTTGCATTTAAGAAATGGTATTTCAAGACTAATAATTTCATTCATCTCCCCCTTAAAGCCGAAAGGGTTTCTCTTTTAGATTTCAAATATGTCAATGACATTTAAATCATCTACATATAATGCAATAAAAGCTAATCCAAATACTGAAAATATATGAAAAACTGGATTATTCCCAAACAGTTTGTTCCACATACGTTTGGATTACTTTAGATCATATAAGGATTTTTTTAAAGCTTGATAGAATAAATACTTTGGGACTATATGCTTCATGCATTCATATCTAACGATCTATATAAATATATAATTAATTATGCATACCCAAACTCTCTGTAACTATCAAGCTAATAAAAATATCAATGTAATTTCATCAACTTCAAAGGCATATCAATATATAGTTTCTACGAGAAACTGAATCGTGATTTATATATCACATTTTAATTTTCCTTGTACAAATGCTCACTACTATTTGACAAGCATCGCCCCTAAAGTGTTTGGACTACAAGTCCATATATATCACATTTTACTAGTGATATCAATTATGCAGGAATTGTTTCTTTCTATTTTGGCCCATATTTCTACGTCGGTAATTTTCGACAGCTTCTTTATTTATTTTTCATTTTCACTTCTGGTGACATCAAATGAAAATATATTGTCGACAACAATTTTTATTTCTATCAAACGATTCTCCTATATTTATATAATGTATCAAGATCTCGTTATTTTAGGTACATTTTCCTCTTCAGGAGATTTTATTCTGTGAGAATTTTGTACATAAAGTTTGGATGGATCTTATAGCTCTAATTGTTTGTTTTGTGGATACGACATCTTCAAAAGCACTGATTTCTTTTCTTTGTATTTTTCTCTCCCGTGATGTTTTATCATTTGTATCAATAGGTCTCACATACTTTCAGGCATGTCTTATCTTCATTTTACTACTAAATTTCTTAATTTTCCTACTGGGCTTCAATCCTCCCTATGATATTAGCAGCTAGAACATAAGACATTTTTATCTTTTGCATTCGTCAATTTATAATGAATGATTATTTGAACTTCTAATTCACATATATTTATATGATAATCAAGATAACATCGAACTGTTTCATCTTAATTGTATTGGTGCTTCAGGCAATTTGTTTCCCTCTCATGGTGGGAAGACTTTATAGTAAAAGAATCTTCTGGTTCTTTGATGGATGTCCATATGAAAATTATTCGACTTATTATAATTAATTTTGGATGATCAAGTTAATCATCAAAAATCATAAAGATATTTTGAATCATAGCACTTCCGATGCATCATAAAAATCAACCCCTGAGCTAGGCCCATTTTGACCACTGTCTTGCCGTGCTCCACCACCCTCCACAACTAGAATCCCTTCCTCCACCCTTTGTCATGTCAAATCTACCACTTGTTAATATTTCCTAGTCATATACCCCCTTTAATCTGTCTAAATGCGCCACTATCCCATGCACAGCCACCGCTTTCTACTCGCTAGACGCCACAACTGTAAGCTCATTTGTCACTTGCCTTGTATATTATTTTTAGGCTACGTAAAGTTTTGACTAACCTTTTTCCCCATCTACGCAGCAACCTGTGCAAGTGCACACTCACATATTTCTCTCAATCTGAGAGGGATACTTTAACTTGGCACACTTAATCATCCAAAATTACCCTTCCGCATTATAGGTAAAACCCTAGACTGGCTCTTGGATTACTAACGCTAGAAATTGTGTTTTAATGCAATTGGTTGTGATTGGCTAAGTGGTGGAGTACCATGTGAAGTGTTGGGTTATAATTATCATAGTTGGTGATGGATTTGTTGGAAGAGGGCCGAATGGAGTGTTAGGAATCGTGTGTAGTTGGAAATTGTGTAATTGTTGGATTTGTGACATTGTGCTGTTTGTGTGATGAGTTGTATGTTGTTGTTTGTAATATACCAAGCCATCCAAAATCTGTCTGTCGTGTATTTGCATTTTATAATTGTCAATTGTTTGGTCTGAGATTAATATTATGCTCTGTTTTGGTTGTGCTGTGAAAATATATTCTAGTGTAAAAATGGATTAATTAAGGGATTATTTTGTGGGTGCATGCGTGTCAAGACCCCAAGTCGAGATGTGTATTATTTCTATGGAGCTCCTCTGATCACACAGGAGTGTATAAAATTGAGTGATGTCTCCTAGACTGTTGTCGGGTGACAATAGGCTCGACAAAGATGGCAATGCTCTTGGTACGACTTTGTGGCCCTTCTATTGGCAGGGGTTAGAATATGTCTAGTTATGTACATGCCGAGCATGGAGCTCGAAATCTCTCATTACGTAGTCACACGCATAGTCATTACCCATGGTGTGACGAAGGGAGACAGGGTGTAAGGATGATTCCTAGAGGAGATCATGGTGCACACCATAATTAAACGAATGTTGTCTAAATAGAAATGTGATTTTTGGTGTGAGTGGTTTAATTGATGTCGTTTTTGTGTAAAATTATAAGAAGGGATATTTTGGTCTTTTTGCACTATTGTTGCCCTTGTTTGCTATATGTCTCATGTTGAAATTCTTGGTTGTGATTTGTGGCATTTCTTGCTAAGATTGCGAAATCTCATTGTGGCGTTTCTACCTGTGGTTCCGTTTTATGGAAGCATAGAATTCGATATCGAGGATGTGATTGCACACAATGGACCAACCCCACCAGAGGAGTGTTGACTTGGGATATTTTTAGTTGTGTTTGAGAGATTTGCTTCTATTTTCTTTTGATTAGTTGGATTATTGTAATAAATTTATGGAGGATTTTTCCTTTGGGTTGTAAACTTTAAACTTTCTGGTATTTACGTTGAGATTGTCTTTAAATTTTCCCGTTGCGTGTATTTAAATTGTACACATATTGCATGTTTGCACACACTTGCACATGTCGATGGGGTGTTTGACTCGAGTGACCACCCCCTAGTGTCGCAACTTCTACCAAATCTACAAAAGACGCTTGTTTAAGTTATAGGAGTGGAGCAATGAGTTGGAATGATGGGTTACATTTTGGCAAGCGAAGATGGTGCGACGCAGGTTCCCGCATGACGACACCTATGGTCAAGCTCCCGAGGATGAATTACTATGAGGTAATGGAAATTACGCAATGGCTAGAGCATTGAATTGCATTTATCCAATAGAACTTCTAGCCCCAAATTCGGGAGAAGCAGTGAGGGTGCTCCTATGAGCATTTCTTGGCCCATAAAACCCCTGGACTTATGGGTGAAAAAGACCTGCTCAGAGTTGGGAGATGGATCAAGGATCTGGAGAGTATGCTCGAGATTTGTGGGTGCACCGAGTCCCAGAAGATGCTTTATGTAAGCTACATGCTGCAAGCGGAGGTTACCACCTGGTGGGAGACTAAGTGAGAACTCTTGCAGTGGTGACCTAACAACGATTTAAGCTGAAGTTTGATGATCACTTCTTCCCTAGCATTGTGAGGCGTTAGAAGGCTAGAGAGTTCAACAACCTTGTACAAGGAGACATGACGGTGGAGCAGTATGCTAAAAAATTCATGGAACTCAATAGATTTGTTACTCATCTCATTGCCACTGACAAGATGCAAGCCTAGTGATTTCAAGAGGGCTTGCATCAAGAGATCCGCAAGCAGTGTGCACCTGCTTGTCTGCAAATTCAGAATTTTTAGAGATTGGTTGAGGTGGCCTCTATAGCTAAGTAAGAGTATGGTGGTGTGGTAGGCTCTCCACCAAGCCAGAAGAGGTGGAGCTTTGCAGGAGAGGGAAGTAGTTCTAGGTCGCCCCACAAATTCGTGTCAAGGACAGTGACGAGATCGCAGGCACCTGTTGGTGTGCGTATGGGGGGCCGAGGCCCAGTATGTGGTAGATGCAACAGATCTCATAAAGGTGACTATCGTCAGGTTAGGACTTAGTGTTTCAAGTGTTGTCAGACATGCCACTATGCTCAAGAGTACCTTAGTGATGTTCAAGGAAGTCAAATAGGATAGCATAGAGGAAGGCCGAATCAGAGGCAAACAGTATAGGCAAGGGTGTATGCTTTGACACCTGGTGAGGTTGATGATGAGACCCCAAAGACTCAGGATACGGGGGTCATCACAAGTATGAGCTCGATCAGATTTGTTTGAATTGTTGTGTGGTGTGTTTTAAATTCTTGAATTGCATTGGAGTAGTTTATCTCTCCAAGGAGAGTTCGCTTGTATGAATTTTATGCCTGCACCTTGTTTGATTCGGGGACAACTCAATCCTTTATGTCTGCTACTTTGCATGTTTGTGTAATTTAATCATAGAACCCTTACTGCAACCCAAGGCCATAGCGTTACCAACCAGAAAGAGGGTATTATGTTTGAAAGTTGCACTTGGTTGCCTGTTAGATTTTGGGAAAAGGATACTTGTTGCCAATTTAATAGTATTTAAAATGCTCGGACTCGACATCATATTGGGAAATGGATTGGCCATTTCGACATTTTGCAAGTATAAATTGTTGGAGCTGGGTGGTTAGTTTTCATCTACCTAGAGAAGATTATATGGAGTTCATTGGAAGAAAGTTGAAGTCGAGACCCACGGTCATATCGGCAATCTAGGCGAAGAAAGATTTAGCACGTGAGGTAGATGCCTACTTGGTTCAAGTGGTGTATAAACCAGTGGAGGGGAAGTATGTAGTAGGGATTCCTGTCTTTGAAGAGTTTCCATACGTTTTTGCAAATGACCTTCCCCAATTACCTCCTATTCGAGACATCGAGTTCATAATTGATCTACAACCCGCAGAAGCTCCGATGTATAAGGCTCCCTGTAGGATGGCGCCAACCGAGTTGAAAGAATTAAAGACTCAGTTGCAAGAACTGGTAGACAAGGGGTTTATCCAGCATAGTTCTTCACCTAGGGGAGCGCCCGTGTTGTTTGTCAAGAAGAAGCATGGCACCCTTAGAATGTGTTTTGATTATAGGGAACTTCACGAAGTGACCATAAAGAAAAAATATCATATGCCAAGGATTGATGATTTATACAATCAACTTCAAGGCACAGTGATGAGTGCGCGAAAGTACGTCCTAAATACTCTATTATTAGATTAAAATATTAAAATGTGAATAGAAATAATGAGATATAATTTATATTATTGAATTTAATATCTATTTATACCGAGATATATTTGAGTATGATTTTATAATATTTTAAATCTCAAATATTGCATTATTGGTTGATGAGAGATAATTTGCAATTGAGCTTTACACTTAACATTTTTGAAACTTTGCTAGTCGACTTTTACATTTGGTTTTATTTTGATGGCAGCGGCATGGAGTAAAATGCATTGCAACATATATATATATATATATATATATAGGTGAAAAGAGTTGGAGCAGCTTTGGGTTACACTTACATGGGCCCACATATAATTCGGTTGACAAGCACCTGGACTTTAAAAAGCCGCACCATTCCACAATTGGGCCCAACTTTAATTCAAATAAGACACGACCATGCATGGGTTTTATGAAAATTGGGCACGACACAAGAAGAGGGCCCCACACAATTCAAGTCCCTCGGTTACTTCATGCATCACACGGCATCCATATATATTCTGAAGTGAAGAACCAGCAGCGCCGTGAGTGGAGGATGGACTGCAGAATGAAGAGATAAAATTAATTTTCATTTTCGCCGTTTGTTTTATTTTTTTCTTGTGATTTTTGTTGTCCATTATATTTATGGGTAACTAAATTCTTAAGTAGGACTAGAGATAAATTTACACATTAGATTATATTTTTAATTTATGTATTTGATTTTCAATAACTAAAACTCATTTGTTTTATCATTCTTAATTCATTGTTGATATTTTCTTCCTCGAATAATTATAGAATATATTCTGTTTATGGATTTAGTCATGCTTTTTCTATTAAATGGATTAGTTCTTTGATCATATTTGGAACAATTATTTATCTATATTGATTTAATTCTTTGCTGCAATATCTCTCCCTAAATATATTGTTGTCATTGGATTTTTTCAATAGTGATAATAATTTAAGTATTTTAAAAGTGATGAATGATTTTTCAAAGGATTACATTTGGTTTAATTTTGGTTTATAATTTTATACATTCTGATTGGAAATTTTGGGAATTGAGTTCCCAATTAAATTATTCAATGAATTAAGAATAATTAAAATACCGGATTTGTGCAAGGGATTCTTGAAGCTTTACCATTCGTCAAATTTGAGTACTTTTTCTATTATTCACTTTGGTTCACTTTAATTTACATTTAAAATTAATCTTTGTTCTCCATTAATCATTTAATATTTTTCTTTAATTTCTTTGTTCCTTCTACTATTTTTTAAATTTGTCTCTTTGTGGAATCGACACCCCAAAGCAGTGTTACAACTACATCATTATTCTTTAGGCTAATCAAATTTTAGCGCCGTTGGCCAGGAGATGGTAGAAGAATTGCTAGATAGTTTTTCTTTTCAACAATATGTAAAGGCGGTAACTTCGTTCCCTCTTTTTGCTTGCTGCATCTTTATTTTATTTTCTTTTTCTTTTTGTGGTTTTTTTTAATGTTGTGTTTTTCTCTACCTTGCATGCACAGGTATAGAGAAGTCTTGGGTCGGTTTTCTTGTAGACCTGTGTTAGAGTCAGAGTTAGAGTATAATTTTTCTAATCATTTGTTTAATAATTCTTCTAATTTTGAGGAAATGGGTGAACACGGAGATTAACCCACTAGGACCCTTCAAGATTACCTCCACCCTACACGCACAGCCACACTATTATGCAAATGTTTCCAGCTAAAACTCGCCAACTGGATTTTAAAACATGGATGATATAGTTACTCCCTATTTTTCATGTCTTGGAAAATGAAAATCCATATGTGGGCATTACGGAGTTTGAGGAAGTAGTTGCGACTTTTCATAATCAAAATGTAACTGATGACATTATGAGACTTAAGTTCTTTCCTTTCTCTTTGAATGATAGAGCTAAGAGTTGGCTATACATGCTGAGACCACGACCTATTGGGTCATGGAATGAGATGACTTGGGTTTTCTTTAATAAATATTTTTTCCAACATAAGACCAACGCTTTAAAAATGAAAATCTCCACCTTTGCACAAAAGAACAGTAAGACTTTGTATCAGTCTTGGGAGAGATTTAAGGAGTTGTTGAGTATGTGTCCTCACCATGGGTATGAGAATTGGTGCGTAGTGAGCTATTTTTATAAGGGACTTCCACCTAGAGAGCACCAATTTATGGAGATGATGTGTAATGGTGACTTCTTATAGAAAGATCCTGATGAGGCCATAGAATACCTCAATGAGCTTGCTGGAAAAGCTCACACTTGGACTAGACCTAGTGCTACTGAGAGCACAAATAGGTCATGATCTGCAAGAAACCCAAATGGTGGTGGAATTTACCATCTCGGGGAAGAGGATAACCTAAAGGCTAAGGTTGAGATGCTTACTAGGGAGTTAGAAGTGTTAAAGACTAAGAACTTAAAACCAACACACGTGGCTACTCATGCAATGTCTTTTGGACCATGTTTTGTGTGTGGCGGGGTAGATTGACTTGAGATCGAATTACTATTAGTTCAGAATAAAGGACAAGGATATATCGAAGACTGCTTTTAGATTGAGGTATGGGCATTACGAGTTCAAAGTAATGCCTTTTGGATTCGCCAATGCACCTGCAACTTTCATGAATATGATGAATCGGGTATTTCAGTCTTATCTAGATTCCTTTGTAGTAATCTTCATCGATGATATTCTCGTGTACTCTCGAGATTTAGAGAATTATGCTAATCACCTATGGTTGGTACTGGGTAAACTGCAGGAACATTAATTATATGCTAAGCTTAGCAAATGTGAGTTCTGGCTTGATGAAGTCATCAAGCTAGGTTCCTTGGACATGTCATCTCTCATGAGGGTGTAGCTGTAGATCCCAATAAGGTTGAAGCCGTGTCCCACGACAGTGCATGAGATCCGAAGCTTCTTGGGACTCACAGGTTACTATCAAAGATTTGTGAAGGGATTTTCTAAATTGTCTAGACCACTTAATGCTTTAAATAAGAAGGATAATGAGTTCGTCTGGACTGAGAAGTGTGAAAGAAGCTTCCAAGAATTAAAGAAAAGATTGACCTTGGCTCCTATATTGGCACTTCTAGAACCACACAAGCCATTTACTATCTTCAGTAATACTTCCAAGTTTGGTTTGGGGTGTGTCCTAATACAAGAAGGGTGAGTTGTAGCTTATGCATCCATCTAACTGAAGGATCATGCAAAGAACTACCCCACTCATGACTCAGAGGTTGCAGTAGTGGTTTTCGCTTTAAAGATTTGGCAACATTATCTGTATGGCTAGACTTGTGAAGTTTACATGGATCATAAGAGCCTAAAGCATCTTTTCACACAGAAGAATCTCAACATAAGGCTGAGTTATGGACTTTGAGGAATTGAAGGTTCTTCAAAGGAGAGATCCAAAGTTGTTAGATATCTGACGGAAGGTCAGAAATTCAAGAGGACCTGTGCATTTCAGTTTGAGTGGAGATGGCATCTTGTTATTCAAAAACCATAAGGTGATTCCTTTTAGAGATGAATGAGAAAATTTTGTTTCAGGCGCATGCAGCCCCTCACTCTATTCACCCGGGAAATACGAAGATGTACCTGGACCTAAGAGGAATTTTGGGGGGGAAGGGATAAAGAGAGACATAGCCATGTTCGTTGAGAGGTGCGCCACCTTTCGCCAAGTTAAGGTAGGACATCAAAGACTTGCCGATAACCATCAACCCCTCTCAATACTAGAGTGGAAATGGGATGATATTGCGATGGACTTTGTAGTGGGCTTGCTGAGGACTTCCAGTGGGAAGAACTCCGTTTGGGTGATTATCAACCGTTTGACCAAAAGTGCTCATTTTCTGCCAATCACGAACATGGACACCTTAGGGAAGTTGACACGTCTACATGTGAAAGAGATAGTCTAGTTGCATGGGATACCCAAGACCATTGTATCGGATCAGGACCCGAGCTTCACATCTCATTTTTGGAAGAGTTTGCAAGCTGCAATCAGCACCAAGTTGAAGTTTAGCAGTGCATATCACCCTCAGTTTGATGGCCAATTGGAGTGTAATATTCAGACTCTTGAAGATATGTTGAGGGCCTGTGCCTTGGAATTCAAAGGTAGTTGGGAAAATCACTTGCCAGTGCATAGAGTTTGCATACAAATATAATTTTCAAGGTTCTATTCAGATGACACCCTATGAGGCTATGTATGGGAGAAAATGCAAATCGCCATTGTACTGGGATGAGGTCGATGAGAGCAAATTTGTTGGGCCAGAGATAATTCAAGAGATGAAGGATCAGGTTAGAATCATAAGAGACAGGATGGCAGCAGCCCAAAGTCGTTAGAAGAGTTATGCTGACACAAGGAGAAAAGGCATGTCTTTTGAAAAAGGTGATGAGTATATATAAAAATCTAACCCATTTCAGGTCATTAAGAGGTTTGGAAAGAAAGGAAAGCTTAGCCCAGGATATGTCAGCCCATTTCAAATAACAAAGAAGGTTGGCCCTGTCGTTTACGAGATTGCATTATCGGATTATTTTGGGGATCTGCACAACATGTTTCATGTGTCATCACTGAAGAAAAGTTTTAGATAGCAGGAGTCACGAGTTGTGGACCCTGGTAGCATCCGACTGTAGCCTAACCTTACATATGAGGAAGCACCAATGCAAATTTTGGATTGAAAGGAGCAAAAGCTAATATCCAAGACAATACACTTGGTGAAGGTTTCATGGGAAGATCCGACGGCTTAGGACTTCACTTGGGAGAGAGAAGAGGACATGAGGGAGCAGTACCCGTATTTATTTGGGTATTATTGATTGCTTTTCTTGTTTCAAGTGAGTGTTAAGTTGCATCTTGTAACAATTTAAAGGTTTAATGGATCAACCTTCCCAAATTTTGAGGACAAAATTCTTTTAAGGGGGAGGTTGTGAGGGCCCAAGTTTACTCTTGTTTGTGTTACTTTGGTGAATTTGGAGCTCAATTTATGAGGAGTGGGTTTATTGGTGTGAAGTAGGGTCTTTGTGTGAGTTAGGCTTTATTTTTTGTAGTGAGATAAGGGTGCATTTCGGCCCCAGCCCATGTGTATGAAGCCCAGCCCCTTCCCCCTTAAAACGATGCCGTTATGAAGCCAAATGGTGAAAATCCTACGACACCCTTCTTCTTCCTCTGCACCACACGCCTTCTTCCCCTTCTTTCTTTTCCTTTTTCTTTTCTTCTTTTTCTTCCTCCTCCCTCCATGCAACCCATGACCCTCCACCATCCATGTCACTGCTACGCCTCCACCACGTGTGGCTCAAGGCCTAGCCACCGCACCCGCCTATCGCCACCTTCCCTTCCCCCAATCCAAGCCTCCATCGCTACCTCCCTCATGAGTCTCTCTGCTTCATTTTCTATTTATTTCTTCTCCTTGCCGCCACTACAAGCCAACTGGTGCTGGCCACATATGCAAGGCTCGTCTCCTCCCACTGTCTGTACCCTCAATCGTAACCGTGGTTGCATTTCTCAAGCCCACCACACGGAATAGGCCGAGGCCTCCCTCCTCTTTAAAGCACCACAACCTCTCCTCCTCCTCTCAATGGCTATCCTATCGTGTTCCTCACCCTCGAATCCCCCTCCCATGGCCTTAAAAAAAATTTTCCCCTAGTGCCACCGTGCTCAGCCATGAGCCACCACCGTCAACGGCTTTCCAGTGGTCACGCAACCACCCTTGGCCTTGCCCTTCCTATTCCTCACTAAAATTATTTATGACACATATGCCTACTCCCCCACCACTGCGGTAGGAGGAGCCGTCGACATAAACTTGCTAGGGATTCTCCCTCGATGTCATTTGGACTTTCTCGGGAAAATTGGTGAACTCTACTACAAATTTGCCAGTATTTTCCCTTTGATGGAAACACGAGGAAGATATTCAATGTCAAACTCACTTAGCTCTATCGAACAATTCATTAGGCATTTGAATGTATCGAGCTTTTGCAATACTTTTTTAGTGAAGCCTCGGTCAATACTTTGATTGACTGAGCTTGGAAGTATGGCCTTAATCGGCGGGCAACCGTTATTAGAGCAAATGCCAGCTTGTGTATTCATGGATAGCGAGTCTCGACTCCTAAAGCTCCACCCGTATAATATAGTGGCTTTTGGACATTTTCTTATTCTTTCACCAATGTTGCTGATACTTTAACTAGGGAAACCGATAAATACAAGTATAATGTTTCCCCTTGCCTAAGTTGACTAAGGAAAGGTGGGTCAGATAGGTACCTCTTTAGCTTCCTAAAGGCTTGATCGCACTCGTCATTCTAGGACTGAGTTTTCTACAATACCTTGAAAAAAGGCAAGCATCTATCAGTTGACTTCAACATGAATCTTTTGAGTCCTGTTATTCACCCGGTTAGCTTCTGTACTTCATTTATATTCTAGTGCAGCTCCATGTCGATTATGGCCTTAATCTTTTCTAGGTTTGCCTCTATTCCTCTTTCCAATACCATGAAACTAAGGAACTTGCCCAAATCCACACTGAAGGCACACTTCATTGGGTTAAGCTTCATTTTATATTGTCGCAGGATGCTAAACGCTTCCCACAAATTTGCTAAATATTTCCCAAGCTCCTTGCCCTTAACAAGCAATTAATTTACATAGACTTTCATATTCTTGCTGATTATTTCCTTGAACATGCAATTTACTAACCTTTGATACACTATATCGACATTCTTTACTTTGAAGGGCATCATCTGGTAGCAATATAACCCTTGGTATGTTATGACGAAAGTCTTTTCTTAGTAGCCTTGGCTCATCCAAATTTGGTTATATCTGGAGTAGGCATCCATGAAGTTCAACATTCGGTGGACTGCCGTTGAATCTACGATCGGATCAATATGAGACAGTGAAAAACAATCCTTTGTGCATGCTTTGTTCAAGTTTGTGAAACCGACGCACTTTATCCACTTGTTGTTTGATTTCTTTATCAGTATTGCATTGGAGAGCCATTTTGGGTAGTGAGCCTCCTTGATGAACTCCACAGCTAGGAGACGTTCCAACTCTTCTGCCATTGTTGTGTACTCTTCCATGCTAAAACTCCTTCACTTTTTCCATACTTTATTTGCTTCTAGTTTTATGAAAAGACAATATTTGATCCCTTCTGTGTCTATTCCAAGTATGTCTTCATGGCTCCAGGCGAAAACGTCTTTTATGCTCGATGAATAGATACTTCAATTGTTGTTTTTCTTTGGGCTTCAATTCGGTTCTGATCCTCACCATTGCCTCTGAGTGATCTTTTTCCAAGGCGATGAATTCAAGAGGGTTGTCAACCTCACCCTAATTTAGGTATCATTTGTCACAAAAATAAATTTCACACTTGATGAGCACAAGGGGGTGGTGGTGGTGATCACTCATCAGGTTTGGATGACTCTGTTACCCGCACGTCTTTCTCCTCCTTCTTGAGCTCTTGCACATAACATGCCAATATATGTTTGCCATGTACTTCTCTTACGCTTGCCTCCATTGGAAATTGTATCTTCAAGTGGTATATGGAGGTAACAGCCTTTAGGTTGTTCAAAGTTGGTCGCCCGATTATTGCATTGTATGAAGAGTGGGTCTTGACCACCAAGAAGTTTATCATAGTGGTTTCTATGCAGGGGCTTGATTTGGCAGACAGGTAGTGTGATTTAGCCCACAAGTTGCACTATTTCTCCTGAGAATCCCCTCAATGGTGTTGGCAACGAGCCGACTATAATTGATCCCCATCTTTACAAATGCATCCCAGAAGAGGATGTAGGCCAAACTCTCATTGTCTATCAGTATTCTCCTTGTGGTGAAGTCAGAGACCAACATTGTTACCACTAGTGCATCTTCATACGTGCATGTTACTCCTTCAAAGTCATCATCACTAAAGGGGATGACAATAGTTTTTGGGTTTTTGCATGCTTTGTCGGTCTTCCAACATTGAGGATTTCTTCATATGTTGCTTTCTGAGCATGTTCCTTCATGCCAAAAGACGTTGAACCACCTCCAATGAATCCCCCTAGGACTATTCCGAATTCACCGAGGGGTGCTTTGTTCATGTTTGGACTTTGGCAAGGGATTCTTTTAGGGTTCCCTCGCATTGTCTTTAGCCTTTTGCTCCTACGAGATCCCTAACCCCGTTCTTCCCCTCTTGCTATAGTCAATGTTAGGGGCAAGGAATGTTAGATGACTAATTGCTCCAACTCCTCATTCCCCCCAGGATTGTCTCAATTATTCAATTAGGAAGTGGCCGTTTTCCTTCTAGTGCCCCTCTATATTATGATATGTGCAATAGCGATGGGTTTTCTGGCCACGACTACCATCACTTCAAGTCCATTCCTCACTCTACACTCTTATGCTTGAATATGCCATCCTAGTGCTTTGATTTCTTGAGGGCATGCCTCCATCCTTGCTTTTGTCATATTGGCTTTTCCCTCGTCAACTTCTAATCTTTTGCACGGCTTTTTTCCATTGGCCAATCCCTTTTTCCAATTTTCTACCCACTCTAATTTTGATTTCCTTGGGACGGTTAAGGTCTAAAGAGTGTCTTTAGCATTGACGAAATGGTCTACTCAGTCCATTAATTCCCATAATTTTATAGGGGCCTGATTGAGCTGAGTTATTGCATATTTTAATGCTTTTGGAACCAATATATCTTAATTCTTTCATTACTTTATCATTGGTTTTATATGGAAAAATGAATGAATCTAAGTTGTGATTTTAATTGATTAAAAGCATGAATTTTTGCTTAATTTTATCAACTGTTGATTACTATGGAGTCTGGTCCACATCGCTCGAGCGGCGGCATTTGGCCGCTTGAGCAAATTCAGGCAGATTCAAACGCTCAACTGCCGCTCGACAGTGAGTTCGAGCGGGTTGCGAGAAAGGAGATCGCTCAAGCGGAGGCTTTTGACCGCTGGAGCGAAGTCAGACAGAGTTGAACACTCGATATTTGCTCAACACTCTGCTCGAGCGAACTCAGGCATAGTTGAACGCTCGATGTCCGCTCGACACTCCGCTCGAGCAGACATCGTATTTTACAGATCTAGGGTTTATTCCGCCGTTAGGGTATATATATGATTTTTTACATTTTATGGCCAACTTTTGGCTTGGAAAACACTTTTTTGATTAGAGAAACACTTAGAATTTTTTTTTTCTTGGATTTTCACTCAGATCCAGAGAGGGGGATTCACACAAGCAATCATTCACGTAGAAACATAATTTCTTCTGGATCATTCACTCACACTGCAGCAGATTGAAGAGCTCCTTGAGGGGTCCAATTGCTACTGCATCCCAGTCTCCTCCACCGCTTCAACTTTTGATCTCAATTCAATTGGCTTGATCTTTTCATTCACTACTTGTTATTTCATCTCAGTTTTAAGTTTTTGGATTATTTTTGAGATTTTTGGCTTAGAAGTTTGAACAATTTATTTTTTATTCATTTATTTCATGTTATTTATTTTTCTCGCTTCGTTAAGCTTTCATTTTAATAGTGATTATAATTGCTATTGATTAATTTTGAGAAGTTGTGGTTTGAATACAATGATGAACCCTAGAACATTGATTTTGGGGCTTTTCAATTTTCAGTACATGTTTTGTCAATTACTTTCTAGTCTAGTTTAATTATTATCTTAATTTTATAAATTTCTTAATTTATTCTTTTAGTCTTTTAAATTTCAATCTGACAATCAAAATCTAAAAATATGAATCTAGTCTAAGACTAGTATCCTCTTCCATCCATTGCATATACCATCATCTTATTTTCTCTTTGTGAAGATTTTCACCATTTTCAACGAGTTGAGTTTAAGTAAGCTTTCCCTGAGGAGACGATCTGGAAATTTATTCCTAATTATTACGCAACATCCTCCTGCACTTGGGATAGTCTTTGTGCTGCTCATTTTTTAGTGAGTCAAGTTTTTGGCGCCGTTGCCGGGGACAGTAATTTAACTTAAATTTAAACTCGTTATTTTTTTTTTATGCTTTTTAAACTGATGTTTCATGTCCTGGGTGAGAGATAGTTCAAATAGGTTGCTTAGAGTCACATCAAGTGTTGAGAGTAGTATACACAACTTGGAGATAGATAGCTCTTCTGTCTTTTCTATGAGTGAGTCAGGTGAGGAAATTGAAATTGAACCAGAAAACATGGCTGCACCTGCACCATGCACTTTTAAGGATTATTTGCAACCCACTCGCACCACTACACCTTCATGCATTGTTTTACCCGAAAATTCACCTAATTTCTCTATTAAGCATGGCATGATGTCAGTGATACCTCAGTTCCACGGGATGGATTATGAGAGTCCTTACCAGCACTTGACAGATTTTGAGTTGACAGATAAGGCCATTACTAATAAATTTATTAGACTTCGTTTATTTCCTTTCTCTTTAAAGGATAAAGCGAAGATTTGGCCTAATTTTTTGAGTTGACATGCAGCGTGAATTCTTACAAAAAAATTTTCTTTTTTAGAGAATTCAGTTTTTGCAAGAGCAAATCAGCCAGTTCAATCAGAGACTTGATGAGACCTTTTAGGCCAGTTGGGGAAAATTTAAAGATTTGGTGAACATCTGTCCACATCATGGTTTTGAATCTTGGAGGTTGTTGAGCTATTTCTACACTGGTCTTACTTCAGAATACAAGCAGTTTGTTCAGACAATGTGCAATGGGGAGTTCTTTAGCAAGGAACCTGATGCAACTCTATCATTTTTTGACTATCTTGCTGAGAGCGCACAACAGTGGAACACTCGTATTGATCGAGTGCCATTAGCAGCACAGCCATTGAGGGCTATTTCTGGAGGGGATAGATATGAGCTTAAGGAAGACACTGATGTTCAAGTCCGAATAGCTGCATTGACTAGAAGACTGGAGGTCATGGAAATGGAAAAAGTGAAGGCTGTGAAAGTAGTAGAGGCATGTTCTATATGTGCTGATTCGAACCATAAGACTCAAGACTGCCCGATTATGCCAATATTTCAAGAAAGTGGGTCTGAGCAGATGCAATCAACTAATTGGGTTAATAGAGCACAGAATCAGCCTTTCTCCAACACATATAATCCGGGGTGGAGGAATCACCCAAATTTCTCATGGAGAAATGATCAGCCTGGTCGGTCTCCACCACCTGCACAACAGCCATTTCATCAGGGTGCTCCTCAGCAACAGTATCTGCCATATCAGAGTCCTCAGAGCTATCCTTTTGTAGTTCCTCCTGGATTTCAACCTCATATAGCTGCACAGAGTGCTCAGCCTTTATCATATGCAAAGAAGTCTCTAGATGACAGTATAACACAGATGGCCAATACACTTTAGCAATTCATGCAGATTCAGGCCACCACAAACAATCAAAACACTCAGGCCATAAATGAGTTGCGTGGCACTATTAATAAGATGAGCATGACCTTGAGCGCCCTAGAGAAAGGAAAATTTCCAGCACGGCCTTAGCCTAATCCTCAAGTATACAGGCAACAACAACAGCAAGTGCATAATGTCTCAGGGGATGTTATTGAGACAGCAAAGGCAATTCTTACTTTGAGAAGTGGTAAGGAAATTCCCCAACCAGAGATGCCTATGGACACATAGGTAGTTGCTCCTACACCTGAAGATGTAACAGAGACTGATGAAGTTGAGAAAGAACCAGAGGTAGTGAAACTAGAGCTGAAGAAGCCTGTGAGTGCAGATGCTGAGACTAGTAAGGGGTACCAACCTGTGGTTCCCTATCCTCAGAGATTGGCAGCTGGCCAAAGAACAAATATCACATGGAGATTCAAGAGATTTTCAAGCAAGTAAAGATCAATATTCCACTCTTGGATGCCATACAACAAGTGCCTTCGTATGCAAAATTTTTGAAGGACTTGTGCACAGTGAAGAGGAAGCTGAATGTAAAGAAGAAATCTTTCCTAACGGAACAAGTTATGTGACGCCCCCAAATTCCGCTTGGGATTGAACGGACATTTGAAGCGTCGAGACATGCAACACAAGGTTACCTGCCCCCGTTCATGACATATAAGATGCAATGTTCCTAACATGCATCTAGCATTATGCAATATTCGCAGCGGATAATTTTTTTTTTTCTTTAGCAATACTATGCACCAAACTAAAAATATCCCAAATACTTGAAACATATTTCATACATAAAAACATACTAAAAAGCCGTGATCACTACACTAGTCCAAAATGGTTGTGATCAAAAGAATACTTGAGATACAACTCCAAAAGTACAAGCATTAACCTAAGTTAAATACTATACCATCATCAACATCGCACCGTAGCCTAGATGACCGTATTCAGATGGTCAGATTCCAATTCTTCTTTGGGTCCTGTAACAAGATCTACCATTCGGGGGGAATGGTAGTTGGGACTACCACAGTGAGATTTGATTACAAATCTCAGTAAGTTAACATAAAACTCACACACAGGTTAAAGATGCATGCATGGCAGTAAAAGCATAAATGCATAAGTAAAGTCGTACATAAGCATAGCATAACTTGACATATAACATGACATAACCAGAACTTAAACGTGAACTGAACTTGACTTAACATGACATGAACTTGAGTTTAAAACATAACATGGACTTGAAATGTAGCATGAACGTAAACATGCATAACATAAATATGAACTTGAAAATAACATAAACTTGAACATATCATGACATAAACGTGAACTTGAGACATACTGTAAACGTGAACTTAACATGATGTGAACATGAACTTGGAACATAACTTGATCATGAACATAACATGTACGTGTACATAACAAAACATGAACTTGATCTGAAACTTGACTTATCATGCACTTGATCTGAAACTTGACTTAATACGTACTCCACAGTTGTTGTGGCCCCACGTATTCTACGTGTCACAATTGCTGTGTCTCACGTAGTGTATGCTCCACAGTTGTTGTGGCCCCATACTTCATGCTCCACAGTTGTTGTGGCCCCATGTATACACGTAACATAAAATATAATACGTACTCCACAGTTGTTGTGGCCCCACGTATACACGTAACATAAAATATAATACGTACTCCACAGTTGTTGTGGCCCCACGTATACACGTAACATAAAATATAATACGTACTCCACAGTTGTTGTGGCCCCACGTATACACGTAACATAAAATATAATACGTACTCCACAGTTGTTGTGGCCCCACGTATACACGTAACATAAAATATAATACGTACTCCACAGTTGTTGTGGCCCCACGTATACACGTAACATAAAATATAATACGTACTCCACAGTTGTTGTGGCCCCACGTATACACGTAACATAAAATATAATACGTACTCCACAGTTGTTGTGGCCCCACGTATACACGTAACATAAAAAATAATACGTACTCCACAGTTGTTGTGGCCCCACGTATACACGTAACATAAAAATATAATACGTACTCCACAGTTGTTGTGGCCCCACGTATATACGTAACATTAAATATAATACGTACTCCACAGTTGTTGTGGCCCCACGTATTCACGTAACATAAAATATAATACGTACTCCACAGTTGTTGTGGCCCCACGTATTATACGTAACATAACATGTCTTATCTTTCTTAATGCATGAGATATTAATTAATATCATATACTTTTCTAACATGGCGTATACTTGTAAATGACACAATATGATTTAATCATAACATTTCATGGCATACTTAACATGGCATACTTATAACATACATCATTGTATGATAGAAAAGATTATGTAACAGATAATTATTCATGAGAGATTAAATCATACGTAGCAGATAAACATGTAATGACATAGCATGACATGGCATATACGATAACATACATACATAAATTGTAGTTCTCTTACCCATCACACATACACAATAAACTGATAGTAAGTTAGAGGCTAACTTACCTCGATTGTCACGTTCTACGAGAATAAAGTGCGATATACGAGAAACTGTAAAAGGTCATTCTAAAAGTTAGAAATTTAATTACTAACAATTAGAAACATGGAAACAAGTTATCTTAGAGTAAAATTATCATTTTACCCTCTACATGTGGGAAAACGACCATTTTACCCATAACTTAAGGATTTCATATCCTAACTCCAAAAATTTCCAAAATTTACATTCCTCATGTAAATTTTGTTCTAAACTCAAATATCAACTCAGAAAAAAATTTAAAACAAAACAACACTATGGAAAACACACTATGGCCGAAACATCCATAGGCCATTTCTCTTGATTTTTGTTACAATTCCTTCCAACTTCAAAACTCATGCTTAAACCAAAATTTTACAACAAACATCTTCCAATCCTAAGTTTAAAACCATACTTGAAACATCCATTTAGAAAAAGCTAATAATCAACACCAAACTTTTTTGTAAAAAGATCAAAACACTTGAATCACAAGCTTTGTCCTTAAATCAAAACATCTCCAAGAATTCCAAAAAATCTAATCTTACTTCTAACATATTCATAACATCATCCTCAGATAAACCATGCTTTAAATCATCAAACTAAAGTCACCAAAATCACAAAAATAACACTTGGAGTTTTTGATTTTACACTTAGTCCAAAAACAGAAACTTTTTCTTAACTAGCTTTGATAAATCTCTTGATCAATGGCTTAAGAAGGTGAGATCTTTGAAATAAAGTATCACATGGTTTAAAAACGTGTCCTAAAGAATATCCAACCATCAAAATTAAAATCACATGGCTAAAACCCAATAAAACATGGATCTAACCTAAAAACATCAAATCTTAGGCCTAACCGAAATTCTCTTGCATAGAAAAATCATATCTTTGAAACTAATACTAAATATCTCCAAAATAACATCCTAACATGAAAATAAGAGACTTAGGATCATCATATAAAAATATCAAAGCCTTTAGAGTAAGATCAAACCTCAAAATATTCAAACTTTATCCAAATAAAAACTGTTTTGTCACTTCCAGTTTTCATGTTTCTAGATCTAATAAAATCTATCATCAAAATCTTTATTCATGCAACAAAACCTCAATGAAAACTCTTAAACACATTCTAAGAACACTCCATAAAATTTTCGGACCAAGATATATCCATTAGCTTGGTCAAAAACTCCAAAACATAACACACTCTCCAGATTCACGCCCAGAATGACCTTTCCATGGTTAAAAATACTTTTGACCGACCAAATGACCATGGAATGATACGAAAAATACATCTACGGAAACTAGACTCAAAGAGGAACAACTTTTATGAAGGAGTCATCGTGTGAAAA
This sequence comes from Carya cathayensis, assembly GCA_011037825.1. Classification (NCBI taxonomy): domain Eukaryota; kingdom Viridiplantae; phylum Streptophyta; class Magnoliopsida; order Fagales; family Juglandaceae; genus Carya; species Carya cathayensis. The sequence continues at coordinate 527,212 of QGSO01000348.1, read as the reverse complement.
TACTTACAAAGGGTCGAAAAACTCCACGCAAAAAGACCCAGAAATCTGCCCGAGAGAGCTCTTTTGGGTTTCTCTCTAAGAACGGGGTGAAGAAATGATTAAAGTGAAGTAAGTGTGTCTTGCACGACTCAAGACTTCTGTAGGGAGAATATTTGGACCTTAATGATCATTGAGTGGAGGTGTAGACATGTGACATAATGTAGAGGATAGTGGGGGGCAAAAGACAACTTACAAAGGCTATGAGACATGGGACTTGATGGGGTGGGTTCCTCCATATTAATGAGTGCAACTTGATGCAATGAATGGTCTGCCAAGTGGGGGAGGAAATTTCTCCAAGAAGCTATGCCAAGGTGGCCAAAATTCGTGGGCTTTAGTGGGCCTTAGTGGGCCTCAACCAAGTGGGCTTCAATTTGGGGTTTAAAGGGGGTTTGGTTAGGGTTTGAGATGCTATCAAGCCCAAATCCAATTTTTCTTGGCCCAATCAAATTTCTAAGGTTTAAAATGTTGGATAAAGATGTCATAATAGGAATTTGAGAAATTAATAGCATGTGAAAGTGATTTAATCAAGTGATTAAACACAATACTAGAAATTGGATCAAAAAGGGTTTGAATGCCAACTTTAGGGTTTGGGGAAACCGTTTAGGGTTTCGGTTTCAACCAAGTTTTTGGGGTTTCAAAAGGATTCCAACCATTTAGGGTTTTACTAGGGTTGAAACCCTCTTCATCTAACTCAATTTGGTTGATCAGATGAAAAAAAACTGTTTTGCTTAGGTGGCATGATCTCACACATTGATTTCCTTCACAAATCCATCTAATGGTTTCTCTTTGTGCCAAGTATCTAATACTATTCATTATGTGTGGTTAAGATCTTGCCAAGTGTCCAAATAAAACTTCTCTAACCTAATTTGGACATTTCACACTGTGATTTTGAAACCACTGCACTTAGTACGCTTATCGAGGTTACTATTCACTCCGAAAAAGTGCATAATAAACTTAGTACTGAAAAATCCTAAATATTCAACTGAGTCTAGTGGCGTAAACTATAACGTAATCTGACACTTCTAACTACCTCAAACAAATAAAATCACATTTCTGGCACCATAGTGAGTGATAAAACTAATTATGTTGACATACTAGAACTTATGCGATTAGCCGATTCGTAAAAACTTATGGGGTTTTCACGAGATTTCTAATGTCTATAGAAATTCCACCATTGAATTTCTAGCGGGCTGTTACAAGTTAGTTCATGGATATTGAGCGAGACTCTTCAAAAGTTTGGAGATCCCGGCTCTCCCAACATTTCTATTATGATCGGTGAATCACGCATTGGGAGAGCTTTACTTGAATTGGGGAGAAGTGTGAACTTGCTACCATTCTCAGTGTATGAGCAGTTGGGATTGGGTGAGCTGAAAAAGACCTCCATCATGCTACAGTTGGCTGACAGATCAGTTAAGGTACAGAGGGGTATTGTAGAGGACGTGTTGGTCCAGGTGGACAAATTCTACTACCCAGTGGATTTTGTGGTTCTTGATATGTAGCAGCTAGTCTCCACTATTTACCAAGCTCCTGTCATCCTTGGAAGGCCATTTCTAGCTACATCAAATGCTTTGATCAATTGCAGAAGTGGAGTTTTGAAGCTTACCTTTGGGAACTTGGCACTTGAGTTGAACGTTTTCAATGCTTGCAAGAGGCCAGCACATTTTGATGACACAAGTGATTTGAATGCTGTGGAGAGTTTGACAGTAACAAAGTTTATTTGCTCAACTTCTCCCTTCTCAGATAATGATTCTATTTTTCAGACACCTAAATTTTTATTTGATAAAAAAATTAATCATATCAATGAAGATGACTTTGAAACCCCAGTTTGAAGCTCTACCACCACCAGATATGCTTAAATCTTCAGAGGAAGAAGTTTCCCAATTGGAACTAAAACTACTTCTTCAAGATTTAAAGTATGTGTTTCTTGGTCCTGAAGAAGGCACTTTTCCGGTGGTGATTTCCTCAAAGTTAAATCAAAAGGATGAAGCCCAGTTGATTGAAGTTTTAAAAAAGCATCGAGGTGCAATTGGTTGGACAATAGCCGACACCAAGGTATTGATGCGCCTGTATGTACGCACAGAATCCATCTTGAAGATGATGCTAGACCGGTTCGTGATGCTCAACGTAGGCTCAATCCTACCATGAAGGAAGTTGTGAAAGAGGAAGTTCTTAAGCTGCTCGTAGTGGGTATCATTTACCCTATCTCAGACAGTAAGTGGGCAAGTCCAACTCAAGTGGTACCAAACAAATCTGGTTTGACTGTTATAAAAATGATAAAAATGAGTTGATTCCAACTAGAATGGTTACTGGCTGGAGAATGTGCATTGATTATAGAAAACTTAATTCAGTCAGTAGGAAGGATCATTTTCCTTTACCATTCTTGGATCAAATTCTGGAAAGAGTAGCTAGTAATGCATATTATTGTTTTTTGGATGGATATTCTGGTTATTATCAAATTGCTATAGCGCCTGAGGACCAGGAGAAAACCACTTTCACCTATCCTTTTGGCACTTTTGGTTTTACTAGAATGCATTTTGGTTTGTGTAATGCTCCAACCACTTTTCAGAGATGCATGATGAGTATTTTTTCTGACATGATTGATGATATTTGTGAAATATTCATGGATGACTTCTCTGTTTTTGGAAAATCTTTTGATAGTTGCTTGCATAATTTGGCACGTATTCTCCAGAGATGTGAGGAAAAAAATCTTTTACTTAATTGGGAGAAATGCCAATTTATGGTTACTCAAGGCATTGCATTGGAACATATTGTTTCTTCTGAGGGTATAAAGGTTGACAAGGCTAAAATTGAATTAATATCTAAACTTCCTATCCCTAGGACGGTTAGAGATATTTGTTCTTTTCTTGGTCATGCTGGCTTTTATAGGCGGTTTATTCAAGGGTTTAGTTCTATGCAAAACCTTTGTGCACTCTTTTACAAAATGATATTGAATTTGTTTGGACTAATGAGTGCCAAAAAGCTTTTGATACCCTTAAAAAATCGCTTACCACTGCCCTTATTATGCAACCTCCGCAGTGGGACCTTCCCTTTGAAATCATGACAGATGCTAGTGATTATGCCTGGGAGCTGTTTTGGGGCAGCGTGTGGATAATAGACCTTTCGTGATTTATTATGCTAGTAGAATCTTGAATGATGCTCAGAAAAATTATACCACTACTGAAAAAGAATTGCTTACAGTGGTTTTTGCACTTGATAAATTTCGGACTTATATTCTTGGTTCTCCTGTTACTATTTTTACTAACCACTCTGCTCTTATGTATTTGTTGGCTAAGAATGATGCAAAACCACGCTTGATTCGCTGGATAATATTATTTCAAGAGTTCAACATCAACATTAAGGTCAAGAAAGGAGTTGAAAACTTGGTCGCTGACTACCTATCTAGATTGCCATCATCCTCATTTTCAAATGTCAGCCTTCCTCTTGATGATAGTTTCCCGGATAAGCAACTGTTTGTGGTTAATAGAGCTCCCTGGTATGCTGACATGGTCAATTATCTAATGACTGAGCAAATGCCTTCTGAATGGTCCACCCAAAATAAGCGTCGATTTCTTTCTGAGGTACAATACTTTTACTTTGATGATCCATATCTTTTCAAATATTGTTCGGACCAATTGATTCGAAGATGCATTCCTGATGATGAGTTTTCTTCGGTTTTGAGATTTTGTCATATGGGTGCATGTGGTGGTCATTTTTCAGCAAAGAAAACAGTTGCTAAAATTCTGCAAAGCGGTTTTTACTGGCCTTCCATGTTTAAATATGCTTATAATTTTTGCAAGGCTTGTGAGCCTTGTCAAAAATTAGGATCCATTAGAAAAAGAGACATGATGTCTCTTTCCCCTATTCTTACTTTAGAAATTTTTTATTGTTGGGGAATAGACTTCATGGGACCTTTTCCGGTTTCTTTTGGAAACATATATATTCTATTAGCTGTGGATTATGTTTCAAAATGGGTGGAGGCCATTGCTTGCAAAACAAATGACCATCGTGTTGTCCTGAAATTTTTGCAATCTCTGTTTACTTGTTTTGGCATGCCAAAAGTTATCATAAGTGATGGGGGTTCTCATTTTTGCAACAAACTATTTTCTACACTCATGAAGAAATATGGTATCACACACAGAGTTTCTACCCCTTATCACCCTCAAACAAATGGTCAAGCTGAATTGACAAATAGAGAGATAAAAATAATTTTGGAGAAAACTATCAAGCCTAATAGGAAAAATTGGTCAATTAAGCTTCTTGATGCTTTGTGGGCTTATAAGACAGGTTTTAAAACAAATCTAGGGATGTCTCCTTATCGATTAGTTTATGGTAAAGCTTGTCATTTACTTGTTGATATTCAGCATCGAGCTCTTTGGGCCATAAAACATGTTAACATGTCAATTGATGAAGCGTCAGGGTTAAGAAAATTGCAGATCAATAAAATGGATGAAGCTCGTCGGAATGCTTATGACAATGCTCAGTTGGCAAAGGAACGCATGAAAATTCTACATGATCAGAAAATTCATCCAAAGCATTTTACACTTGGCCAGGAAGTTCTCCTTTACAACTCTGGCTTGCATGTTTTTCCGGGTAAGTTGAAATCCCGATGGAGTGGGATGTACATTGTAAAGAACATTTATCCTCATGGCGCGGTAGACATTGTCAATCCGAAGAATGGTAATAGTTTCACTGTCAACGGACAACGTCTAAAGTCATTTCTGAAGGTCTTTGATCCACATGAAGAGATCTTGCTTATGCAAGACCTCAGGGAAGTGTTTTGATTTGTTTTTCTTTCTTTACAGTTTTCTTTACTTGCATTTTTTTATTTTTTATTTTTTTTTGCTTTGATTTTATATTTTATGTTGATTGTTTGTTTTGCTTGCTTATTTTTAGTGCACATTGTTTTCTTCCGTTCGATTCATTGAGGACTATGTCTCACTAGTTGGGGGGTAGCGTGTGTACACAGTTTATAAAAATAAAATAAAATAAATAAAATAAAAAAATAATAACATGATGTCCATTGATACATTTATAATTGAACATCTTGGTGGAGTAGTTGAGCGGGATCATTTGTGAAGATTTATTTTCAAGTTTAAGCATAGAGCATGATTTTTGCTGTATCATATTTTGTTGATATGTGGCTTGAAACACCGAGATGTTATACCTATTGAGATGAAACTTGATAAGATTTTTGTAGAACGAAAGGCAAAGTTTGAAGGACATGTTGCACATGCTTACGCTTGTAGTGTTCCTTATTTACCATTCATTGATTTAACACTGGAGAAGTAAACTGCAGGACTACCGAGCCATGCCTAAAGAAAAAAAGAGAGAAAAATAAAAAGAAAAAGAAAAAGAAAAAGGATTGGAAAAGATTAGAAAGAAAAAAAAAAAAGAAAAAAAAACAGAGAAAAAAAAAGGGAATAAAGGCGACTTAGTGAACTTTCCTAAGTAAAAAGGGCTAGAAACAGTTACCCAAGACTTTGGGGGTTGAGTGTTCAACCTTTAAAAACAGAGCTGGCGTGAAAACTGCTAGTCCCTTGGGCTTTGAGGTAATTAGAATCAGTAATGATTAATCTTAAAGTTAAAAAATCATATGACAAATCATGGCTAGTAATGAAGAACACATAACCAGTTTAGCTCCACACACACATTTGAGTTTTGAGACATTTGCCTTAATTCTATGTAAAAGATTGTTAAGATAGTCTTGGTGGGTATAACCCTTGGGGGTTGAGTAGTAATGTGTCACTTTTGTGAGAATTCAGAATTGTGTTTGATTGTTTCTGTTTGAATTTTGATCTTTATGCAATATTCATCTCAATTAATTTTCACTATTTTGTTCAAGGATTAGCAAAATGCTAGTTGGGGGGTGTGATTGAGTTGAGTTATTGCATATTTTAATGCTTTTGGAACCAATATATCTTAATTCTTTCATTATTTTATCATTGATTTTATATGGAAAAATGAATGAATCTAAGTTGTGATTTTAATTGATTAAAAGCGTGAATTTTTGCTTAATTTTATCAACTGTTGATTACTATGGAGTCTGGTCCACATCGCTCGAGCGGCGGCATTTGGCCGCTCGAGCGAATTTAGGCAGATTCAAACGCTCGACTACTGCTCAACAGTGAGCTCGAGCGAGTTGCGGGAAAGGACATTGCTTGAGCGGAGGCTTTTAGCCACTCGAGCGAAGTCAGGCAGAGTTGAACACTCGATATTTGCTCAACACTCTGCTCGAGTGAACTCAGGCAGAGTTGAACGCTCGATGTCCGCTCGACACTCCGCTTGAGCAGACATCGTATTTTACAGATCTAGGGTTTATTCTGCCGTTAGGGTATATATATGATTTTTTACATCTTTTGGCCTGGAAAACACTATTTTGATTAGAGAAACACTTACAATTTTTTTTTTTTTTTGGATTTTCACTCAGATCCGAAGAGAGGGATTCACACAAGCGATCATTCACGCAGAAACACAATTTCTTCTGGATCATTCACTCACACTGCAGCAGATTGAAGAGCTCCTTGAGGGGTCCAATTGCTACTGCATCTCAGCCTCCTCCACTGCTTCAACTTTTCATCTCAATTCAATTGGCTTGATCTTTTCATTCACTACTTGTTATTTCATTTCAGTTTTAAGTTTCTGAATTATTTTTGAGATTTTTGGCTTAGAAGTTTGAACAATTTATTTGTTATTCGTTTATTTCATGTTATTTATTTTTCTCGCTTCGTTAAGCTTTCATTTTAATAGTGATTACAATTGCTATTGATTAATTTTGAGAAGTTGTGGTTTGAATACAATGATGAACCCTAGAACAATGATTTTGGGGCTTTTCAATTTTCAGTGCATGTTTTGTCAATTACTTTCTAGCCTAGTTTAATTCTTATCTTAATTTTATGAATTTCTTAATTTATTCTCTTAGTATTTTATATTTCAATCCGACAATCAAAATCTAAAAATATGAATCTAGTCCAAGACTAGTATCCTCTTTCATCCATTGCATATATGACTCACTCAAAAATGAGTAACACTAATGCTCTCCCAAGTGCAGGAAGATGTCGTGTAATAATTAGGAATAAATTCCTAGATCGTCTCCTCAGGGAAAGTTACTCAAAAATTAAACTCGTTGAAAAAGTGTGAAAAACTTCACAAAGAGAAAAAAAAACAGATGGTATGTGCAATGGATGGAAGAGGTTACTAGTCATGGACTAGATTCATATTTTTAGATTTTTGAGTATCAAAATGAAATGTAAAAGACTAACAAATTGAAATTATTAATCAAAGAGTCAACTAACTGAACAATCTTAATTAATCTAACAATTAAACAATGATATTGAAATTATTTAAGTCCTATTTAAACTTTAATCAATCTAATATGCAATTGAACTAAGAAATTAATAAAACTAAACTAAGATTAAACTAGATTAGAAAGTAATTAATAAAACACAAACTGAAAATTGAAAATGCCCAAAGAAATGAAAGATTAAAGAAGTGAGAAAAATAAATAACACAAAATAAGTAAACAAAAAAATAAATTGCCCAAACTTCTAAGCCAAAAAAACTCAAAAGTATTCTATAAACTTTAAACTGAAGTTGAATAAAAATAGAGAATGAAAAGTATGGACGAAAATTCCCCTTTACCATTCAATTGAAATTCAAAACAAAAAGAACCAACTTCTCATGTAACACTCTTGAAATTAATCTCCAAACCTTTAATGAAAACTTTAGAACAAATCCTTTAGTCCATGAAATAAACTAACACACTTGCAAGAATTTAAAGTATTACACTTAATGAAATAAAATTCTAGAGCAATTCTTAGCACACTTAATAAAAACTCTAAAACAACAAAGCATTGCAACACAACACAACTCCTTCTTCTTTCACTCACACGTTCCCACCTACTAATCAACTTAAATAATCAGCTAGCAACAATTAAAGTACAACTTGACCGAAACTTTCTGCAAGAAATAAAGCATCACCGACTTCACTAAAAAAATACTGCTAAGGAACATAAGAACAAGACTAAAACAGAGCAGAAAAAGTTGTTCCCTTACTCCACCCGTCCAACCTCTATTTAAAGAACCAATCCACCGAATTTTTGAATGTCCAATTCGGTGGAAACACAGCAGCCTTGAATCACAACTTTAATGAAAAATTTGTGCAACAATTCGGTGGAGGGACAGCAGCAGAAAATGGTGGAGACAGCAGCAGAAAATGTTGACTCTTCATTGATCAATTTGTGGAGGGAATTTCGGTGGAGAAGCAGCTGAAAAATGGTGGAAAGAGCAGCACATATTCTTGACTTTTTGGTGATCAATTGATGCAGCAATTCGGTGGAGAAGAGCAGCACACATTCTTGACTTTTTGGTGATCAATTGATGCAGCAATTTGGTGGAGAAGAGCAGCACACATTCGATGGAGAATTTTGCATGTGCTTCTTCCTTTTCTTTTTCGTGGGTTGCTTGTTTTCTGCATGTGCGTGTGAGTTGCCGTGATTTGCTTTCCTTTCTTTTCATTTTCTGGTTGCTTTATTTTTCTGCATGTGTGAGCTGCCGTGATTGTTGATTTCTTGCATTTGCTTTCTCTGCATGTGTGAGCTGCCGTGAGAGACCTGCATGTGTGTTTGCAACTTTCTTTTTTTTAACTTTCTTCCGCCCAACAATATATATATATATATATATACAGCTGCCTCAATTCGGTGCCAAACTCCTCTTCCAAGTCAAGCACGGCTCTCCTATCAACTCCCACACATCTCCCTCTCAACTCGGTGCTTCCTCAATTACCACAAGTCTCCTTTCCAACATAAAAGAGTAGAACCAGCCAATTAGATTAATCCAGCTGATTCCCTTCAATCAATTACCTCCGAAAATTCAAAACAGCCAAATCTTTAAATCACCACCGATTCTCTCTCTCCTTCTCTTCATTCCTCTCAACTTTTAGTCAAAAGTTCCAACCGGATCCCATTTGAATTTTATTCAATCTGAAAATAAGAAGAAAGAGAAAACACTAAAAAATAAATTACAAATAAATAAATTATCAAAAATAGACTATATATGTGAGGAAATATTGTCCCATTAAATCATAGTTATAAAATTAAGCATAAACATGATATCAATCAATTAAAAATCACAACTCGTATTTATGCTTATTAACCATTTTTCCATCTAAAACTAATAGTAATGTCATGAGGAATTTAAAATACATTGGTTTTAAATAGTTAAAATATGCAATATCTCAGCTCAATCAATATACCATCATCTTATTTTCTCTTTGTGAAGATTTTCACCATTTTCAACGAGTTGAGTTTAAGTAAGCTTTCCCTGAGGAGACGATTTAGGAATTTATTTCTAATTATTACGTGACATCCTCCTACACTTGTGATAGTCTTTGTGCTACTCATTTTTGAGTGAGTCAGGGCCTTCCTTGCTAGTTCCATCATGAAAAGATTTATGGGCCAAACGCCTCTCAAAAGTGCTACTAGCATGATCTTTTCGTCCTGAGCATCCACTGTCATGCACTCCATATTGAGTCTAGCTAGGTATTCTTTTAAGCTCTCATGCTCCCATTGTTTGATGGTGAAGAGGTATGTAGCTGGTCACCTCCTTTTGCTGGCCATGATTTGGGTAAGGAAAAAACAATCTACCCAATTCCATAAAGCTGTCTATAGAGCCCGATTGTAGAGCTCTAAACCATCATCTCATTGTCTCCTTTAGGGTTAAGGGGAAAGCTTTACATGCATTCTTCCCAGGAAAACCATAGAGTGTCATGTGAGTCTTAAATGCCTCTAAATGCTTAACTGGATTCTTACATCCTTAGTACATTTCGACTTGCAAAACTTAGAATTTTTACGGGAGCTACACCGCCATTATTTTGCCCTATAGGGCAGATCTATGTTGTTAAGCAGTTGATCAACAATGAAGATGTACCTATCCTCTAAACCTTATCCTATTATTTGTCCATGAGATTGCGTAAATTATGGTGCATCTTCTTCCATTCTTTGTCATTGAAAGTTGGTCTGCCCGTGCTTTGCAACTTCGCTTCAGTTCGTTCATTATGGCTCGGTGTAGTGTCTTCTCTGGAACCAACACTTGTTCACTTTAGAGTCTCATTTTTTCACTGGAGAATCTCCCATCTCCAAAACCATTTTCCTTATTCATTCTTCCATTTTCCCATGAATTTCCCTTCCATGCTGTCGTTTTGCATGTCAAAATTGTTTCTTGATCGTAGGTTGCTTGAGTATATCGTTACAGGCATATAGAAAGCACATTGAGGTCCCACGGATGGTGCTAGCTGTTGTCGTATTCCAGCAAAAGATCTCTAACAACATGTAACCAAAAAGAAAGTGGGCCTCAATGTAGTGAGGGATACTTTCGACGCATAAGACAATGAAAATACAGTATACTAAATGTTTTAGATTTCAGATTGTTATGTTACCTTTGGTGTGTGCTTTGATATGCATTTATATAAACCGAGTGTTCAATTGGTAAGAATTGCCTTATGACTTAATCCACTCTAATCCTTGATAGATTGTAGACTGTTATGGCTTCAAATTTTCTTGTATGGCGGATACCATGCTGAGAAGTATATTAATCATGAGTGAGCGTCGCATTGGAGATTATTACCTTTTTGTCTGTTTTGTTATTAAATCACTATTAATGATGGTTGGATTCGAAGCCCACATCAGTGCTTCTTGGCAGTCGCGGCCTTGACTCCTACTAGTTATGGCTTTAGGTTCATGGGCCTTTATGGTGTGGTACTTGGCCCAATTTCTTTGAGGGAATACTTAACCGACCATTATACATACAACCATTTGTACAATCCTTTACACAATCTTATTTTAAATAAGAGACATTTTTGTAAAATAACTTATAAAATTAACATTGTTTTATAGAAACACCGTCAATTTAAATCATAGTTGTAAAATGATTGTACATGTACCATTCCACTTTAGATTTTTATCCATATATGTGATGCCTCGAGCTCCTTTTTGGGATTGAACAGTAACTGAAGCGTTGGGACATATAACTTAAAATTACATGTTTTTTTTAATTTTTTTACTAGTGATTAATAAATTATATTTTAAAACTGTTGTGAATTTTTTTAAAAATTTTTAAAGATAAAAAAAAAAAAAAAAAAAAGAGAGACTAAAAGACCAATTGGTCTTGTAGGGGAGCCATTCACGTGCTACACCAAATTGTCTGTAAATTCTGCCAGATTTCTCGTTCTAAGTTAGGCCTGTTCATCCGGGTTCCGACCCAGAAATCCGGTAGACCCAAACCGGAACCCGAATTTCAAATCCGGAACCCGGATTTCAAATCCGGGCCGGAACCCAGACCGGATTATGCCGGGTTAGAAACGGGCCGGAACCCGGATGAATCCGGGTTTTGAAAAACCCGGATTCCGGGTTCCGGATCGAACCCGTTTTTTTTTTTTTTTTTTTTGGGTTTAGAAGCATAATTTTTTATTTATTTATAAAAGCCTATATTGTATTTAAAATGTTGAAAAGCACAATTCTTCTATATTTATTAAAAAAATTATAAAAAAGTGTTGAAAATCATAATTTTGTTTATAAAAGCCAATGTCTTAAGAAAAACTTTTCTGAATCATCATTAAAAAGTATAATACTAACATTTTTCAGAATAATAAAAATATATAAAAATGAAAAACTAAAATGCATGCAATCCAATACATATTACATTATTTTGTTATTACACATTACATTACATTGCAAAATATAAAACTACATGATATGATTTACAAAATAATTCTGGCATGTAGCAACTTCCAAGTGATCTGACTGAGAGAGATCCTGCAAATTCTGTAAGCAAAAAAAGTCAGTACAAAATTACTAAAATGTGACAAGGGGCTAATTCAGAAAAAAGAAAAATACTAAAATGTGCAATGCAATTACAAAATCACAAAATTAGTACAAAATTAAAACAACATTCCCAATAAACTTAGCTGCTGGTTCACAAAGTTTTCAATAAAGCTTTCATAATACTAATTTCATCTTCTCCCACATCAATACAGTCCAAAATCTAACATTCACCCACTTCTCCATAGCAAACAATCAAAGCCGATTCTACCTCTTATAGTTTCTTTTTCTTCCCAGAAAAAAACTTCCCATATCATCATCTCATACTCAAAGTTTTCAAAAACTACCTCATACATTGTGAAGAGGACTCAAAATATGTTTGTCTACTTTCAACCTGTCACAAAACATGTTTTTGCTTTGGATTAATAGTCAAAATACAAATGCTTTGCAAAGTCCTCTTCACAATCATCTCATACTCCTTTTCAAGTTTTCCTGAACCACAGAGAAATATACAAGTTTAAATGGCATGAATCATTCTAAGACACTCTGAAACAAAGCTAACACAATTTATTTCAAATCCTTTTGAATTGACTATAAGCTGGATTCTTAGAAACTCATCAGCCGAAAAAGTTATAGATCTTTATCTCTGAAGTGGCAAACACAAACTTACAATCGGACATTCTCTAAAACAGAAATACATCAAATGTGTAAACTTCTAAGGTTCATGTGGATTTGGATTCTAGCAGGACATTTGCCACCAACAAAACACTAAACTGAAACTTCTCAATTTAATTGCTAACCATTAAATTCCAAATAAATATTATATCCCACAATCTATCAGATGTATAGGAGGATAAAACGATCATAAATGGATTTTTGGGAGCAATTGAAATTGCACAAACCAAAAAAACATACACAGCAGAAAAACAAAGCCTCCTAAAGTTTACTATTTTACCATTCAACAAGTTGAGGCCTCCTAATAATCCCTTCAGGCACGCAGGAAGTATACAGGATATACCCAACTTATATCTATCAAACCTTTGAATTAGGGATGAAACTAGACTTCTCCACATCAAGAACTTACAACTAATTTCATGTATGAGCAGCCACATTTAAACAAGAGGAAAATATCTGTAAAAACCATATATATTCAAATCATATAACAGAAATCCTTTTTTTTAATAAGTAAATCGTATAGTAGCAATCCTTATCTGCATAATAGATACCAAAAGAAGTGTTTCCTGGTGCATATAATGCTTATAGATAAAACAAATGAAGTTTAATAACATCCTGCAGAAACTTACATTAAGTCACACGTCAGAACATTTCATGCTTCAGGAACTCAAGTATTTGAGATTCCAACCAACAAAGGAACCATAAAAAGTAATTTTTTTTACCAAAGATAAAAGCGTGGAAGTTGGAATGGTGACAAAAAGTGTAGCGTCTGGGATCATAGAAGTCTCCCAAGACAAGGCACCCAGACAACTTCTTAAAGCTCTGATAATGGTAACTAGAATATATTACACAAAGGCAATAGATAATAACTCAGCTTGACTGGGTGTCTTGAAACTTCTTAACTAACAAAGCTTTGGTGCTCTTATGAAAGATATGCCCAGATCTCATATAATCATATAAGTACTAACCCATGAACTTCAGGTAAAGAACAGACCCCTACGTATATACAGCTACTCTTAATATTATTTTTATCAAATTGGAAACCTTAAGTGATGTGTGAGGCCATCAAAGTCATATAACAGATCTACGTATATACAGTTATATATCAGATTCAAAAAACAACCCAAAATAAAAAATAAAAAATAAAAAAAACCACCCAGATATCAGAGCACATGAAGCATCCCAAGATCTACAAATAAATAGATAATATAATGCAAATTATTGATCAGATCTAAGCGTGGATCTAGAACAAAAAAGCAAAAACAACTCAAAGCCACGTCTTAGATCTAAGAGTAGATCTAAAAGTATTAGGGTTTCGGCACTCGGCTGAGGAAGGCTATGGTTTCGGCACTTAACAGTCCAAAACTCAAACCCATTACAGAAAATACAGAAATTTCCCTCACCTGGTCGCGGAATCTTGACGATGCGAGAGAGAGAGAGATGGAGACGACGGAGCGATGAGGTGATGAAAACAACGACGCGAGAGAGAGAGAGATGGAGACGACGGAGGCAACGAAGGCGATGAAGGTAGAGGAGGCTAGGGTTTCGGTGTGAGAGTGAGAGTGAGAGAGGATCAGCGCAACTTGCAGAGAGAGAGAGAGAAATCGATCTGAGAATCTGAAGGCTTAAGTGTAGGTTTAGGGCCAAAGAATCTGAAGGCTTAGGGCATATTCACGGACTTGGATATGGGTTTCTAAATAAAAACCCGGCTAACGGTTTCGGATTTAACATCCGGTACCCGAACCAGATAAAACCGGTTTTAGTCATACGGGTACCGGCCCGGATATATTCCGGGCCGAAACCCGTAACCGGAAATCCGGTTATCCGGTTTCCGGGCCGGGCCGGATTTTATCCGGCCCGGATGAACAGTCCTATTCTAAGTACATCACCCTCCGTATATATGTTTATTTAAAACCTGGCCCATCACACAAGCCCTTATAATTTGAAATCGAATTTAGACGATGCTAAAAGTAGTAACAGTGGGATGAAAAAAAAAAAGAAAAAAAAAATCTATATGGTTTGATAAAATTATATAAAAAAAAAATCATCATTTTTATCAAACCCAACTCAAGTATAGATTATGTTAGTAGTACAACTAATACTATTAAAATATATTCTCAACATAAAAACTGAGTTCATGTGAATCCTTCAATGTCCATATCTATTCAAATCTAATCACAAGTCGCACATTTATCGTTCTCCTTAATTTCTTAGTCATGATCTAAAAAAAGATCAAAATGAAACGCGTAAAAAAAAATAATTCCTTAGAATGACACAAGAAGGTTATGTCAATTCTCCTTCCAATTCATTAACGTGTATGTACATATGGCCTATGAATGTATACGAAGGTTCTAGGCAACTTCTCTCGTCTGTACTTAATAGGATAATGCCAAAAATATAAATTAATTTGATAAAGCTGTTGACTTTGTTACATTTTTTATAGGAGGATCGAATAAATTCATTTGATAGTGACTGCAAATTACTTTATTTTCCAATCATTACTAGAACCAACCTTTCTTACTAACATTGTGGACATGCATATGGAATGGTTTGGATAATAAGTTAAGATAAATTAAAATTAAAGTTAAAATTTGAATAAAATATTATTAAAATATTATTTTTTTAATATTATGTATTGCCTTAATGACTAATACAAAAGGGGGTAAATTGAGATGTATTTAAAAATTAACAATTATAACCCACATATATGATATAAAATATGAACAAAATATAAAACAGTAGAATAAGGGTAAGAAAGAAGTAAACTCTATTTTAATAAGGTTCAATCACACTAACTACATCCACGTCTCAAGTTACCTCTTGAGAATTTCTAAATTTATTATTCAATCTCCTTCAAGTAGAGATAGAAATTTATTACACATTTAAGTAGTACCGCTACAAAGAATCTGTGAGAACACCATCTACATTTACAACCATCTTACACGTGGTGATTCAACTATTCTTTATGTAGAACACTTTTTACATGCACAAGAGTTATACGCACCCTTTTATTGATACAAGAGCTGATAGTAGGTAAGTTATCATAAAACACTTCTCAATAAGTGAAATAAGAATAATACAGTGCAAACTATATCTCTCAAAATGAATAAGGATTGAGACTTAATATTTAGAGAAGAAAGATTGAAAATTTTGAATGAACGTAGTAAAGCTTGCAATTGATGTGTGTATATATGCTTATTCGGGTGCGAGATAAAGTTACTCACTCCAGTAAATGCACTCTACATATAATAATTCAAAAAAATAATTTTTATATTTATTTTCAAATTTAAAATTATTATTATTATTCCTATATTGTTTTATTTGAGAAAAAATAACATATATCTTCATCTTATTTTGTCCAATAATTCATAAAAACAAATAATAGTATTTAGACTAATATTTTTATCATTTCACAAAATGTAATTCTTATCTTTAGGTTTCAATTTATGCATTTATTCATGATTTGTCTTTAATTATTCATATCCCCTGTTTTATTTTCTATGATAATACATTTCACATTAATCTATTTGTAATGCATTTACTTTAATTTTTCATTTATAACAAATTATTATTATTTTGTACATGTCTAACTGATCTTATAACAACTGAAGCAATGCATATCATCCTATTATGATTTCAGTTTAAAGAATTCTAAACATTTGGTTTGTTATGTGTTCCATAAATTTATATTTCTTTATTTCTTTGACTACAAATACTTGTATGTATTAATGTGTATATATATATAAAGTAAAATAATATGTACCTAACATTTGTACCGATTATCTTTTTTCCTTTTTTGTAGAATCTGCGTTTCTTTATTTTTTTTTATTTTTTAAAAAACTAAAAAAAATTGCTTTAAAAAATGAAACAAAAATAAAAAATACTGTCAGTACCTTTTATCGGTACCTTTTTTGGTCGCTCTAGCACCAACCATATCATTAATTATGGTCAAGTTTTAGCTAAAATGGTAGCAAAATTATTTTGTAGACAAACCAAAACCCCGACATAAAAAGATTCAGATGAGCCAATACAAGAGGAAGATATATACCAAGCCTGAAATAAAAACCTGCTACATCATGCTATGACTTCAGCTATGCTGGGGGCATACGAGCACGCCAGTACCTGCCCAAGCCTGCCATGTTAGACGAAATAATTAACTGAGAAAAGAAAAACCAGACCTTAATAAGAAATTACGAAAGTACATTGAGGCAAAGTGAATTTTCAATAAAAGAAAATCTGAAACCCATGCCAAACTAACAAACTGCAATGTGCTGTTGAGAACAATAATGCCCTCTAGTTGGCTATAACAGAGGGGAGTTAGATCCCTACAACTTCGAAGAACAATAACATGTCAGGTAGAATCTCAAAATTTTACAGGGCAAAGACCTAATTCATCCTCCGGATGAGCTCATTGATGTAATCTTCGCGATTTCCAGCATCACCTCCTTCAACATAGTGATTCCTCTTCTTCTTCAAACCACCAAGGGGAGCCTTGAGCTTGAATGGCCATAAGAAATTGTTTGCCTCCTTGAAGTGGGGTCCAACAGTCATAATCTCGTGGATAAGATCTTCCGTGCAAATAATTCCATGCTTACCCAAAGCCTGTGATTGCATGTCGCGTTAGTGTAAAACATGGTGTATACCTCAAGTATTTCCTCTAACCATAAAAGGCCACAAACCTGTTCGACGATGGAATTGTCGGTCAAAGCAATTCTCTGCTTGTTAAGTTTCCCGTATCCCCTTTTGTAAATCAATTCTTTGACACTCTTCAAATTTGGATACCTAAAATCATCTACTCTCCATCAACAAGACATTTGAACAAACTACTCATCAAAGAAAAAACACATTTGAACATAAGATAAGCACTGATATAAAACAAAAATGAACAAAGATAACTGCATACCCGTAGGTCACATAAGGCTCAACTCTGCGCAGCATATTCACTGTCGCTTTGTTTACTTTCAGAAAGACACCATTGAATATCTGCAACCACAAAAGGTAGGTGTGTGTCGTGTAACCATTCTATCACTGCCTTCTGTTTGTTTGAGACAACAAGGGGACCAAACAAGGAAAAAGATTCCAACTGTATGAAAAGAGGATAATAAAAATAAATCAAGACCATAACAAGGCCAACTCCAATACATGAACAGTATTACTTAATATTCCATACAAGATCATAATACATTGCAAAAAAACTCCAAATTTGGAGTTTGCAGACCAAAGAAAATATATGGGTCAACACAACCCAGGTTCCTCAAAAAGCACAATCTCATTCTTACCAAATAGTATAACAGAAATAATAGCTTTTGACGACCTGAGGGCAGCAATAAATCCACCAATGAAGAAGTTTCCCTCCAAGGCCATCATTAATTAGATAATTTCAGGCTATTTTGCTAAGAAATATATGAATCCATTTATGTGGTCCTATGAAGTTTGAGTACTTGAAACATTGCATCAAAACTTATAAAAGATACATTAGAGATCAAAATAGAAAATACTCCACATACACATTTGAAATATTTACTCATTCAAATTCCTCTGTTCTTTTGCTTTTTGTCTCTGTTGGAATACATAGTTGTAATTAAATGTATAGTATGAGGGTATAATTGTCACTACCCTATGTATATGTATAGTTGAATATTCATCAATAAATCAGAAAAAAACGGATTCTCTTTCTCTCTCTTGTTTATCGACTATATGGTATCAGAGCAACAAGTAGTCGGTGGTGGTTGTGCGACGGAGTGAGTGGCGTTTTCCGGTGGGTGCTGGTGGTTGTCGTTGGTCGTTGGTGGTGCTGTGGAGTTTTGGCTGAAGTTCGGCCAGCAGCTCCTTCTAGAGTATTTTTCTAGTGACATAAGGGGTTATCTCCGGTAATGGACACCGGAATCGTGGTCGCCGGCGTGGTCTGTCCACTCCGGTGAATTTTCGTCTCCATCGGCCGCCGGAAGGACGGTGTATCACCGGCCGGAGAAGGAGTCTCGGGGTGTTTGGCTGCAAGTTTCGGCTATCCTATTCGTGGTTGTGCATGCCCCCAATCTGTAATAAGAACTTATTCTTATTTGGAATAGCACCTGTTTGGCAACAGGTATACGGTAAGCCTGCTTTCCTTATTCCGGGTTAGAAATAGCTTACTCGCGGTTTGATATTTGTTTGGAATCTGAGACACCCGAATCCGAAACAGGGCCGATACAGGGCCGGTTCAGGCCCGATACAGGCCGGTTCAGCCCGATACAGGCCAGTTCCGGCGAAACAGAACCAGCTCCGACCGAAACAGGGCTGATACAGGCCGGTTCAGGCCCGATACAGGCCAAAACAGGCCCTGAAATTGGCTGTTCTGACCGGCATTCACTGTTTTTTCACCCTTACAGATCCGAAATTTGGTTTGTTGAGCTGGTTTCTATTTTTCCAGTGTGTTTGTTTGTTTTTGATCTATATTCTTGTAGTTTTCTCCATGGAGGCTAAGTTTGAGTCATTATCTATTGCACCAAACGTTAATATGCCTATGACTACCGTGAAATTGAATGGAAAAAACTACATATTGTGGTCAAAATCTGTTGAAATGTTCTTGAAAGGTAAGGGTCTTCGTCGTACCCACTTGGTTGATTCAATACCTGATTCAACTAGTTCTACCTTTGCTCAGTGGGAGCAAGAAGATGCTCAAATCTGCTCCTTGATGTTGACTATCATTGAGCCTAATATTTGTGCTAGATTAGTACACTTTGACACTGCTCAAGAGATATGGAGGCACCTCAAACAGATGTACTCGGGTGTTGGAAACACAACTCGTATTTATGAGTTGTGTCAACAATTTTTTGGGTTAGAACAGGGTGCTTTGGGCCTAGAAGAGTATTATTCTCAGGTGATGAGCATATGTGAAGAACTCAAAATTTATCAACCTATCACCTCTGATGTTTCCATTATGCTAAAACAACGTGAAGAGTTCAACGTTGTTCGGTTTCTAATTGGCCTAAAACCTGAGTATGAGTCGGTGTGCTCTCAAATCCTGGCAAGCCCACAGCTGCCCTCATTTCCTGATGTGTTCTCCCGACTCCAGCGAGCCACATTATCTGGACCAGGATCTCAGTTATCTTCTGACCAGAGTAAATAGAGATCCGCTTTAGTTGCCTCCTATTTTGCTCCTGGTGGGCGTGGAGGTCGTGGTGGTAGAGGTGCACGTGGGGGACGTGAGTCCAGAGGTAACCGCACTCGAGGTCGTGAATCTCGTAAGTGCACACATTGTGGTCGCACTAACCACTCGGTGGACTATTGTTGGGATCTACATGGTAGACCATTTGGGTCCGCTAATTAGGCCATTTGCCAAGACTCTACATCACAGGCAGCGAGTTCCAACTTGCTTCCAGAGATGATCAGCATATCGAAAGATGAGTATGATCAGTTTTTAGTCACACGAGCGGCTTCATCTTCCAAAGCTACTCTCACCCAACCAGGTACAACATCCACATGTCTTGTCTCATCTACCCAAAATCCATGGATCATCGATTCAGGAGCAAATGAATATTTGACCGGTTTGTCTCATTCCTTATCTAAGTTAGGTACTATGTCATTTCCCAAGAGTGTTACTCATGCTAATGGTTCTCTTGCTAAAGTTACAGGCATTGGATCCACCAAGTTCACTGATTCTATATCCCTCTCATATTTTCTATATGCTCCTAGTTTTCCTTTTAGCTTGTTGTCCATTAGTAAAATTACCCAAAATCTTCAATGTTCAGTGACCTTTTTTCCTTATGTATGTATCTTTTAGGATCTCAAGACGGGGAAGAAGATTGGTACGGGGCATGAAACTGGTGATCTGTATTACCTCGACGTTGTGCAGTCACCCACTCGAGCCCTCACTTCCTCATTTGCTTTTGAATGGCATTGCCGCCTTGGACACCCATCACTTTCTCTTCTGAAACGTCAAGTTAGGGATCTTGGAAATGTGTCTCCCTTTCCTTGTGAAGCATGTCAACTTAGTAAACACCATCGTGTGTCTTTTGTACCTCGAGTTGATAATCGAGCATCTTGTTCTTTTGCATTGGTTCACGCTGATATATGGGGACCATTCAACATTGAATCAAACAAGTTTCAATATTTTGTTACATTTGTAGATGACTATTCTCATATGACATGGTTATTTTTTATGAAAGCAAGATCTGAACTCCTTTCCATATTCAAAGTCTTTCGAAAAGAAATTAAAACTCAATTTAGACAAAAAGTTCAAGTTTTGCGTTCTGACAATGCTAAAAAATATCAATCTAATGCCTTTACTGCTTACTTAAGCAATAAGGGAATTGTTCATCAAACTTCATGTTCTTACACACCCCAACAGAATGGGGTGGCTGAACGCAAAAATCGTCATTTGTTAGATGTAACCCGAGCACTTTTACTGCACATGCATGCTCCTAAACGTTTCTGGAGTGATGGCATTCTTACTGCGTGTCACCTTATTAATCGTATGCCTTCATCTGTCCTCGATGGCTCCTTTCCCTTCTCCATCTTGTTTCCCTCATTGCCACAATTTTTTTTTCCACCCAAAATCTTTGGGTGCGTTTGCTATGTTCATAATCTTGGCCCAGGCTTTGATAAGCTTGATCCACATGCTACCAAGTGCTTCTTTGTTGGTTATTCCCAAACACAAATAGGATATCGCTGCTATAGTCCTACCCTTAGACGCTACTTCACAAGTGCTGATGTCACATTTGTTGAGTCCATACCCTATTTCTCAGACACGTCTTCAGTTGTTGAGTGTGATCCTCTACCATTACCTACTCTAACCCTTTCTCCTTCACAATCTCCCACGGTTACCTAACCTCCTTCAGCACCTTCTCTTGTCCCTCTACAGGTGTACTCGCGTCGCCTCACGGACCCCGGCTCCCATGCCTCCACCAACTTTGTCTCCGTCTTCAGACCCTGAGTTACTCAGTGCTTCCGAATCTCCACCTATTGCTCTCCGAAAAGGTACTCGTTCTTGTGTTACTCAACATCCGATTAGCCAATATGTCTCATGTCATGCCTTATCTCCATCTTTTTCATCTTTTACTTCTCAATTGTCAAAAGTTTATGTTCCTAAAACAGTTCAGGATGCTTTATCTGATCCAGGATGGAGGACAGCCATGGAAAATGAAATGGATGCTCTTCACCATAATGGGACATGGGATCTTGTTCCTCTACCGCCGGGAAAACAATCTGTTGGCTGTAGATGGGTATACACAGTCAAATTTCATCCTAGTGGCTCTGTGGAACGTCTGAAAGCTCGTTTGGTAGCTAAGGGCTACACTCAAATCTATGGCATTGATTACGACGAGACCTTTTCCCCCGTTGTCAAAATTTCATCTGTTCGAGTATTGATCTCTCTTGCTGCTAACTTGGATTGGCCTTTATTTCAGTTGGATGTTAAAAATGCATTCCTACATGGTGACTTAAATGAGGAAGTGTATATGGAGCAACCACCTGGTTTTGTTGCTCAGGGGGAGTGTCGAGGTACAGTTTGCAAGTTAAAAAATGCATTATATGGTTTGAAACAATCTCCTCGAGCATGGTTTGGGAGATGCTCTGATAGTGTATTGGCATTCGATCTTCATAGATGCCAAACAGACCACTCGGAATTTCATCTGCATAGTGATGCAGGTCATATCTTATTGATTGTATATGTAGATGATATTGTAATTACTGGGAGTGATTCAGCTGGAATCGCCAGGCTGAAACAATTTTTACATGATCAGTTTCAAACAAAAGACTTAGGTAAACTTAGATACTTTCTTGGAATCAAAGTTAGTAGATCTAAAAAGGGTATCAACCTTTCTCAGAGAAAATATGTGCTTGATCTTTTGGAAGAAACTGGCATGTTGGGTGCACGGCCTATTGACACTCCTATGGATCCAAATCGTAAAATTTGAAAGAGGAAGGTGAGTTGTTTGGAGATCCAGGTCGGTATCAAAGACTTGTTGGAAAATTAAATTATCTGACTATCACTAGACCTGATATTTCTTATGCAGTAAGTGTATTGAGCCAATTTTTACAAACGCCTAGGGTCTTACATTGGGATGTTGTAATCCATATTCTTCGGTATCTTAAGCGAACTCCTGGACTTGGGTTGTTGTATAGACCAAATGAGCATCTTAGAATTGAAGCTTTTTCAGATGCTGATTGGGCAGGATCTCCATCAGATAGAAGATCGACTACTGGATGTTGTACCTTTGTAGGAGGTAACTTGGTTACATGGAAGAGTAAGAAGCAAACAGTAGTAGCTCGATCTAGTGCAAAGGCCGAATACAGAGCAATGACTCACACTGCTAATGAACTAACATGGTTGCAACACTTTCTTCATGAGATTGGGTTTCCAGCTCTTGTCCCCCTTCAGTTATTTTGTGATAATCAAGCTGCAGTACATATTGCGTCTAATCCTGTGTTCCATGAGAGGACTAAATACATTGTGATTGATTGTTACTTCATTCGAGATAAGATATTCAGTGGTGACATTTCTACATCCTTTGTGAAGTCTACTGATCAACTTGCAGATGTGTTTACCAAACCACTTTGTCATAGTCGGCTAAAGTTTATTTGTTCCAAGCTAGGTTTATATGATATATATGCCCCAGCTTGAGGGGGAGTGTTGGAATACATAGTTGTAATTAAATGTATAGTATGAGGGTATAATTGTCACTACCCTATGTATATGTATAGTTGAATATTCATCAATAAATCAGAAAAAAACGTATTCTCTTTCTCTCTCTTGTTTATCGACTACAGTCTCCAATAATCTACAACTTAACAGTTTACCAAACAACCATAGCTCAACCAAAAAGCAATATAAATTGTGTAGAATATGAAAACATAGCTCAATTTATTTTATAAAGCTCACTCATTCTTCAAACAACTTCATGTTGCCTTCCTATCCCTTCTTCTAAATTGTTCAACAAAATCAAAGATTAAAGAAACAAAACAACAATTTCTGGGGCTAAAACCCAGAAATGTTTCTTAGCTATGGCCATAGAATTCAAGACAGAATTAACTAGTGTTTCCTATTTGGATTATTTAATGCGAATTTAACATTTCACAGAACTATGTACATTCCAGCAATGCTACATAATTATTCTGATGATCGCATGCCATATATTGAATTTCTGACACAAGTAACAGTAAATTGAGTTGTAGTGTTTTACCTGTCTCAATCGCAGAAGCTGCAAAATCTTTCTTGTCTTTGGGTGCATGGCATTGATACTGAAAGTTTAAAAATTTCCAATAAATCAGAATCAACATTCTGGAATAAGCAAGTACAACCGAAGGACTGTAAAAGACATACCCACGGATCCGGATAATGAACAACAGCTTAGCTTGTGGGTCAACATAAAAACCTCCCTTAAGTTTTGCCTCGCGCTTCAATCGAATCAGCTCTTTTTGCTAATGAAAAAAATTTAGAGAAGAATTTCAGCAAGATATAACAGAAACACAGAAATTCAATCAGATGCCAAGAACTAATACCTATGACTTCCTATACCTGCTCATCATACTCCTTTGCATAGAGTTTAGCTCTGCTATAAATCAGCTTCCGGTTTCCAGCCCCTTTCTTCTTCTCTGATTCAAGCTCCTGCTTCTTTGCCAAGGCCCATTCCTCATTCCTTTTCTGCTTCTTCAAAACTGAATCCGGAACTACTGGTCCTCCCTTGACTTCCTCTTGCCCCATCTTTCTGTAGCCAAATAGAGACAGAGCACTAAATTGTAATGAGCTGAACACCCAAGAACCCCACCATCATAACAACCCATTGATACTAGGACACCGGTATTTATCACAGCCCCCCTCTTAAGAATTTGAAAGCAAATTCTACCCCCAAAATTCTCTGGAAAAGCTGTCTCCATTTTATCTACGTTAGCAATTTACCATGAAAATAAAATGGCAAAAAGTTTCGAAACAAAGACAAACCAGGCCCCAGTTGTCAAGAAAAGCGAAGTGAAGCTGTTGTTTCCAAAAATATGTTCTTGCTCTATTTTAATTCGTGCATTTTTAAGCTAAGCTCATGTACACTTTTCTTCAATTGAAAACTCAAAAAGCCATCAGCATCTTTGAAGTTTCAGATTATCTCATTTCAATTCCTAATCCCAATTCAGAAATACAGAGAGGAGACAGATATTTCTGGAAGATATTTTCATGAAATTATTTTCCAGAGAAACAAGTAAGATACCGCAAAAATACACAGGGATCTGTATCTGTCAGTTATCTCCTAAACAACAAAGTGAGACGTGATTTCATTTCACATAAAAGATCAGTTTGGTTATGTAGATAACTAAATGTACACGAATCTCGTAAGATCAAAACATCCATCTTAACTGAATGAAAAATCAAAATAAAAAACTCGAGTGCAACAATGAGCCCACGGGAAACCTTGAAGAACTTTTTGTATATCGAACTGAATCAGATTTCTACCTTTCAATTACATATTTTTATTCATATAGAAAAAGAAAAGAAAACAACAGAGAGAGAGCTTATGTGTAACGACCTGGTGGCGGCCGGAAGACAAACAAGGTGGCGACGGCGCTGTGAAGGGTTAGGGTTGAAGTGCAGAGGCTGTGTGTTAAAGTGAAGAGAAGTGTTGACTTAGAGAAAAACTCAAGCCGGTCGGGTAGAAATGTATTTTTACACCAACCAATAAACATTGGCCACGTAAGAGGTGCAGCCTCCAAACACCTACACCGCATGCAAGAATCAGAACCCCCTTCCCTTCAGAACCCTTCCTCTCCCCTTCCATTCGCGCAGCCCTTTTCTCTTCCCTTCCAGCACCTAATGCCAATTACCAATCCTAAGAGCACGCCGTGACGAAAATCTATGTGCAAGAGAGAGGGAAGAAACAGTGTCCCGATTCTTCTCCCCCCATCCCTCTCTGTCTCTCTCACGTACAGGCGCACATTCAATCGATAGATTTAGTGTCAAACCAAACAAATAGCTAGCAATGCTTCGATCAAAAGCAATGAAACCTTCGCCAATATTGAGTTTACTATTTGTACCGTTGGTAAAAGAAGCCTTAGGTTCCAGTATTGAGCAAGCACTGATTCAGTTTAGAGAAAAAATCGACGGAAATTCAGCCTATTGTCCTAGTCCTACTGAACTAAATTTTTCATCGCCAGAGACTTCAGCCAAGTAAAGGGTACACTTTTTTGTGCATGGTCATTTATTTAGTTTCTTCATCATTTTTTGCGAGTTTCATTATTTCTTATCCTTACAAATTATGTAGTATTTATTAACTGGTTCTTCAACATCTCTGTTTTTAATGAAATGTATGTTTATGCCTTGAATGTACTCATGTGAAAGGATGGGAGAATTTTCTTTCCAATTGGGTATGTAGCAGACTCAAGTGGGGAACAAGACAGCAGTGATGCCATATTGCAGGCCTTGGGAGATGCCGTCCAAATGCAAAGTGGGATGGAGTTGCTTCCTTGCATTAGCGACTTCGGAGGTGTGACGATTCATTTGCAAGGTGGAGACTACAAAATCAGCAAACCGATAAGGTTCCTTCATCTGGTGTTGGCAATATTGTGGTCTCTCTCTCTCTCTCTCAGCCTGCGAGTGTGTTTCGTCTGGGTGTGTTCGGTTCAGGGAGGTCGATTCAGTGCAAATGGGGGAGGGAGGGGAGAGAAACAAATTGCTTTCATCACCTGTATGCAGGCGCAACACCCACTTTGTTGAGATGCCTATGTGGTACCACCTGATTGGCGGGTGTAAAAACTTAATTCCCATCCGATAGCTGGAGCGTTATCCAAAAATTAAATAGAATATTATTAAAATATAATTTTTTAATAATATTATTATTTAAAAAGTTTTAAAAAGTAAACTTAGTATTTAAAAAAATTAAAATATTTATTATATTTTATGTAAAATTTTAAAGTTATCTAATGTCAAAGGGACTTAGGGTCATTTGTATTTGTCATCTGAGGTCTCGTAACTAATATTTTGAATATTATTTCGATTAAGGTATTAAAATGAAATATTTCGGTATCGATATTATTTTAAATATCATTTTGAGATAGTCTATATATAATAAATTAAATATATATAAATTATATTTAAAAATAATATCAATGTAAGTCTTAAATAATTAAAACACATTTATAAAACTCAATAATATTTCTAAGTTAAGAAAATAGTTTTCAGATGTGAAAATTGGAGTGAAAATTATAAAAAAAAAATAGAATTTTTATATTAATTATAAAAATTTACTAATTTCGACTGGCACCGGTACGGCCGGTACACCAAAAACAAGCCGGTACGGCCACTATTTGACTCAGTATGAAATAGATATTTTTTGTACTAGTCACTATTTCGGTACAAGAGATATCAACTATTCTGTGGTACAAAACGAAATGTAAAACATTGTTCATAACTTTCGACTCATCACGGCTCACATCCTTTCGACTAATGAATTATAACATCAGAAACGCTTTGGGACCCAAATTTGGGTCCCAAATTTATATCCCAACTGATCTTTTTTTTTTTTAATTTAGTGATTAAAGAAATATTTTTTTTTGTGATATTATGAATGTTTTAAAAAAAAATATTTAAGAATTAAAAAAAATGAATGAAATTTTTTTTAAAAAAATTAAAAAAAACAATATTCTTTATGCCTTTTTTGGTAGGCTCTCGGCTTACATCTTTAGAGATGTAGCACTACTCTTCTAACATTTGTTTTGTCATGTGTTCTATAAATTTATATTTTTTATTTCTTTAACTGGATGTATTTGTATGTATGTGTATATATTTAGAGAAAAATTATTTACAATTATGAATTGTGCCATCATCGTGTAATCGTTTTAAAAAAAGTAAATAAAACATGAGATCTATATGAAAAAATTAATTGTTTAATAATGGATCTCACTATTTTCAAAGTAATTATGTAACCTTTACATATTTCATAATTGTATGTATAATTATATACACATATGTAAGGAAAATAATAGCTACATCGACAAAGGGTACCTATCTTTTTTAGAATTTATGTTTGTTTATTTTGAATATTGTGTTTGTTTATTTTAAAAAAAATCACGTAAAAAATACTTTAAAAAATTAAACAAATTTTTTTCAAAAAGTTATAATGTCGATACCTTTTATCATTGGCTCTAGCACCAGCCATATTTAAAAAAAAATGATAGGTACATATTATTTATATTACTTTATTTTTTTAAAGATTTGTGTTTGTTTATTTTATTTTATTTTATTGGTGGTTTCTTTAAAAGAAAAATACATAAAAATGCTTTAAAAATAAATTATAATCTCATTACCTTTTATCGATGCCTTTTATCAATGGAAAATACTACTTTACCTCCCAAAAGTGACGACTTGTAAAAAAAAAAAAAACTTAATGATTAAGAAAATGATTTTTAGTGTATTGGTATATTTTTTTATTTTTTAAAAATATTTAAATATATTAAAAAATAAAAATGGCAAAATATGTTAGAGGTCAAATGGAGCGATGCTACTCATGCGGTAGAGTAACATCGCCTGAGTAGCACCGCTGTTTATTAATATCTTTTATTGGTACGAGGCCTACAACCTGGCCTGGAATAGTCGGGTTTATACCCGATCCAACCCGAAGCGTGCTCGGTTAAGAAGACAACGAGATCCGATCCAACCTAATCAAAATAAAATTGGGTCGGACTCGTATCACCCGACATAACAACAGTTTAGCAAACCAGATGAAGGAAAAACACAGGCACCGTCTTCCTTCTTCCCATCGGGCACCCCTGTGGAGATCGGCTCCCACTCTCCATTAGACAACAACAACTTTTGCACAAAATCTAAAACCAAACTCGGTCTCAAATCTTCGTCTTCCACCTAAGACCCTCTCACCAAACACATCCTTCACATTTTATCCCAGAAAATCCCATCAACTTTCCCTTCAATTTCTTTGCATCTGACTCTGTCTCTCTCTCACAGTTATGTCTCATTCCCTGCCTCTTTGTGAAAGCTAAGACTTGATGCCAACAACTAGACAACTCTTTGCCTTTGAAGAATACCCAAAAATTAAAAATGGCATTTATCCCTCAAGTCTAAGAAATCCACAGCTCTTCCCACACCATCACCAAGATCCACAATCCTGCCCCAGCCTATCTACCGAGTCTTCCAAATGTAGCTATAGGATATAGGAGCAGTACTATCTCTACCATTAAGGATTGCAAGGGATGCTATAAGACCAAGATTTGGGATCGTTTGATTCCACACACACACACACACACACAGATGTTGGAGCTGTTATCGCCTTGAGCATTAGAAAGAGAAAAAAAAATAGAACAAAAAATAAAAACCAACGATCTCTGCCAAGCGAAACTATAAAGGGTCTTGCTCTTTTTTTTTCTAACTGTTTCTTATCTACGAAACAAAAACTGAAATAGAGAGTGAACGAAAGTGCATATAATAGAGCATATTTGGACTTCCGTACATTTGTGTTGCTTTCGTCCATGGTGAGAAACCAGAAGAATGGTCTTTAGTATTTGAAGAATAAGTTCCGTGAAGAAGAAAATGGCAGAGATCTTAGAAGAAAAAGCTTGGAGTCTTGGAGCTTGGAGGCTAGGGTTTGAGAGAACTTAAGGGTACCTAGGTAAGAGCAATTTATATGTCGGACGGTGTAAGGCGAAAAATCCAAAGCTATTGTTCATCGGGTTGGTAAACCGATTGTTCAGTAACCCAGTATTTTGCTAGTTCGGGTTGAGTCGTATCTCGTTGGTTACTCAGTTTGACTAGTTATTTGCACATGCCTAATTGGTGCTATATCATACTAACACCACTCTATATATAACAAAAATGCTATGGACAACCAAGGCGCTTCCCCGCCATGGCCACGTGTCCGACATGGCAAAAAAATAAAATGAGGTCATTTCCATGGCTTTGGGTCTCGAAGACAGAAGGGGGTCCCGTGGCTTCATCCCGGACCAAATTTCATCCATCGTCTCCTTCTCCCCCCGGATTTCAAACCGTGCGAACCCCTCCTCATCAACACCGTGTGAACCCCTCCCCATCACCATTGCTAGGCAGCATGAATGTATTGCATAATAAGAGGCAGCATGAGTGCATAACCTGTGCACTTGAACCGTAAATCTCAACCAATTCTACAACTGTAAATCCCAAAAATCCATTCATGTCATCCACAAAAAATACATTACATTCACAAAAATCCTTAAATCCACAAATAAATACATTAAATCTACAAAAATCCATTTATGTCATCCACAAAAAATATATTAAATCCACAAATAAATACATTACATCCACAAAAATCCATTCCTATCATCCACCAAAAATACATTAAATCCACAAATAAATTTCTTAAATCCACAAATAAATTCCTTAAATCAACAAAAAAATCCCTAGATTACATTCAAGCAACATAAATCCATTAAAGTCCACAAAAATATATTAAAGTCCACAAAAATTCATTAAAAGTAAACAAAAATTCATTCAAGCCACAAAAATCATTGTAGCAGTCGTGATCCATCCATTCCATAGTGCAACGGTTGTGATCCATCCAACCTAAAATGCATCTATAAAGAATAAAACCCAATTAAAAACTCAATATTAAAAAAATTATTAAAGTATTGGAAAAAATTAGGATCCACTTACACTTTCTTGACTCCGAAGCACTATTTCTCGGACCTGGATTCCACTAATGTCAAAAGATGTGCTTTTTGGAACAACCTAGTGAGAAAATACTTGTTGAAACCCAGCCAGACCATTAGAATTAAAATATAAATATGTACTTAGATATATACCTACACGTGTCGAGCATTGGCCTTATCCATCTCTAAATGGCCAAATAAAGATCTCTGTGTGTTTAAGATGAGTGTATCTCCTCTATCTCGCTAATAATCAAATAACAAATAAGAACACAAAATTGTCATTTTTTCTCTTGTCAAAGTGGCAAAAAAAAATGTCATATTAAATAAACACACCTCTTTGCATATCTTCTTTTCTGGTGCTTTTTTCTGCTTTCGAATTTAACTTTTCACATATTTTTCTCCATCCTGAATGCTCTCCTCAGAGGTGGGGGTCTACCTTTCCCACACACAACATATGGACTACTTACTTGCCCAGAACCAGCGACAATAGTTGCATCCCTTGTTGTACAACCAACATTAGAACCCATTTGAGTTATTGATGGGGATTCTTAGTTAACACGATACAAATCAATCATGCCATATAACTTAGCTTTTGCATCCTGAATATGCTCTTTCGAACTCGCTGCAAGAGTAATCATCTGATAACAGATATTCAACATTTCTAAATATCTATTAGAATCTGCCCGTTGTTCCCCTGCATCATAGCTACTGTAGATCAACGTATATCGCTTTCTGATATCCTTTCTCCATCGATCTAAAATATACCTATCTAGCAAAAATTTAATCTTGTTTCATCTAAATATGACCAAAATGTGCCTACACAATATCCCCTTCATCTGGAATAATCTACAAGAACACTTTGCAGTTGAATCTTCCTCACTAAACTCCACAGAATATGTAACCAACTTATTGAACTCTGCCAAATGAACTTCATCCTTTACCAGATAGGTCTTCACTACACCATCACTCTTATGACACTTTGGATTCATATCGATCATGCTGATAATTTGCTGTTGTACTTCCTTGAACTTAGAATTCGAGTACAAATCTTGAAACCTCTTCTCAATTGGAGATCTAGATATGCAGGGGGTTGTGACACTAAATGAGTAGAAGTCCGCGGCAATTCCATTCTCAAATTTGTTTTCAATGTGTTATTAATTTGGTCTACAAACTCTTTCAAGTTGGTCTTAGCATTAACACACCCTTCAAAAAAGGTATTCATACTCTCACTTTACTGCATTGTACTCATTCTAGACCAAAAGTAGTCTTTCAAGAATGCTGAAACCCAATGTTCACGCTCAGCGTATAGACTTTACAACCATGCATTCTTATGCAAATTGTACGTGGTAATTAACTAATCCCAACTTGTCTCAAACTCTTCAACACTTTGGTTGTGTCATACACACATTTCATCAATACATTTTTTATCCTAGTTTTGTAGAAACCATAGGAACCAAGCTTTTCAGGGACTTTCTTTAGTATATGCCATAGGCAAAATCTATGTCGGGTCTTTGGGAAAACAATAGCAATTGCATTTTTCATCGCTTTATCTTGGTAAGTTATAACAGCTTTAGGAGCTATACTATCCATACACTGCAACCAAATCTGGAATAACCACACAAAGGTTTCTGTATCTTCAATGAAAATCAAGCCTACTCCCAACAGAATTGATTGTCCATGATGGTTTACACCAACAAATGGTGCAAACAACATCTCATATCTATTCGTCAGGTATGTGATGTCAAATGTGACCACATCACTGAAATATTGGTAGGCTGCTCTACTATGGGGGTCTGCCCAGAAGACATTATTTAACCTCCATTCATCATCTAAATCCATCAATACAAAAAATCCAAGATTTTTGTATTGTATCCTGCAAAAATACTCTGGCAGTGCACCAGCACCACCTGCGCCAAGTCATAGATGTCTTGCCTTATTGATATAATTACGACAATCATTTTTCAAAAACGGGATGTTCTCGAATCTGCTCGCACCAACAACCAAAGATCCAAAACTCTTGTTTATTCGAACACAAGCCATATCACTTGTATCTAGAACTCTTTTGGCAGCGTCACTCACATCTCTATTGCATCAAAAGAATCGGGATTTTTTTGGATTGAGGCCGGGGTTATGGATTTTATGAACTAGTCAACCGAAGTTTTCCATCAGATTTTAAGGCATTAATCTTTACCATACATTCATTCTTTCCTGTCAGACATGGGTTGGCAACATTGAAAGTCATATTACGGGTCTTCCCTGTAATACCTGAGTCTTATTACATGGGTCTTTACGTCATTTTATTTTATTCCTTAAGTTAAATATGTTCATGTAAAAATTTTGATTATTTTATTAATTCATTTTATTTTATTTTAAGATGGGTGTGTGTTTTTATTTTATGTGAATTATTAAAATAAGTTGAGAGTATGATTTTAATACCCTTAAGATATTTTCTCTTAAGTCCTTAACTTTAAATTATTTATGAATTTGGCCCATTGATTTTACACCATTGGATGTAGTAGTTGGAAGGAATATCTTTCTAAACTTAATCCTAGCCATCCATTTTCTTAAACTTTCGATGCAAGCTTTGACCAAGTGACTTAATACTCCAATTCTTTGTTGAATCCATAAGTTGCTTTAACTAAAAGTAGCATGAACCTTTAACTCATGTTAAACCAATGGTCTACCTTCCAATCTTGTGAGACAAACTTTGACTAAGACTAACTTTCTTCCTTAAAATTGATTAGTTCTTCTTTATGCTTATTAGATAAAGTTTGACTAAGTCTTAAAGTGAATTCTCTTCCTCTTTCCGTTGGCTACCTTATAGCTTATGAGGTAAGTTTAATTAAATAGCCCAAGTCTTTCTTTCCCTTCCAAACCGTTGGCTACTTCTTCAATAAGGAAGAAAAACTGTTTTCTCTTCTTCCTCCAAAGCCAACGCCACTTCCCTCTTTTCTTTTCCTCTTCAAAAAATCAAACTCCTCTCATTTTCTTTAAGTTTTGTACCTCTACTTTACCTCTTGAAAGAATCTAGGAGCTTAAGGTAAAAATCTTATTTTAACTCCTTTGATTTTAATGTGATTTTGTAAGCTAACTAAATTGTTTAACTTATGTTTTGATGTTGTGTTTTGTATATACATATATATACCCTGTTTTAAGGGATTAAATACATATATGGGGCTGTTTTGATGTGTCAGATCGTTAAGGCCGAGCATCAAAGGCCTTCAAGAACACTACAATCATTGCCAATCCCAGTTTGGCCATGGGAATAGATCAGTATGGATTTTGTAATGGGATTTCCCAAAGCCTCAGACGAACAAGACTCAGCATGGGTGATCGTCAATAGGTTGTCCAAGACAGCTCATTTCATCTTTATTCAGATGACCTATTCGATGAGCGAATTAGAAGAATAGTAGGTCCGGGAGATAGTCAGATTACATGGGGTTACATCCAAGATTATGTCAGATCGAAATTCAAGGTTCACGTCAGCATTTTAAATGAGTGTGCAAAAGAATCTGAGGACAGATTTGACTTATAGCACTACTTTCCACCCTCATATAGATGGCCAATCCGAAAGAACAATCCAGATATTGGAAGACATGTTACAGGTTTACATCTTGGTTTGTAATGGGAGTTGGATTAAGTACTTATCGTTGGTCGAGTTCGCATACAATAATAGCCATCAAGAGAGCATCAATCCGAACCGTCAAAGGAAGGAGATAAACTTTGAGGTTGGAGATCTTGGAAATGATAGGAGCAGTTGCTTATTGACTTGAACTACCTCCAGAGTTTTCGATGATGCATGATATTTTCCATATTTCAATGCTTCGAAAATATGTGCATGACCCGACACATGTTGGATTACGCACATCTCCAAGTGCACAAAGATTTAACATATGAGGAAGTGCTAGTCCGAATCTTAGATTGGGAGGTTCGAGTACTTCGCACCAAAACAACCCCAATGGTCAAAGTGCGGTGGATCCACCACACCGAACGAGAGGCAACAGGGGAGCATGAAGACGGTATGAGGGAAAAGTATCCACCTTTTTCTTTGAAGTACGTTCAATCTCGAGGACGAGATTGTTTTTAAGGAGGGGAGAGTTGTAATACCCGAGTCTTACTACGTGGGTTTTTACGTCATTTTATTTTATTCCTTAAGTAAAATATGTTCATGTAAAGATTTTTATTATTTTATTAATTCATTTTATTTTATTTTAAGATGGGTGTGTTTTTATTTTATATGAATTATTAAAATAAGTTGAGAGCATGATTTTAATACCCTTAAGATATTTTCTCTTAAGTCCTTAACTTTAAATTATTTATGAATTTGGCCCATTAATTTTTCACCATTGGATGTAGTAGTTGGAAGGAATATCTTTCTAAACTTAATCCTAACCATCCATTTCTTAAACTTTCATGCAAGCTTTGACCAAGTGACTTAATACTCCAATTCCTTGTTGAATCCGTAAGTTGCTTTAACTAAAAGTAGCTTGAGCCTTTAACTATCTTAAACCATTGGTCTACCTTCCAATCTTGTGAGACAAAGCTTTGACTAAGACTAACTTTCTTCCTTAAATTGATTGGTTCTTCTTTATGCTTATTAGATAAGTTTGACTAAGTCTTAAAGTGAATTCTCTTCCTCTTTCCATTGGCTACCTTATAGCTTATGAGGTAAGTTTAATTAAATAGCCCAAGTCTTTCTTTCCCTTCCAAACCGTTGGCTACTTCTTCCATAAGGAAGAAAATCTGTTTTCTCTTCTTCCTACAAAGCCAACGCCACTTCCCTCTTTTCTTTTCCTTTTCAAGAAATCAAACTCCTCTCACTTTCTTCAAGTTTTGTACCTCTACTTTACCTCTTGAAAGAATTTAGGAGCTTAAGGTAAAAATCTTATTTTAACTCCTTTGATTTTAATGTGATTTTGTAAGCTAACTAAATTGTTTAGCTTATGTTTTGATGTTGTGTTTTGTATATACATATATATACCTTGTTTTAAGGGATTAAATACATATATGGGGCTGTTTTGATGTTATGTTTTGTGTATATATATATATATGCTCTGTTTTAAGGGATTAAAATACATATATGGGTCTGTTTTGATGTTGTGTTTGTATATATATATATATATGCCCTATTTTAAGGTATTAAATACATATATGAGGCTGTTTTGATGTTGTGTTTTGTATATATATATATATGCTCTGTTTTAAGTGATTGAATTCATATATGGGGCTGTTTTGATATTGTGTTTTTATATATATGGCCTATTTTGAGTGACCAATTATGTATGGGCTGTATTTTGTAGTGACTTACATATATATATATATATGGATTGTTTTGGGTAACCAAATATATAAGGAGATTTTGTTAGTGTGTTGCTTTTATGTACATTTGAAATAAAGGAGAGTTTTTAATAAATTAATTTATTTAAAGTCTTAAATGATTTTTGGAATAAATTTGGTATGAGTATTTGTATAGAGAGTTTATTTTGAAAGTGATGTTATGTTCTATTCCTTGGGAGGTTAAAAGTGTTGGATTATTTGGATTATATGTAATCTTATAAACTTCTTTTAAAAAGTGTGTTAAATGATTTAATTATAAACTTTGATATTAATGATTTGAACTATTTAATTGGCTATTCAAGTTATTTTCTATGTTATGCTTAACTAAATAATATGTGTTAACTAGGTTAATTATTTTCTTATGTTATTTTTGTAAAGGTTAGACGAGAGATTAATTAATTAAGATAACATTAAGGGTAGAAAGGACGTTAGATTTTAATATCGTGGCTTTCTCTTTTAAAGGGAGGGCTAAAGAAAAGAAAGAAAAGAAAAAAAAAAACCCAAACCAAATGAGAAGACAGAGAAAGAAAAGAAAGAAAGAAGGATAGGTATGTATGTAGCGATTCCACCCTTCCCAGGTTGGGGTTGTTACATTCCCACCACGAGCACAAACAAGGGTGACATACCTAACAGTCTCATCTTCTCCCATTTCAATCCTTTTTATCATCACCCCAAACCCGCATTTCTTTCTATAAGCCTTATAATAACTCACTAAATCTTCAAGGGAATTAAACTTCATCCCCGACTTTGACTCCTCAATCATATCATCACCATCGATTTCAACATTCTGAGATGTCCCGATACTGCAATTCTCATTTTTCTGTGGATTTGGTCTATCCTCATTAATTTCATCAACTGTAGAGGATGTACATGGTGCTTCAGTTTCCCTACCATCGGGTCCATAGTAACCATGCATGTAATTTGGGATGTTTGGACAGGTTGATGGTATGTTCTAACAAAATACATGGATAAAGTTATTCATGTATTTTGGAAATAAATATCAACTCATATCATTCCAATGTTAATGATATATTAAATGATATAACATACCGTGGATGAGGGTTTTGAGCTACATAGTGTTAGCGTAGATATGTGTTCTTTCCTGTTTCCCATGCTGAGAGGAAGCCAAATGCAAATGCTAGATCTGAAGAATAAAAATGCAAATAAGGGGACAAGGAAATACAACAACTATAGATATTCCTCCAAAGAAATATAGGAGTATTTAAATAACAATAATAAATTAGAAAAAAGAGAGGAAAGAACTAAAGAAAGAATTAAAAGCAACAAAATGTAGAGTATGCATATAGTAGTTTTTAGGGATGGGTTGTGGCAGCTTTTGTTGTGAAATTAAACACTAGCCTATCTCTTAATTTCTAATTAGCCAATGATAATAGCCGACAAGTAATTGAAGCATCAAATGTATGTGTGAAAAAGGTACCGTATCTCTCTTTGGAAGCCTTTGGATCCATCTTAGGTCAAGCCTGTATTAATTGGGTGAGATTTAGATTTCCCAATAAATAAAAACCCAAAACAAAGAGAACATGCATAGAGGCTTACAAGAATAAATGCAATGGATTGTTCATGGCAATTGGACAAGTAGGGTATACTTGAGTTCAGAAAATAATCTAAAAGTCCACTCCCACTTTCCCTTTCTATTCACCAATATTCCACATTCTTGGTTCACAATCATCGATTCCTTTTGCTTTTACTTTTCCTGTTTCCCTTTTCTTTCTCTTAACCAAGTTTTTATATTTTAAATTATGATAGAAACTATTTTTTTTTTTTAAATGAACTGTTTTGGAGATTTCCTTCAAGTAAATCTCTGAGATGCTTTGGAAACTCTATCTAGTCATGCTCCTCTATAGTATATCACTTACATAAGATTCAGAACTGAGCTTGTGTAGATACATGATGCAGAAGTGATATATACCAAAAAGTAAAGAACGTGCGTTTAAAAATATGACATCAATGGCCAAGAGATGGGTATGCATGCAGAGAAGTTTGTGACCCACAATACGAGAGCTGGAAAATGTTATTTTAGCTATTTTTGTGAACACTGTACAATCTCTATGCAAGCTAACAGCAAACAAACTTGTTCCTGTTCTTACTGAAAATTTCAGTCACAATGTGGAGTCATTTGTGAGATTTTAGTAGGTACTGGATCTAGCTACTTCAAAGGATAATATACCTTAATAGCCGATGGAGACTTCACTAATGTAGGTCCGCCCCTGCCTAGAGTCAAGCCCAAAAAGAACACTTCTTTCCCCCCGGTACTACAACAACTGGTTTTTTCTTCATTATCTATATCACCAAAATACTTCTGACCCAAAACAAAGAGAAAAAAGAAAGAAAGGAAATTCAGAAATGAGTTTAGTCTGGGCAACGTCTTTAAGAAGGAAAACAAATAAATTAGATAAAAAAAGAGAAGCTAAAAATGGATATTTTAGTAAGCAACCTTTCCAACTAGGTCTCGATAGAGTTTTACTTGCTTGCGTGATTGTGCTTCGTTTCCCCGCCTAAAATGGACGCTACATCCCCACGACGACAACGACTACGACTCAGAGATCTGTGAACAACGACGGTGACCGCAACTTAGAGATCGACAAACACCCACAAGGGCAACAACCGCTTTTGGGATGCACGAATGTGTCTGAATCCACAGACCAAACGAGGAGCAACCAACGAGTGAGGAATACGAAATTGGAAAGTGGAAACCCATTTCATTTCATTTCCTGCTTTCGTGTTTCTTTTTTTTTTCTTTTTTTTTTTTTTTTAAATAAGTCGACTAACGTAGCTTCTTGCCACGTCAGTCGAGGACGGGACGGATCTGTAGGGATGGTTGTCCCTAGAAATATTGATATATAAATGGGTGCTTCTAGAGAGATTGATAGATCTACTTATTGGTGATTTCATGTTTTTTTCTTAATATTTAAGAAAAAAATTCAACTAAGTGCATTAATTAATATTTCAGAAAAATGTAAAAATAAAAATACACCTACTGGTGCAAATGCTCGGTAGATCATCATTTCTCTATAATATGATGCATCCAGTGAAAAGCCACCAAATGTATAAATATTTATTTTCAAATAATTTTTAAACCCCTTTAAATATATAAAAAAAATAAAAATATAAAAAATTAAAGTCCTATTTGGATGTTGAGTTGAATTGAGTTCTTAATGAATAATAATGAGTTGAAATAGTAGAGTAGGTTTTGTATGGTCACCTAAAATGAGTTTAAATGTGTTTAGATGCTAAGATGAATTTAGATGTATTTATAGAAAGTTGAAAAAAGTTATGGCATGTGGATACTGCCCATAAAAAGATGTTGAGTTAGAAAAAGATTGTAGATATCATGTATAAATTTTTTTTTTTTGAATTAATACAAATTTAGTAATTTAAAACTTGGATATTTTAATATTAAATTCAACTTATTAGACTAAGGAAGGTGCTACGTCCACCATTCCTAACTACCACTGAGAGCTTAAGTTAATTATATGTAATTTTTTTTTCTATGTATTCTTTTAACATTTTTAAATATATTTTTTAAAAAACATCACAATATTATTAAAAAATATTTTTTTTTTCACCAAGTAAGACTTCTAACTAAAGTTTTTCAATAAGAATAAGACTTCTAACTAAAGTTTTTCAATAATAAATTATGTCAAATACAAAATAAACAATACAAGATCCACATGACCTCCATTCCTAATAAATAACGTGTAAATTTTGAAAATTTGAAATTTGAAAATCTTAAATTATTTAATTTTTAAACCATGTCTTATGATAAATATTTTGAAGAAGATTAAATACAAAATAATTAATTGAAGATCCACGTCACCTCCAACATATCTCTATTTATTACAAACATTTTCACACTTACGAAGTGGTTGATAAGAAAGGGAACTGCTAGGTACAGTCCCGAAAAGAGGCTTGCGTGCGGACGAATGACTTAGAAGTAATTTACTCCCTTCAAATTATGGTGAAATGTCAAAAAGGTCCTTAGAGCTCAATTTGTCAGATCACGCTTTCTTCCCTCACTCTAGCATTCGCCTCAAATTAAACTTGTTGACCCACTGCAAACAACGTAAGGTCACCCGATCTAGCAGAGTATCAACTCAGTAGTTGCTCTCTGTTTGTAGGATCTAAACTAGATACCAGTGCAGAAATTCCCTCAAGCTGCCTAAATGAGGATGTTAAAACTGTTGTCAAGGGTGGAACTAAAATATATGTTCAGCTTCAAATATACATACCTTTGCCTCCCAAAACAATATGTTTACCATCATCCATGACCATTGATGACCTTCAAGAGAGGTTAACCCTTTGCTTTAGACAAGATGAAGAAGAAATTCTAGAGACAGAGAGTTCAATTGGTTACACAGAGAGAGAGAGAGAGGAAAGACTTCACTTCAAGTTTGGGCGGAAATAATTTGGGATGAAACGGGGAGAGAGAGAGAGAGAGAGAGAGAGAGAGAGAGAGAGCAATCGGTTACACAGAAGAAAGATTTCAGCTTTACAAGTTGGGGGGCAAGTGATCTGGAATGAAACAATTCGTTTCATTTTTTCGTGCATGAGGAGTCCCCGTTCGGGACTGCACAAAGAATTATTCGATAAGAAATATCTGTAGCCTGAGTAATTAATGTGTAATAGCTGTCTCTTTTGAACCAAGCCCCCCTTTTCAGCATAGGGGAAGAGGCATCTATGTTGGATGAAGGTGAGTATTTTTTGGTGTTTAATGATGGCGTGGTTTGTTGACTTTCACGTCTTTTTGACTTGGCACCTTAAGTCTTTTAGACTCGTTATTGGTGTTTGACGTGGTTTGTTCAACTTTGCGCCCTTTATACTTGGTACCATGAGTCTTTTAAACTCGTCATTGGTGTACTCGACAATTAAAGGCATTTTCAAAACTACTAAAAACTTCTCTTCGTAGCCTCTCCAACCAAAACCCTAATAACCCATTTATTTTTTTCTAGAGTTTTTTTCACTATTATTTTTATTATTTTCTGACTATAGAACGAAGATGGGTTGGTTTCTTACCTTTCGGCCACTCACGACTAATACATGCCACTCCACAAGATTCTTCGACCGTTGATCCTTTGATCTATAAGAGAAGATCATAAAAAAAGAGTAGCACATGTGGCTCACACATGCCCTAAACCGTGTTTGACATCCATACATTGCCTTATTAAGAGATATTCTTGCCGCCATGCACAACATCAATGTAATTAGTAGCCTTGGGTCTTTGAGATCAGGTTAAGCTCCTTTCTCCCCATTGGCGTGTGGAGGCCACGTGCCAATACAACTATTGACAGTCTTTTGCTGGCAATTTATACAATATGTCGCATGTTATATTTTTTCTATGTTCTCGCTTCTCCTATCTAAAGATCGAGAGAAAAAGAAAATGATACTCACATTCAATCAATCCATACCAACAAACTGCAGCACAAACCAATCCATCATGACATTTGGTCATGGTATCACGCTTTGACATCCGAGTTGTATCAAAAGTGCTCCAAGTAGCCCAAAATCTCAAATTTTTATTTCTAATTTTTACGTTGTATTAGCTAAATTGGAATTGTTAGGAGTATTTGTGTTGAGGGCCTAAGGCCCACGGGGGCCAACCCAAGCCCAACATTAGGCAAGTTCCCCGTATTCCAGATAGCTCAAAAGGGCTCAGCCCAAACCCGCAGGAGCCTCCCAACGGCTCGAGAAGAACTCATAACCCATATAAATTGGATATAACTATTCGGACCAAGATGAGACGTTATAGGAGAAGCACGGGGAGTCAAGCCGGAGGAAGGAGAAGGAAGCACACCAAGAGGAAGAGACTGGACTCAAAGCAGCATCAAGAGATTACGTCGCATTAAATGAGTTCATTAGAAAATTATGCTGCATTAATAACTGATCCCAGAGGGTCACACCGCATTAAAGACAGTATGGCAGAGGGAGCTCCAAGATGACTTCCCTTCCCCCTAGGCCACATGATATGACCATCTGACCCTCTGGGCTGGGTATATAAGGTCCCTCAACCTTCAGGTGAAGGGATTGGCTTCTCTTTAATCAAATCTTTCTGCTAAAACTTTGTATTCACTCTCTTCTCTTACTTCTTAGAAATCTATTATTGACTTAGGCATTAGAGGTTACTCGAGCCACCCCAAGGCCACTCTTCCCAATTCCCTCTTTCTTATTGCAGGTCTCATAGTCAAAAGACCCAAACAGCTGAGAGTTCAACCCAAAGGTATACGAAACACATCGTTAACCGGAATTATTCTTGGGACCTCTAATTTATTTGACTATAGTATCTTATAACTATTATATATATATATATATATTCATATTGTAATATACTCACTTAGAAAAAGCAAATTTTAGCTTTGATATTCTACAAAAAAATAAAAAATAAAAAATTAGGGCCTATGCTTTGTTAGTAACTTGGTATATCAGGTTAGCCATGTCCTTTGATATTTGTTAAAAAACCACCATCATCTAAGGGCGTAAAAATAAAACGGGACCGGATCGGCCCAAATCCTTTAGGAACCGGTTTTTGTAATGGCAAAACTAGCTGGAACCAATCCATTTCCGGTTCTAAGCTTTTTAGGCCCAGACTGAACTGGACCGATTCTATATAATATATATTTTAAATTATTTTTTAATATTATATATAATATTTTATATTATATATAATTTTTATAATAATATAAATTAATTTAAAAATAAGTTGAAATTGTAAAACTTTAAATTGATATTGATAAATCACATCAATATTTTTTTATCACTTAAAATCAGTTTAAAACTAAAAAAATTCCTAAATATCAAAAGATTTGAATTTATATACCAAAGTTGTAAATACGATCACTAAAATATTATTTTCCAAAAAAGAAAGAAAATCACTCAAATATTATTACCAAATTTGAATTTATATTAGGGGTGGGCAGCGGGGCCCCACCACCGCTGCCCCGCTGCTACCCCGCCCCGCCCCCGTGTGACGGGGCTGATTACCCCGTCCGGCCACACGAGGGCGGGGTTTCCCCCGCCCGTATATGGGGTCGTGGGCGGGGGCGGGGGCGGTATGGGGTGATCCCCCGCCCCGCCCTCGCAGGCAAACCCCCCCCCCCCCGGCCCCTCCCTCCCGATCCAGACGGCGGACGCAGCCCCCCCTCCCTCCCGATCCAGACGTGGCTCGTGTCTCCCCTCTCTCCCGACCCAGACGCGGCCCCCCCTCCCTCTCGATCCAGACGGCTCACGGCAGCGCCCCCCCTCCCGATCCAGACCAGACGGCAGACAGCCCCCCCAGCGGCCGGTAAGCTGTATTTTTTTTTTCCAAATTAAATGCACCGGCCACCCCCTCCCTCCCGTCCATGCGGGGGCTGGGAGACGGGGAAAAAAAAGCCCCCCCCGCATTGGCGGGGGTGGGGGGCGAGATGGGGGTGGCCCCGCCCCGGGGGGGGGCGGGTAGCACCCCTAATTTATATACCAAAGTTGAATTTATGTATATGCATGCATGTGTATATATATATATATATATCTATTATAATAAGTGTCTATCTTACATGAACAGTAATGAACAATAATTTTCTTGTTTTTGTTATATAGTTACATTTTTGCCCATTGATCTTCTAATACCACAAGTATTAATTGCTAACAGATTATAACAATTGCAACATTTTATCATCTAATTATTATGGAGGAAATTAAAAACAATTATAATAGAAATTATAATATCAAATAAATATAAACGAAATCAAAAGGAAAAAGGGTGATTTCTATTAAATAAAAAAATAAAATTGCATTATATATATATATATTTGGCAATATTTTTCCACTGGGTTTTGGGTTATATATAATGCCGCCAATGCTAACATTGCTAAGCAATCTAGAACTCATTCCTTTGGTTGCTCACCAAACTCATTTCATCCGCATCTATACTCTGTTTTTGGTTGGTAAATCTCTCTCTCACCATAACAACATAAGTACCTTTGAAACACATGTATCTCTTCTTCCACTGGGTGTGGCCGTTGCAACGTGGGCCATGAGCAGTAGGCGTGGCACCGTGTGCCATTGGGTGTGGTCGTGGGTTGCTGCTGCGTGGGTTAAAGATGAAGAGTGGGTTAGCATGAGAAGAGGCTGAGGTTGCATCGCTGAGTGGGAAAAATCGTTGAAGACGAAGACACCAAAGAGGGGGCCAGTGTGAGAAGAGGAGAGAGAGAGAGTAAGACTCTTTGAGAATGAGAACAAAGAGAAAAAAAAATTTGGGGGAGGGGGGGGGGGGCGTGGGATATGTAGGTTAGGAATAGGAAGTAGGGTTTTTAGAATTTGAGGTCTAAGGCTATAAAGGTAAAATTCAACTTTCTTAAAGGGTCATAATAGGTTGATCCGTTAGTGACCTGTTAAACAATCGTATATTAACGGGTCAACCCGTTTTGATCCGAAACTGTTAAGGCTACACCTTAACCCATTTTTATCGTGTCGTGTTCGTATCGGGTTAACGGGTCGTGTCATATATTTTCACCCATATTAAAATAAATGCATGCAAAGCGTAGGAATTAATTTATAAGCACAAAGATTGTATGATCAAGATCTACTAGCTGATAATTTTATTTTTCT
The DNA here is from genome assembly GCA_011037825.1 of Carya cathayensis. Classification (NCBI taxonomy): domain Eukaryota; kingdom Viridiplantae; phylum Streptophyta; class Magnoliopsida; order Fagales; family Juglandaceae; genus Carya; species Carya cathayensis. The sequence continues at coordinate 483,149 of QGSO01000348.1, read as the reverse complement.
ATATATGTGGGTCGATCAGAACATATCTATATATATATATATATATATATTGCAATCACATTAATTCCTAATTACTTTGTGATATAAAACATGCAGTAACAAAAGTCGTTTCAAAATGCTTACTAAAATAGTTCACATATTCCAAAAGAAAATTAAAAAAAGAAAAGAAGGAAAAAAAAAGCTACTTACACCTTGGTAAATAAATTTCCTTTTGTAACCTTTTGATCTCTATATAGTATTCATTTACTTTGTAAAAAGAAAAAGTAAAAAACAAACAAAAAGGTAAGAGAAAAAAGATGAGAGGAAAAAAAAAATTCCAAGTGTATGTAGTACTTGCAGGTGTATATATATAATGTTGTATATTTAATTTTAAACTAAAATATAATTTAACTACAGTAGTAGATTAACCATTGTAACATCTGGCCAGAATATACTTATTGAAAGATATTATACTTCACTAACTTATCATTATCTAAAGATATTTCCTAAAATTTACTTTTTATGCATTAATTAATTTTTTTTAATAATAAAATCATATTTTTTTTCACTTAACTAGACAAATGTGATTTGCACGTTGTTTCAATTTCGTATATATATATATATATATACACATACATACATACTGAAAAAGCAGTGGTTCTACACAACACTACACCTAGAGGGGGGTGAATAGGTGTAAACCGATTTTTCTGGTCTTTTAAAAAGATTGTTAAACAACAATTAATCAAAGGAATAAATCACACAAATAATCAACACAAGATTTTGTTCACGGAGTGGAAACTCATTTGAAGAACGTCTTCAAAATCTAAAATCACTCCGGGTGTAAGACACCACCTCAAATCCACTATAGAAAATTTAGTTTGTTACAACCAATTTAGAGACACTCACAAAACCTTTGTAGTAGCTAAACTTGGCTTGCAACACCACGAGCGACCCACTCGATCTCTACACGCATGTAGTGTCGGAACTCCGACCTTTCTATAGCTTCCCACGAGAACCTCTCGATCTCTGCATCACCAGCAGCTCCGGACTCTTCCGGCCAACGAACTTGTCCACTCCAATGGACTCAACTGAAGTTTGATGTTGAATGTGTTATGGTGGAGATGTGTTTATCCAAGAGAGAATCAACCAAGTGGGGGAGAGGTTGCTCTAAAAGATCTTGGAGGCCCTTAGGGTTTTTGCTCTGATTCTCCACCCTAGAACAGCAGAGAAGCTGTTCTATTTATAGTACAACTCAAAGAGGCGCATGAAAACCCTAGGTTTTAAGTCATCTGGAACATTCGCTCGAGCGCAGTGTCGAGCGAAGGTCGAGCGCCGAAATCTGTCTGAGTTCGCTCGAGCCAAGTGTCGAGCGAGGGTCGAGCGGTCCAATTGCTTGAGTTCGCTCGAGCCAAGTGTCGAGCGAGGGTCGAGCGGTCCAATCTGCTTGAGTTCGCTCGAGCCATGTGTCGAGCGATGGTCGAGCGGTCCAATCTGCTTGAGTTCGCTCGAGCGAGTGTCGAGCGGTGCAATCTGCTTGAGTTCGCTCGAGCCATGTGTCGAGCGGTGACACCTGTTTTGACCCTGTTTTGACCAGTGATCAGCACACTTCAATCCTTTCGCTTCAACACTTGTTACAACACTATTTTACACAGGTTTTCACAAGAATATGCCAATCAACTCATTTTTGCCTCAACAATCTCCCCCTTTGGCATTTCTGTGACAAAACCTCTAACCTATACATATGACCTAATCCTAGCACACCCATCACTAGATTCATATTCTTGAACAAGATGAAATATTTCTGCACATACTTAGCAAACGGTTAAACATATCGCACAAAGAATTGTTTGCAAATCACAAACCACAATTCATGAATAGATATGACAAGTACAGGCTTTAGAGACAAAATATTTCATTAAACAATTAATCAGAAAAAGAGTTCAAGAACAATTAGACACACAGCAGCAGTAAACAAGAAATATAAGACCAAAAAAATAAAAACCAAATGCTGGCTGCTGTTCCAAAACACAAGTGTTGCTACCAACTAACACTCCCCTGAGTTAGTATCCAAACTGCTGGCTGCTATTCCAAAACACAAGTGTTGCTACCAACTAACACTCCCCCTGAGTTAGTATCCAAACTCCCCCTTAATCACTCCCCCTATTTGTCACAAGTTGACAAAGGGTCTCAATCATCTGCAGGACTGTCACCATCTTCATCATTAAGTTACTCTTCAATGTCATTGAAGCGTTGGGTCACATGCTGCTGCAGGCTATCAAACCGAGCATCCAACGTATCAAACTGGGCATCGAAAGTATCCAACCGAGCATCAAGGCGGGCTAAATACTCAAGAACCTGCTGAAGACTGGGCTCGGTCGAGCCGGGTGCCGAAGATAATGGTGCCGAGCTAGATGGCTGAGAGCTGGAAGGCCTAGAGCTAGATGGCTGAGAGGAAGTTCTAGAGCTCGAAGGCTGAGAGGAAGGTGCGGGAGGATGCTCAACACGGATAGGATGTGGGGTGGTGTGAGCACGACTGAGCTGCACTGTCCTACGACCAATGGGAGCCTTAAGAGCTATTCTAGGCTCTTGTGGTAGAAAGGCAACCGATGGGGAAAGTGCGATTCGGGTGATGAGACATGCAAACGGCAAGCCAGTCCGTTTCTTGGAGGACTGAAAAGCCTCAATAATGACCCGACAGAGAAGAGACCCTAGATCAAGAGGGACATCATTGATCAAGGCATACAGAAGAATGGCGCGGTCAAGACCCACGTCACTCTGATGACCCGTAGGATATAGATTTGTAAGAACAATCCTACTCAGAATGAGATTGTCGGGCATAAAAAGAATAGTTTGGAGAGGGCTCTTCCCTTCCCAATGACTGATCCCACCACAAAGACTGCTAGCAATAGCTTGTGGAGTAGGAGGAGATGTCCGTGTATAAGGATAGTCTGGATATGTCACACGAGGGGCATTCAGCAAGTGTGCTATCATGCCCGGAGTCACCCGGAAGGAAATGTTCCGGAGACTAACCTCAAAAGAGTCATCAATCGAAATAGCATGAATATTGTAGTAAAACTCCCGAACCATCTCCACAGAAGGAGTGGGATGACCAATGGTCAAGGCCTGCCACTGGCGAGACTCAAAAACGTGAGGGATTATGGTCTCAGAAAGCTCACCAATAGAGACATCACGCTCAACAATGGGTGTACGTTTGAGAAAAATTCTGAGTGTACAGCTCCTGAGCTTGTGCACTATGGAAATGGGCGTGAGCGGGTGCAGGAGGGTTGTTGCGAGGACGAACACGTCGAGACGACATGGCTTTTTGGCTGTAGACAGAGTCAGTGACGTTAGACAAAGCTAAAGGTGATGTGACGACTTGATGGATGCATGTCTAAAATGCCAAATGCATGAGGATGATAAACTCACCAACTAACCATGTCATGAACATGCTAACACAACAATGTCAATCATGCCGACCATGACAAAACAACAATGCCAACCAACCATGCTCATGAAAAAGAGACAAAAACCATTTTGGTAATCCCAACTAAGTCAAGGTTGGGAATTTTGAACTCAATACACAACCCATGCCCTTTCTAACATAAAACACCTTCAAACCCAATGCAATTCCAAGACAAATGATGACCCAACACTAGGATATGCATGAAATAGGTATATGAACAATGCTATGCCAATGCATGATGAAAACGAGTAAACAAAAATCATTGAGGCATTTCATCAAACACTTGGAGTGCATCCAAGTGGGAAATTCGGACAACACCCCATGGGAGGTTCAAAAACCTCCTAAATACAACCAAACAACCAACAAACTCCATAGGAGTTTCAATCAAGCCAAAACAAAGGAGATTTTTCCAAGAAAAACACTCCAATGAAACCCAAACTGAACCCAACAAAAATAACCAAAAAAAATGAAAGAATCCGAAATATTAATCAAGAGAAATGTTTTTACCTTGATTTGAATGATTTCGGAAGAGAAACCAGTTGAAAAACCGAAGAGATTTGAAAGAGGGAGAGAAATCGCACGGGAGAGTTTTGGGGAAAAACTGTGCGACTGACGCTCGAGCGGCGCTGGGCTTTATACCAGATATTCGCTCGAGCAAACTTAAACCCTCGAGCGGCCTATCGAGCGAAGGTCGCTCGAGCGGAGTCGAGCGAGACCTCCAGATTTTGCAATTTCGCCCAGTTTTGAAACACACACCACTCACATGACTCACATGACTTTGACAAACACTAGGAAAGTCAATTTTCAACCCAAGAATACATATCAAATGAAGAGAAGCATCATATTCTCACAAAACACGCAGGTAAAAACAAAGTATCTTAAGTAATGTAGACATGCGTGTTTAACTGGTCCTTGCTCAATCAAGAAATTTCAACTGATAAGCGTGAGCGGGGTTGGGCTGAACAAGAAATCATAAATGCTTGGGAAGCTCTTCCAAGACACAAAAAGTCAAACCCAATGCTGCTAGGACATGAATCCTTCTGTTTGAATACTTGTTTCAGTATGTTCAAGAAATAGAAAACTTATTCTGTTTTTCACCCTTTTTTTTTTAACAACATCACTTTTTCTTTTCCTTTTGATGTGCCATATTTTTGCACAAGAGAATCATGATGAGGTCATCTAGCCCGTGGTCAATTCTGTGTGCAAGTAGAGCTTCCTACCACCTTTGATTGCCTCCCCAATACTCACAAGTGGCGAAATGTCAATTAACTGAGCCAGGAGTGAAGTGTGTGATGCTAGTCATAAATTACACAAAATACTCATGTTTCAAACCTTTGTAAACCATAAGTATATGATACAAATCTCAAAAGATGTATGCCCTTAGATTTTAGAATTAACAGCCCTACCATTATATAGCACAATCATGGAGTGCATGTATGGACAACAAACAACAACAAGGAAACTAGATAACTAACAAACACAAAATAAACACCAACAACAAAATAAAACAAAAATGCATGTAAGTATGTAATGCATGACTATTAGTCTACAGCACAAAAACCATGTGTGGCTTGCGTCTTCCCTTTTTTGACGATCCACCTTGGTACCCCTTTTCTTGAGTAGGGCTTTTCAATTCTCTTAGTTTGCCTCCTTAGCTCAAAACAATTTGGTCGGATGTGACCAATCTTACCACAATGATGACACACGGGGCTTGCTTTGTGAACTCTCCGTCTCAAGAAGGTTGAGACATTCATAGAGTCATTTATGAAATTCTTATCCCTTCTAGAAGGATAAGCAGCTCTACTATTAACAAAAGTAGGAGCATGCACAAAGTGTCTCATTAATTTAAAGCATTCTGGTCTAATATGGCCAATCTGTCCGCAGTGATGACATATGGGGCTCGCATTGCGAGCTCTTTGTCTTTTGGGAGGTGGAGCAAATTTTTGCATTTTCACAGGCTTCTTACCCTTTCCAGATGGATGAGTCTTCCTATTCTCAGTCATTGCAGGAACAAACGTTGTTTTTCTTGCATTTTTATAGGAGGCTTTCGAGGTTGAAGGAGCATCAGGATTCTCTTCACAGTAGCCTAGACCACTCTTATCACTGGGGGACTTTCCTAAACTTAGGAGTTTGTCAAGCTGATTTGTCCCAATGGAGAATTTCTGCAACTTAGTATTTAACAAAGTCAGCTCACTTTCATGAGTTGTCACTTTATCTTCCAAAGTCACATTCCTCTTTTGTAACTCATCCGTTAGACCAATGGCTTCTCCTAGTTTGTCTTGGAGTTCTTCATTTTCTCTTTTGCACAAATCTATTTCCTCAATATGTGCTTTATTGAGTTTCCTCAATTTCACACATTCTTTATACAACTTCTCATAGATTTCCTGCAACTCATCTTCATTTACAGAGTCATTTTCAGAAACACTCTCAATTTCAAACCTAGATTCATTGCTATGAATTTTGCCTACAACAGAGGAAGTGAAAGCCATGTAATTGAGATTTTTCTTCATAGAAGAATTCTCTTGTGAGTCACTTGACTCAGACTCACTATCAGTCAAGGAAGCAACATTAGCTTGCTCTTTTGCCTTTTTGTAATTTGCACACTCAAATCGAATGTGACCAAAACCATGACATTCATGACACTGAATATTGTCCTTGTCAGCTCTAGTGTCTCGCTTATAGCTCTTTTCTCGGTTTTCAGAACTTGAACCCCTGTTAAACCCTTTGAACCTTCTCCTCTCCTGTCTTGGGTTTTTCTTAATAAACATCTTCCTAAATTTTTTAGCATAAAAAGCTATTTCCTTGTCACTCATGGCAAGTTCATCGGAAGATTCATCAAACTCATCTCTAATAGCTTTTAGGGCTATGGACTTGTTTTTCTTATCCAAGGGAAGAGTATGTTCATAGGGTTGGAGGGAGCCCACCAACTCTTCAATTCTCATAGCATCCACATCCTTGCTTTCTTCAATAGCCGTGACCTTAGGACGAAATCTCTCAGGAAGAGATCTGAGAACTTTTCTCACAACTCTATTCTCAGGAATTCTATCCCCTAGATTAAAGCGAGAGTTGACGATATCATTTAGTTTGGCATAGAAAATATCAAATATTTCATCATCCCTCATTTTCAATTCTTCAAAGCTAGTGGTCAACATTTGAAACTTAGAGTTCTTGACAGCCTTGGTACCTTCATGGGTAATTTCAAGGATATCCCAAGCCTCTTTGGAATTTTGACACATTGATATTCGTTTGAACTCTTCCTGAGACAGAGCCATGAAGATCGCATTTAGCCCTTTGCTATTCCAACCACACTCACTTATTTCATCCCTAGAATAGTTTTCCACACTTTTTAGAGTTTGAACTCCATCAACAATGACCTTTGGTTCTGTCCAACCATTTGTTATGGAAAACCATACTCGTTCATCCACAAATTTCAGGAATGCTCTCATTCGAACTTTCCAATAAGCATAGTTGTTTCCATCAAAATATGGTGGAGTTGTGAGTGATTGAGACCTATCCATTAAAGTTGGTTTCCTAATTGAGTATTATTTTCTTGTTCATTAATCAATGTTTTCTCTATTTAAATGATCGGTTTACGTAACCAATATCTATATGGTCATTGATAGATTGTTGGAGGTTTTGAAAGGCTAAAAGATGAATCCCCCCCACTTGATGTAGATGTGTTGAATCTGTTCTACAGCTATGCTCAGGTGCACATTGTTATCAATGACATGAACTAATTTTAGTCCATAGAGGAGCAGGACAGTTGAACAATTGTTTTGGAATGTGGACATTTCCCTTTAATGTTTAGAAGCAAGAAATGAGATCTATATATTTAGTAGTTTGTAAGTTGCTGGTTTTGCTTGTAGAAATTGGTCCACCCCAATGTATATAGCCCATAACTACATACATGTGAATTTCCCACTGGGTTTAGATGAATGAATGTGTTTGATTTATTATATTCGATGAAAAGGGTTATAGATTTATAATGAAAGTGCCTCTCTTTTTCCAGTGTTTAAATTGGATGTTGGATATAAACTACAGTGTTATATAGCAATGGCATAGGTTTATGTGTGATCGTATCATGTAGGATCATTAAATTTGTGGTGATGCCAATGAATGATGAATTATGTATATATAACCAACGTAACTGTCCATATATATATAACCAACGAAACTGCAGCGATTTCTTGGTTTGTTATGTAGGATCATATAACCAACGTTACGTTGGTTATGTATATATAACCAACGTAATTACCCAGATAGCAGAGGGAAAAAAAAACACATGTGACTTAATTGCAGCGATTTTGTCAGCAATTGCAGCGATTAAAAATGCTGTAATATATATTTTGCAACAGTTTTGAGTAATTACAGCGCTTTCATTTCTATTTTCAGCATTTAATATCTGCTCCAATAGATTGATTGCAACAATACTCGAATAAATCGCTGCAAAAACCTCTCTCAGATGCAACATTTTCTAAAAAATCGATGCATATAAAAATCTCTATTGCAACAATTTTCTTGAAAATCGCTGTAAATTCATAAGCACTTGCAACAATTTTCTTGAAAATCACCGCAAATATCTTAGCAATTGCAACAATTTTTTTTTTGAAATCGCTGTAAATAATTGAGCAATTGCAACAATTTCCTTAAAAATCGCTGCAAATAACTGAGCAATTGCAACAATTTCCTTTAACATCGCTGCAAATAACTGAGCAATTGCAACAATTTCTTTGAAAATCGCTGCAAATAAGTGAGCAATTGCAATAATTTTCTTGAAAATCGCTGCAAATAGCTGCAAATAGCAATTGCAAATATATGAGCAATTGCAACAATTTCCTTGAAAATCGATGCAAATAGCTTAGCAATTGCAACAATTTCCTTGAAAATCGCTGTAAATAGCTTAGCAATTGCAACAATTTCCTTGAAAATCACTGCAAATAGTTACAAATAGCAATAGCAAATATATGAGCAATTGCAACAATTTCCTTGAAAATCGCTGCAAATAGGGTTGCAATTGCAATAATTTCCTTGAAAATTGCTGCAAATAGTCTTAAATAGCAATTGCAAATATATGAGCAATTACAACAATTTCCTTGAAAATCGCTGCAAATAGTTGTTCAATTGCAATAATATCCTCTTAAATCGTTGCAATAGCATGTGTCTATTGCAACAGTTCTTGATAAATCGCTGCAATTAGCGTTGGTAATTGCAACAATTATACCAAAATCGCTGCAAATACGACTGTTAATTGCAACGATTTTGGGTTGATTGTAGCGAGTCTAAACGCTATAATTTGACTTTAACAGTGCTTTCAATTACATATTTGCAACAGGTAATATTTTTTGCAGCGGTTTTGGGCTAATTTTCAGCATTTATGTTGCGCTGGGAAAAATCATTTGCAACAATTCGTTGATAAATTGCTGCAATTGATGAGGTAATTATAGTGATTTTGGTAGTATTTGCAAGGATTTTAAATGCTGCAATTAAGGTTTCTCAGCGATATATGTTTATGGGCACAACGGTAGTTGCAGCGGGTTTAATAGTTTTAGCAAGGAAAAAAAATCGCTGCTAATAAAGAGAATTTCCAGCGAAAATTTCTTTTACGCTGCTTTGGGCTAAAAAGACGCGATTATTGCGGCGATCGTGCAAGGAAATAGAAAGCGCTGGAAATAAGCATATGCAGCAGTTTATAGTAGTTTTTGCAACGAATTTAAGCGCTGCAAATGGCCTAATTTCTTGTAGTGCCTTTTTGTTTAGTTGCAGCAAATTAATTATAATAATAGAAGACGATAGTGGATGTAGACTTTCAAGGCATCCAAGGAACTTTATAAATATCAAAATAGATTAAACAAACACCCGGATTCCGGTTTAAATCCTTGGCACGTACCCAGCTTAGAGCTCATGGGAACTCGTTGGATTGAGAGACGAGAGCACTAACTATATACGAGATTTATATATTATTTTAAAACTGTATATAACATTAGATTTAATAGAAAAAGAGTAGGGCCCTTTTTGTTTAGTTGCAGCAAATTAATTATAATTATAGAAGATGGTGGATGTAGACTTTCAAGGCATCCGAGGAACTTTATAAATATCAAAATAGATTAAACAAACAGCCAGGTTCCGGTTTAAATCCGGGTTCCGGTTTAAATCCGGGTTCCGGATTTTTATGTATACAAAATAAAATTTGAAACTCAAATTCTTTCGCCGTCCTCTCTCACTTTTACTCTCTTCCGCCATCCTCTCTCTCTCTCTCTCTCTCTCTCTCTCTCTCCTTAGACCGAACCTTCAAACCATTCCTTCTAATACCACGACTTCTCTATTGCCATTCTCTTCCTGTGACCTCGAAGACAGCTGACCACAAGACTACTCCTCCGGTCAATGAAAGTGAGTAACCTCTCTCTCTCTCTCTCTCTCTCTCTCTCTCTCTCTCTCTCTCTGTGTTTGGTTTCTGAGAAAACGGAGTGAGAAAGTGGATGTTTTAACAAATATTTTTGTTTTATACTAGGTTGGGTGGAGGTTTTTCGTTTTCTCGGATTCGCATTTTGTGGAAAAATGCATTTGAGCTTTTGAGTTTCTTTCTCATATCTCTACTTGTTTGTAGCGAATGGAGCCCTAGTGTTAGTCGTCAGTTCTAAGTTTTGTCTCTAAATTCCAATATTGTGTTGTGTGAGTTTGATAAATCATATGTTGCAGATCCTCCTGTTGAGAAAAGTTTGGGGGGTTTTTTTTACTTTATTGATTTGGGTCTGTTTTGATGACAATGTTTAAATGAAATAATCTTTGGGAAATATTTTTTGGGGTTGGATTTGGATTTATAGAATCTTTGAGGAGTAGTTTTATGGGTTAGATATAGGTTTATAGAATCTTTGAGTATATATTTATGTTTTATGGAATGTGGATCCATGGGTTTGTTTATTTGCTTTGCAGGGGTGTATAGAGAATGCACCCTCGTGTCCGTAGCATACGTATAGTTTTAGATAGCAGAGCATAGCTCTTTGTTTCTTTTACTTGCATTGTTGTGTCTGTCTTTGTGGTTATGCTTTGTGCAAGCAACAAGTTACGACCTTTGCTCTGTAATTCTAATCCTTTATTCAATAAAATCTTGTATGTTTTTTAAGGCTATTGGACATATGTGTATGTCGTTATTTTTATTTCATGATGTGGAGTGGTTCTGGAGCAAATTATACCCACCCACGAGGGATATTGGTGACATTTAGTGTTTGTTTAGATGAATGTTGTGTGCTTGCTTCTCATTCTCTATTCCCAGATTGTAGATGGGTCCTATATAATAGTTTTGAAAAGGTAAGCATAGAAAGGAAAGACAGGAAGGTTAGTCTGATGTTTAGTTAAAATGCACGTGTCTTGAGGCTAATGTGTGCACTATTTTGGACCCTCTTTTCTAACTTGATTAAATATAGTTGGATGGATGTGAAAAGTACTAGGGTAGATACAGGATCAATCATAAAATTAACAATCAAGTTGCTGGAAGCTGATAGTGAAGAAAATTAACATAAATCGGATTGATTCCAGAACCCGGATTGCCAGGTTGTAAAACCCGGATTCACTTGGGTTTCGGCCCAGGTCATAATCCGGACTAATCCGGTCCGGAACCCAATCCGAATTTAAAACCCGGGTTTCGGGCCGAATATACCCGGATTCCCGATTCGGTACCTGGTTGAACACTCCTATATATAGCTAGATGGTCCAATGCAACATGGTCATAAATTATTCTTCCAACTACTATCACTTCTTTTATTATATCAGTGAGTGACTTCCACTTCACAGTACTGAGATCTATATAGCGGTTTTGGAAAACGCCAGCAGTTCCATCCATCATTTTCCACTGCCCGGCTAGTGGGATTTGCAATCAATCAAAGCAGCGGCAATTTTGGAAGACAAACCATTTATCTTTCCCTCGTAACGTAAGTATATTATATATTATTAAAAATTAATTTATGTCTGTCATTTTTGCATCAGTTTTTTTAATTAGTTTTATTATCTACAATCAAATTTATGTACTAATCTACCTATCGATATATGTATTTATGTGCAGAATTTCTTACAACCATATTTTTTCTTTTTAATTCGTCTACATCAATGTGTTGCAAAGCTCATCTTTTATCCAGACACACCGTGTACAAGCAACACACGCCACTTTTCTTTTCACTCCAAATTTTGTACGAACCAAAGATCGGATGAGATTTTTTTTTTTTTTGATAAGTTAGATCGGATGAGATTGTGAAAGTCTTATATGGACAATGCACTCCAAATACTTATGTATGATTTTTTTTTCTTTTTAATTATTTTTTAAATATCATTATTCATTAAAAAATAAAAAAAAATAAAAAAATATAAGTGATCTATTTAAAATTCAATAGCATTTTCCATCTTATATATATTGTATTTTCTTTGTTATTAATTTTGGATAATGCTATCTAAGAGTTACATATAATACTAAGAGTTTTACTACATACAAGCAAAGCTCCGTACTAATTTACATACCAATATTGATTACTTCATATTCAAAATTTAAATTAGCACTGTTTTCAATAAAATCTACTTTTTGATCAATCACATTAGATTGGTGCACATATTAGTGCACAGTTGTGCTTGCAACTAGATTTTTCCCAATACTAATGAGATGGGCGCTAGCAAGGTTTTCATTTTTAAGTTTCGTAGACGATCTATCTTTTAAAAAAAAGGTAAAAACGAGAATTTAGTAATTTTAACCTCAAGTGGGGATGGCATGTGCAGGGCCTTTATTAAAGAAATTCCGTGAAAATGTTAATGAGATAATTATGGGAATTTTCCTTGATTTCTCTACTGTAACTGTAAGTAATTGCTTCGTAAAATATAATGAGGTCACTCCGTTCGAAGAGCATACTGTAACTAATTGCTTCGTTTTGCAGCAGATTTTTCGTTTTCATTGATGTGCATGTGGTGAAGTTCAACTTCTATGGTAAGCAATGAGGCTTGTGAAATGTGATGACAACTGAGAAGTACGTATTAGTTTGCTGGATTAGACCATATGGTTGATCTCAACAGCCATGAACATTTCTGTATCATTTTCAACGTTTCATTACATCATAGATCAATAGGTGGAAACCGAACCTTTCTAGACTTCTTCTTCAATTCCGCAATGCTGAATATTTATACAGTTCTTCCGCTTCCCTTCCTCTGTCAAACCATGACAGAAACTGCTCGTGCTGTTCTTGTCCATGATAAGAGCTACACAATGGTTATGGGCTTCTATATATTGTGATAAATGCATGCTTGCTTTCCTGTCTTTGCACGGCCAATAATCTTCCAAATAGGGCTTTTGCTTACTTTTCATAATCATGAATTCGATAGCCGAAGAGGTTAAACCACGGCATGTCAAGATTTCAAAATTTAGGTGTACCGTTGACGAGCCTGTACGTTCTTTACCCCTAATGAAGATACATACACTTTTTAAGCCATCAAAAATTGAAGAAAAGTGTATGCTGCTATGCTTGACGGACAAGTAATGCTGAACCCACTAATGTTCGCTCAAGCAAACGTTGCCACTGCCAGCACATTGAGCGAACTTGTATGATCATAATCGAAGTTTTCAAGGTCGTAGTCGGAGTTCAATCTCTGGCCTTCTAGCCAATGTGCTCTAACAGTGCATCTGTAATTGGCTACAAGACCAGAGAGATTAGACACACACCGTATCTGTTATTTTCCAAATTTTCGCCTATATAATCTACCTAATTCATAATTTAACAGATTAGGCATGGCAACAAATGTTCCAAGCACAATTGTTCTTCAAGATATTAGCAAAGATTATAAGGACTGGAGTGATTTCATGATGATCTATTTGAAGGATCACCATCTTTGGGATGTTACCGGGACAACCAGGGAACCACCTAAACCAGAAGATAACGTAGATGTATTCAAGGATTGGAAGAAGAAAAATGCTGACGCTGTAGATGCAATTATAATATCATGTGGGAGGGAAATAGCATCTCAGATCAAGGATATTACTTCTGCCAAAACCGTTTGGAATACATTGGCTAAAATGTATAAAGACCGCCTACTACTAGAACAAGCTAATCGAGTTGCAGAAATTTCATCATCAACAGCAGGTAAGCATCTTTTGGTTACGCAGTTCAGATTATATAAAATAAGATCATGTTTCGTTAAAAGTTAAATAAAATATTATTATATTATAATTTTTTAATATTATTTATATTTTAAAATTTGAAAAGTTGAATTATTTATTATATTTTGTGTGGGAGTATAAAAAAATTATAATAATTATATGAGATAAGATAATTTAGTTTTGCATCACCAAACAGCCTAACTCTTTGGTATTTTTTTTCCCTTTGTAAGTGCAAATTCTTTATTCCTAGCTGGCAAGCTTTGAGATAAATAGTATCCATTTAATATAAAATAATGGATATTTTAATTAATATTTTACATCATGTCGATAATTAAGTGAATTAAATAATTAAAACACAATGTGTTATATATTAAATGAATACTATCTATTTCCTTTGAAATTAAGGTCTAATTTGTCCATCGTATGCATGTGGTACTTAACTTAACACCACTTCATAGCTAGGCTAAACAGTTTGACACAAGTATTATACATGTCCCAATATCCCAATACGGATTCAAGGAACCAAATTAGGGCCGTAGAAACTATATGTTTGCATAGACTTGCTAATGGACTTGGTTGCATGGCCAAGAAATTTATCTATCTAACTTATCTAAAAAAATCTGTTCTACAATAAAGGTTTGCTCATTAGTTATAAACATACCCAAAACCTTGTCTATAAGCAATGTAAAATTTATTTCTCTACATCCCCCTCACATGCAAGTCAGTATTTTTCTTAATCCTTGTCACTGGATAAGAAGTGTGGGTCCCCATTTGTTCTGTGGCAGACTCTGATATAATGAAAAAATTTATAGGCTTAATTAATCTCATAAAACTAGTTCTATAATAAAGGTTTGCTCATTATTTATAAACATACTCAAGACCTTGTCCTCAGGTAATGCGGAATTTATTCCTCAATATATGATTGGAATAGATTTGAATATAGATAAGCATGCTTTCAACTTAAAGTCAGGTCTAAGTCACAATTAAATTAACATAAAATATTTGTACATTTTTAGAATGTGTAAATTTAGCGAAGTCTATTTGAAAAAAAAATGCACAACGCACTTGGAATCCACAAGAAATAATTTTTTATGGTAGGCACTTTTTTTCTCCAAAAAACTGTGCAAGTTTGTTTTTAGAAATGAGATGAGATGAAATGAATTGAGATAAATGTTGAAAATTGAATAAAATATTGTTAGAATATATTTTTTTAATATTATTATTATTTTAGGATTTGAAAAAGTTGAATTATTTATTTTATTTTTGTATGTGAATTTGAAAAAATTTTAATGATTAAATTAGATGAGATGAGATGAAATGAGATGTATCATGAAAACAAACAAGACAAGTATATGAGAAGAGTTAGATTTAATTATTTATGTCTTTAACACCCATCCACACATATAGACCAAACTTAATTTTAATAAGTTAACCTAACTCGTGAAATATTTAATTAATTGGATGAAGTATAGGGTTAGGATTCAAATCCAAGATCTCTATCATGATACCATATGAAATCATCACTTGTTTAAAAAACTTAAGTTGATATGAAGAAATAGATATTGGATATGTTTTTTTATTTTTTATTTTTAACTTAATTATATATTATATAATAATAACACAAATGAAGAGTAGCTGGCATGACTTTATATTAATATTAATTGCTATTCGATAATAATATAGTGATATTATTAGTTGATGATGTGGCTTCAATTATAGAGCAAATTTACGTTTTAAAAATTAGATACAATGGAATTGAAAACCAGCCTATTCATATTTGTTTTCCAGCTCAGGTAGTACTGTTGTTACATGATCAAGCCTTGTTCATTAATTAATTTAGCTTTGAACAAAAATTAGTTTTAAGCGTATTATAGAGTACGTATAGCATTTTATATATATACGTTCATGATCAACAACTCATTTATTATTCGAGTGATTTGTGCTTGTTCACGAGCTTGATTCTTATCTTAACAAAACAGGTGATTTATATTATATTTACAACTTTATCTGCAGATCTAATTTTAAGGTTTTGTAGATGTACATGTGCGTATATAACTTAATTAGAAGATAAACATTCCCTCAAGGTTTTGCCAGAAATTTAGCAACTCCAAGTGGGAAAGGTAAACATATAAAGTGGATCATACAATATTTATTGTTTCATATGAGCAACAGTATATGATGTATAGTCTACTTTATATATTTCTCTCTTCCGCTCACTACAAGAAATATGGGTTTTCACCACGAATTTTTTTTCCCAAGCTCTACACCCATGGCAAATACTTAGCTTATAACATGAAAACTGTTCGTAGAAAAAGAAATATGATTTTTTCCATGAGATCATGTCCACGAGCAAGATTTGGTGAAAAATACTTACATAATGTCACAAACAGCATCCGTGGAAAAAGAAAATAACATTTTATAATAAAATCACATTAGACAATTCAAAATCCCCCTCCCTCGGCGCAAAAACATTAAACTATTTTCCCTCCCCTGTCTCTCTTCCCCTCAGTGCTGTTCTGCCTCTCTCCCTCGACCTCTACTCTTCACGCCTCCACACAGCTGCCATTGCACGCCGCCACACACCCACCGTCACATCCACCTCCACTGTCGCCGGCTAACCCAACCAAGCCCCTCTCTCGCGGCTTCTCTCTCTCCCGCAGATTTCCCTCTCTCTTCACCCTCGAAAACCTTTCTCTCTCGGGTTCCCAGTGCCGCCGCGTCCTCAGCCGCCGCACCACCTCCAGCTATCGGCGTAACTAGCCCCCAAAGGTCCCCAGCCCCTCCACGAGCTCTCCCTCTCTCTCTCACCATCGATCTGCTCTCCCCCGCAAGGATCTCGCTCAAGCACCTTGTACAAGCCCTTCGTTGCCTTCCTCCACGGTGAAGCACCACCCTAAGTCAGCCTTCCACACGGCTGCAACACCACCTCCATGCTCCACCGCCTCCCCTTCAATGCGGTAAGCCAACCCAGAAAACCTTAGGGTTTGTTGATTTGGAATATAAGCTTAGGGTTTAGGATTTAGGATTTATTCTATGTAATTGGAGTGAGGTTTTATTTTCTGGATTACTTATAATGATTTGGTCACTATACGTTTCTGAGCATTGGTTCTACTTTTTATCTATGTTTCTTCTATGCCATTACCATGAATTGGCCATTAAAATTTGTACTCTGCTGTTTTTCTTTACAGTTCGAAAACCTTTTGTTCATTACAAGTGCTTTTGTGAGGCAAGATTGCTTAGAAATGGCAAAAAAAATTGTGGATACTATAGAGAATGTCTCAAGTTTATGTACCCTGTTTTTCCAGGGATTTTTTATATAAGATCAAATACCCATTTGTTCTATAGTAGTTTCTTGCTTATTCTATTTCTTTTGCATATATAGAAAGGGGAGGATAATGATAAATCTTGGCCTTTGAGAATAAAAAATTCTTCAAATGCCTGAAGTATTTTTCCTGGTTGAAGTTTCTTTTTTATCAATCTACATATTAAACTGATTTGTTGGAGTATCATTTGACATAGCCTAGTTTCATTTAAATTTTGATAGTTTTTTCTTTAACTTGAATGGATCATGGCATAGTATTTGTAATTACAGCTCAATGAATAAAAATGTAGCATTCGGAGACTATAGCAGTATCAAATCAAAGTATCTCTAATTTTTCAATTTATTATATTTCTTTTGTGATAAGCTTTTCCAAAATTTTCAAGCCCCCAAGCATTGCTGAGTGGAATGGCAACATGATCCTAATTAGTGGCTTGAGTCATGGACCACAATGTGTGAATGCTTGGGGATTTGGGCACTTATTGGTTAGAGAAGCTCTTGATACTTGAAAGTGGTCTGCTCTGTGCTGATCAAATAGTAATAGATGCAATTCTATAATTCTTCCATGAGTATTGTAAGATTGATCAATACTTCCTATTTGTGAAAATTCAAACCATTTTGTATGTGGACACATGGTTCTCTCTACAATATCCTGTACTTATGCATCACCCAATCAGTTTTATACCCATGAGGAGCTTGGCCTTTATAAAAGTTTTATACCAATCAGTTTTATACCCATGAGGAGCTTGGCCTTTAGCAGATTTTTTTATAACTGGAAGCGCTGATGGTAAACTCATAGATATCTTTTTTTCTACAAGTCATAACCTCATAACAAGTCAACTTCAATGGATACCTCATTTAACCTAGTAGTTGTGCCAACTATTATGTTCTATGACTTCTTTTAAGGAGTTGTTTGCTTCATAGATATAAGTTTATGTATTGAGTCAGGCCTTATTGATTGGTAGATCTCCTGTGTTGTTGGAAATGGCAGTTTGGAATTCCTTGGTGCTTATCATTGTGGAGAGTGGATAATAGCATAGTTTTGGAGATTGTGAAAAGTTAGTGGTAGACTTTAAGTCATTCTTTCTCAACACAGCAAATTGTTTACTGCATGGGTCTTTTTCTCTGATGCAAATTGTTTACCAGGGTGTCTTTAAATCAGGATCGGTTGTTAGGATGTCAACATTCTTTTCATTGGAAATCCTTGAGCAATGTAATTGTTTCCTATTCATAAAATTTCCAGAATGTGATACATGGTTTTTCATTGGTTTGACAACGCTTTAAGTGAAACCTTTTACATATGGCTCCCCGACCATTAGAGTATATCTCCCTTCTTGCTGTTCGTGTAATCTCCAGGACATATTGTTAGTTAGCTCTTCTTTTCTTTTTTCCTGTTTCTGAGCAATAGCTATACAAAATTATATTGGACACATCTATTTCCTTTGCGTGAGTCCCATATACCAATTAAGGAATTTCATGCGCAAATACCATGTATCAACCTTTATGTTTCTACTAGCTATTAATTACCTTAATAATATGCTTGGAAGTACATCCCACATTGGAAAGGAGGGACTTGTGTTGCTTCTGGATGAATATATGTTAAAATTCTTCAAATGGTTTGTTTTCTTTATAGATTAATTGGTTAATAGCATTGTGTAGAAACATCCTGTGCATTAACTCCCTGCATAGAATCTCATGTAGTTTGAGAAAACTCAGGGTATAATCTCATAGAATCTCTTGTAGTTTGCTTGTTGCCTTGTTGAGATTATAGTGTTTATTGTAGTGATTATAGTGTTTGTTCATTATCCAATGCTAATGCACTGAGTGTGTATTAATTTACAAGGAAAGATAAATGAGGACTTCATTATCTTGGATGGGCTTTTGTGAGTTGTTGGAGGCTGCAGTAGTTGGAAGTTTAATTAGAATCTGATTTCTTTGCTGCTCTAGCTGGGAATAATGATGTAAATGGTTTTCCCAAAACATGTTGAGATATATTTCTTGAATATCATGATGGTCAATCACATGCCAAGTGTTATTTATTATGTTGAACTCAAGTGTTAGATGGATAAAATATCTACATTTGTGTTGGATTGGATTACATGGGCAGTAAGGTTTTTCTTGTAAACATATTAGTAGAATTAACTAGTTTTTTTTTAGGAAGTGTTATTAGTGTCAATTTGAATCTTGGAGGTTTGTATATAATTTTTTAGCATATATTAGACAATTTTTTATGCTCATTTTTGGCTTAGCCTCATCTTTTTTTGCTTTTACAAATATTATTTTTTTTTCTAAAAAAAAAAGTATTTGCCGCGAAGACGACTCATGGCAAATACTTTTTTTTTGGTCGGGAGAAGTTTTTTCCCACAAATATTGTGGTGGGTAATACTAATACCCACCAGTACCTGTCGTGGTAATTGCTACTCCCACAAGCATAAACGAAAATGGACGTGCTTTTGCAATGAGCTTTATTGGAGCTTGCCACGAAATGTGTCGTGGGAAAATAGAGGTATTGGCTACGAATTAAACCTTTCGTGGGTGATAATACTTTTTACGGCGAGTTTTACGCCATGAGCTGCCCACAATCAGAATCTGTGGGAATAGGGTTTTTCCCACAAAAAGTCAGCTTTTTGCCACGAATCGTCCCCTTGGGAAAAGGCCATATTTCTTGTACTGGCTTGATAAGTTATTCAAGTTTGGGAAAAATTTAGAAGAATGCTTTTCCTAGTTTAAATATATATACACATTAATAATTATATTCATAAGAGTTTACTCAATATACATACGAGGGATCCTACCCATCATACACACCACACACATTTTATATTTTAATATTATTTTATTCTTGTTAAACTACTTGAAATTGTTCTATTTATCATCCATACACCACATATTTGTTATAGAAAAAATAAAAAAAATAAAAAATAAAAAAGGTATGATATGTGGTGTGTGAGGATGATAAGTAGAATTATTCTATACATAATATTAGAAACCGATTTTCTTCTATTTTTTTTTATAACTACTTAAGATATTTCATAATTATGAAGTTAGAGATAATATTATAAAAATTGTAAATATAAAATGATTTGAGTTCAGCACGAGTACTTGAACCTAGTTTTATATATATGTATTGTACGTGTTATTTAGTAATCAATTATAGTTTTGTATTAATGAGTTATTTAATAAACAAACTGAGTTAAACTAAAATTTATCCAAGCTGATCTTGAACTACTTGTTGAGAATTCTTGTCTATTAACAGCCTTACTATTGAAACCGTTAACTGATTACAAGGCATGCATCTTGTCCGTCCTAGCTATTTGAATATGAATCCTCAAAATTTAAGATCAACATAAAAGATGATCACTCCGTAGATGTCAGAATGGTAATTTTGTCCCTAGTTTATTTCATTCGTAAGAACAATTAAGAAAAACATGGCAGGGAGTTTCCAGAGGCGCACAATCCAGGCCCGTGGCTTTACCGAGTATGCGACCTTGTACAATGCTGTGCGAGATGGTCAATGGGACGTTGCCCGTGAATTCCTTGAGAATAACCGCAATTCATGCAGCGCAAGAATCACACAATTGGGCCAGACGGCTCTTCACGTTGCTGTTGTTGCTGAACAGGACGATATAGTGGAGAGGTTGGTGGACATGATGTTGCCAGAAGACTTGGCAATACCCGATGATGAAGGTCTGACAGCTCTGGCTGAGACAGCAATTCGTGGTTCCCTGCGGATGGCCAGATGCATGATATATAAGAACAGTGATTTGACCACCATCGGAAATAAATGGGGATTAAATATTCCACTAGTTCTGGCTCTTCGCTTTGAGAGATCAAGAGCATTGGTTAGCTTTCTCTACCAGCGCACTCCGTTGGAAGCGCTACTGCCCGAGGAAGGCTCCAATGGTGCTACAGTTGTAACCAAAGCTATAAATACTGGAAATTTTGGTAAGAAGTCTTCGCCTAACCATTCAATACTAGCCGTTATTAATTCCTGTTATTTGATTCGTTCGCAATATATATTATATATATATAATTCTTTCCTTTTCGTGGACATTGTATTTTGATTGCTTGTATATGGTGCAACACAAAGATATCGCTTTGGATTTAATCAAGAAATGTCCAAGTTTGTCAACTTCTCTAGACACAGACAAAATCTCCCCCATGTCCCTTTTGGCTGGTATGAGTTACGTATTCCCGAGTGGTTATCGGCAAACGTTTTGGAAACGATGCATCTACTCCTGTAAGTACCACTCTTCTCTTTCTTTTCATTAAAAATTGTGCTGGAATTTTACACACATATAGGATTCATATATATGATTTATGCATAAATTGCATTTAGCATCATCCAATATTAATGGATTGCCACACATCTGACTTTTATTTTTCTTTTATTAATTATAGGCGAGCTTGTAGCTAGATAATACGGTTTTAACTTTTAACAACTTTAAACTATATTTTATAATAAATCCCTCAAACATGTAGAGTCAACCCAAATTCTTCGTTTTTTTTAACAAGTAATTAATCCCTCAGCTAGAGAAGAAGTTAAATTGGATGACATAACCTCATTTAACATAGTATATAATATATATATATACCGCCATAGATTCTTGTACACTTATATATGCTTCAAAATCATTATCACAGCTTGCATGTCACTCGATTTTTAATTTTTAATTTTTTATTTTTGGGGGGCGGAGCAGGTATTCAGATTGATAGGTCGACTCTGAGTATTGATTATGAAGCCCGTTTGGACATTGAAAACGATGGAGAAGAAACTACCAGACCAAGTACGTTGTCGGCTAAACTTTCTTTCCCTAATGTACAGTACTGTTTGGACCAACAAAAAAGTAATGGAAGGCCTATTAATGATTAAATACGACATAGTTTGACATGAAGAAAAAAATTAATTTTATTTTATTATTAATTTTATTGATTTATATTTTTTTTTTTACGAAAGTCTTCAAAAGTTGATTAATGATTCTATCAATTAATAAACTTTCTACCCACCATGAACGGTTATTCATGCGTATATATGTTTAGCTTGATCGAGTTATAAATAAATATAGTGCAATTCTTTTTAATATCACAACATTACTAAGAAGTTTTTGTTTAATTCATTGCCATTTTGTCGCATATATTTTAGGATTTCATCTCTTCCTAAATAGTTATATAATTATGAATATTTATATATTCATTTACTTTAAATATTCTTTTGTCTTGGCATTTGACAATAATGACACATACAAGTACAAAAATAATACTTTCTTAGATCGAATTGGATTCGAATTACACTGAAATAAGAATTTTCGGTATGTCGCTCTGACGCCGGATAGGATAGCGATTATCCTGCAGGCTAGTTCCAACAGATGATTCATAGGAGAAAATTCACCCAAAACCAGAGAGAAAAGTCTCTAGGGTTTAACGGAATATTATAAAATCAAGCAATCATCAAAATCAATCCACAAGCCGGACTGTTATAGCCAAAAATCGTGTTTATCCGAATTTTGTCAAAAAATAACAAAATCTAAAAAATCACTCTAAATTGAAATTCAAAATAAAATAAGTAATCTGCAAAAAATCCGGCTAAATCGGATTTAAAATGACTTCCTAACTGACAAGCAAAATATTACCATAAATAGTAAAAAATAACTAAAACTAGTGATTCGGAGGGGAAAACAGCAGAATTTGAGGTCAAAAAATAGGCACATGGAGCGATGCTCAATGTGTACAGCGTGCGTGCCGAAAAGAGCTTTCCGAATTGGGGTCTTATGTGCGATTCCGACACCCGTAGCCAAAGTTATGGCCAAAAGACTGAAACGCACTCAAAACGGCCCTAATGAAGATCATATCACAATCAATTCCCGACTTTGCGCTGATCTGCTAACTCATGGTATCTCAGCGCCATCAAGGTACAATCTGACAGTCTGACAGCTCAGCATCATCTGTCTCGGATCCCCCTGCATCACGCTCTAACCAACTATCTGAACCGTTTTCCTAAACTATATATATATATATATATTTTTTTTTTTTTTCTTTTTCCATCTTATTGCGCCACATGCATCTAATTCCCACTTGACCAGTAAAGCTAATTACAGCCTAGCAGGAAGACTCGAAGTACTAAAGCTTTATCGAGAAAGTTTTTTCACATGTAGATCACTGATCAGGTTAATGCATATTCATCCTGGCACGTACAATTACGAGTACTTGAGAAATCTAGTAATCAACTAAGTTAACTGATCAGGAGTCTAATTTGATCATTTACTTAATTTTCTTTTTAGCATACCAAGTAATGAATGGTGTTGCATACTAGCTTGGATTATTTGTTAATCGGGACGATATGGATCGGGTTAGTTTTCAGATTTATGACCGATCACAAAATGAAGCAAAAAAATATTGGAACTACGTAGATCTAAGAGATTAACTACTTCAATTGCATATATCGCTTTAAATGACGATGACGAAATGAAATTGTAGTTCTTATAATTTTGAGAGTACAGAATGTGCATCGTACCATATTTTAGATGATGATCAATTGTTGACAAGTTAATGTTAGATTTAGCATATTCTACAGGGATGTAAATATTCCTTTTTACCTGCAAAACTAGAGATTTTAGTTATGCAAAATATGCTCAAACTTATGTACGTACAGTGCATTCATTATATACGCCAATTTATTTTCTCTTTTCTGTAATGATTTATAGTGTCTTAACTGTGAGAAGTAAATTGTTATTTACTTTACAGTGTCAAATATACCACCGGGCCAACCATATACAATTACAAGACTCCTAACCGGCCTCTTGGGTACGTATGTACGTATATTAATTCCATTCCATTAATATAATTTCTCGAATTTTTGTTGAACTTTTTTTATTCTTCTTTATGTTTTGTCTTCTAGCTATTTATAATATTTTCATCGAGTTAAATTGGCTATGTTTCTGACCTTAGGTACTGTCAAAGAATTCAAGCATCTATATGAAATTAAGTTTCTCCACCTCCAATCCCAACGACTTCTGCAATATATGTGCTTCGAGGATCAGAACCAACCGCTCCTTGCCCAAGTCGGGGCAGAAAGTGGCATTTCGCAAGCGATCTTCAGTGCTATTAGGGCAGGCATCTTTGAGTTTGTTTCTCTTGTAATGAAAAGAAATCCAGAGCTTTTGTGGATCCGTGATAGTGAAAGAAGAAACATATTTATGTCTGCCGTCCAACATCGACGAGCTGAAATCTTTCGCCTTATATACGGGTTGAAACTGAAAGAGATCAAAATAATAATATCAGCTCGAGATAAGTTTGACAACAACATATTACATATAGCAGGGGCGTTAACAGCTTCCACTCCACTTGATTACATCATAGGTGCAGCTTTACAGATGCAAAGAGAATTACAATGGTTTCAGGTCAGTTCTCCGACTTTATATTTCTTGGGTATACTTTAATTCATTAATTAGCCTATTTAGATTTCTTTACTCTTTCCATTATAAACTATTTTTTAAAATAATAAAAAAAACGATACCTCTATTTTATTGATTTATAAGCCCACACTTATGGTGGATGAATACCGCATACAAAGAAGAGCAAGGCGTTATAGAATGAGTACTCAGCAATAGACTCCTAAAATTTAATAAGTCCAAACTAAATACATTCAAACCAAGATTTCAAAGTGTTAAATATTAATGACAAAACGAGAGAATATCATCACGTTCGATCCATCGAGAAAAGACCAATCATATGCTTAGGAAGAATCTCAATGAGAGAAGAGAAACTGACCGTATTCAGCCAAGGCATTACCTTCTCTATAGACATGCATGAAAGATACTAAAAGGGAAAAATAGTTTAAACTGAAGAATATCATCCCAAATGTTAGAATAAGACCAAGGGGGAGGGCAGCTGTTATTTAGCCAATTAACAATAAGAAGAGAATTAGTCTCCATATCAAGGTTAGTAGTGCTAATAAGTTGATAACATAAAGTAAGACTCATCTTCAAATCCAACAACTCAGCAAAAATATTAGTAACAACTCTAAAAAATGAACAAAACCCAGCAATAAAAGAACCATCGTAGGAATGTAGAGCTCTCCAAAATAAGAAGCGCCATCAGTATTCATCTTAAGAGAGCCAAAATGAGGGGATCCATTTGACCAAAAAAATGCCTTTTAGACCTAACAGTGAGAACAGGAGGGAATATGTAGAGAGTCCAAGGTAGACATATTAAATCTAGATGCAAGCAATTTAGGTTTGAAAATAGGGTTAAGATATCTCAACCAAGTTTTAACTTTGTGAACAATAGAATTAAGAGCTAACTTGGATATTCTCAAAAAGGGCTTTATTCCTGGCAAGCCAAATCTCCTAACAAATGAGGATGGGTAAAAGAGAAGTAGTCAAGTGCAATTGATCGGAGCCCCAAAACGTAAACCACCATAACGGATAGCTCTAGTTTTCCAATTATAAGATCGAGGAAGGAGGAGTGTAGCCAAAAATTCAATATAAGTAATGCCAAACTGTGCCACTGACGGTATAATCGAAAAAGAGATGATTACCACTTTCCTTAGAGCCAACAACACAACAATTGCACTTAATTAGAAGCTATAGAGATCCCACACATTTGAATGATCTTGTCATCAAGAGAGGTATTGTGACACCCTCAGATTCCGCTTGGGATCGAACGGACATCTGAAACATCGAGACATGCAACACAAGGATACCTGCCTCCGTTCATGACATATAAGATGCAATATTCCTAATATGCATCTAGCATTATGCAATATTTGCAGCGGATAATTTTTCTTTTTAGCAATACTATGCACCAAACTTATAATATCTCAAATAGTTAAATCATAACCAAGCATACTTAACAAAATAAACATCCACGATTTTAGTACGAGTCTTAGAAAACTATAACTTCAAAAACATGGGAGACCAGACTCTATATTTACATTACCAAAATGCACTATTGAGGAAGTTCGTCGAGTAACTTATGTAACTTGGCTAACGAGGCCAGAATATTGTCCAAAAACTAACTATGGAAGCTATAAGCTCCTCGTCGTGTTTGCGGCGTCTAGTCAACCTCCTTCAGTCTACCAATGTCCGCTCCTTGCTCTGATCCTGACACATCACCTACCATTCGGGGGGAATGGTAGTTGGGACTACCACGGTGAGATTTGATTACAAATCTTAGTAAGTTAACAGGAAACTCCTACACAGGTTAATTATGAATGCATGGCAGTAAAAGTATGAATTCATAATTAAAGTCGTAAGTAAGCATAGCATAACTTGACATATAGTATGGCATAACTGACATAACCTGAACTGAAATGTGAACTGAACTTGACTTGACATGACATGAATTTGAACTTATAATATAACATGGGCTAGCAACATAACATGAACGTGAACTTGAAACATAACATGGACTTGAATCATAGCATGCATGTGAACATACATAACATAAACATGAACTTGAATTTAACATAAACCTTAGCATAACATGACATAAACGTGAACTTGAGACATAATGTAAACATGAACATAACATAATATGAACGTGAACTTGAACATAACATGTACGTGAATATAACATGACATCAACGTGAACTTGAAACATAACGTGAACATGAACTTAATATAACATGAACGTGAGCTTGAACATAAAATAAACGTGAACATAATATGATATGAACATGAACTTGAAATTTAACGTGAACATGAACATAACATAACATAAACTTGATCTAAAACTTATTTTTATCTCATGGGATTAACCATGATTTCTTATTCTTAACTTCTTGACATAAACTTGGACACTTGTTCAATTGACTTAATTAATAACGTGACCATATGGGTGCTACACGGGTCCCCTTGAGCCACATGTCCCTGCTGATTACCGCATCACAACACCGGTATCTACACCAGCTGTGAGTACGTTAATATGTACTCCATAGTTGTTGTGGTCCCACATATTCTACGTGTCACAATTGCTGTGTCTCACGTAGTGTATGCTCCACAGTTGTTGTGGCCCTATACTTCATGCTCCACAGTTGTTGTGGCCCCATGAATTGTTTGTGCCATACTTGCTGTTAACACCCATAAAAATAAAATATGGCACTATCGGCCTTAGTGCCTGACTCGCTCTGGTGACCAGCTACTTAGGCCCCATTCGCAACCTATTGACGGTACTTCGTCAACCCAGGGAATTTCACACCTATTTAGACACTCCAGCGTGAACAAAGGAGTTCCATTAGGATATTACCTCATCCTAACACTTAGGGTCGTGATTGACATTAATAACTTAACTTGAACGTGATCTGAAACTTGACTTAAATAAACTTGATCTGACTTCTTTACTTAACATGACATACTTGCAAATGTGAAAAATACATGATATGATATACATGTAACATATGGTATACTTAACATGGCATACTTATAACATATAGCAATACGTGACAGAATAGATTGTACAACAGATAAATATTTGTGACAGAATAAATCATGCATAACAGGTAAACATGAAATGACATGGCATGGCATGGCATATATGATAACATACAAACATAAATTGTAGTTCTCTTACCCATCATACATACACAGTAAACTGATATTAAGTTAGAAGCTAACTTACCTCGATCGTCGTGTTCTACGAGAATAAAGCGCGAAACACAAGGAACTGTAAGAGGGTATTCTAAAAGTTAGAAATTTAATTACTAACAATTAGAAATATAAAAACAAGCTAACTTAGAGTAAAATTACTATTTTACCCTCTACATGTGGGAAAATAACCATTTTACCCATAATTTAAGGATTTCACATCCTAACTCCAAAAATTTTCAAAATTTACATTCCTCATGCAATTTTGTCCTAAACTCAAATGTCAATTCAGAAAAATTTAAAATAAAACACAACTATGGAAAGCACACTATGGCCGAAACATCCATAGGCCATTTCTCTTGATTTTTGTTGTAATTCCTTCCAACTTCAAAACTCATGCTTAAACCAAAATTTTGCAACAAGGATCTTCCTATCCTAAGTTTGAAACCATACTTAAAACATCCATTTAGAAAAAGCTAATAATCAACACCAAATTTGTTTTGTAAAAAGATCCAAACACTTGAATCACAAGCTTTGACCCTAAATTAAAACATTTCCAAGAATTCCAAAAATAAAATCTTACTTCTAATATATTCATAACATAATTCTAAGATCAATCATGCTTTAAATCATCAAACTAAAGTCACCAAAATTCCAAAATAATACTTGGAGTTTTTTGGTTTTACACTTAGTCAAAAAACAGAAACTTTTTCTTCAACTAGCTTTGATAAATCTCTTGATCAATGGCTTAAGAAGGTGAGATCTTTGAAATAAAGCATCACATGGTTTAAGAATGTGTCTTAAATAGGATCCAACCATCAAACCTAAAATCACATGGCTAAAAATCAATAAAACATAGATCTAACCCAAACACATCAAATCTTAGGCCTAACCGGAATCCTCTTGCATAGAAAAATCATATCTTTGAAAATAATAGTAAATATTTTCAAAATAACATCCTAACATGAAAATAAGAGACTTAGGATAATCACATAAAAATATCAAAACCTTTAGAGTAAGATCAAACCTCGAAATATTCAAACTTTCTCCAAATAAAAACTGTTTTGCCACTTCCAGTTTTCAAGTTTCTAGATCTAAGAAAATCTATCATCAAAATTTTTAGTCATGCAAAAAAACCTCCATTAACACTCTTAAACATATGCTAAAAACACTCCATAAAATTTTCGGACCAAGATATATCCATTAGCTTGGTTAAAAACTCCAAAACATAACATACTCTCCAGATTCACGCCTAGAATGACCTTTCCATGGTTAAAAATACTTTTGACTGATCAAATGACCATGTAATGATACAAATAATATATCTACAAAAACTATACTCAAAGAGGAAAAACTTTTATGAAGGAGTCATCGTGTGAAAATATTTACAAAGGGTCAAAAATCTCTACGCAAAAAGACACAGAAATCTGCCCGAGAGAGCTCTTTTGGGTTTCTCTCTAAGAACGGGGTGAAGAAGTGATGAAAATGAAGTAAGTGTGTCTTGCATGACTCAAGACTTCTGTAGAAGGAAGATATGGACCTGAATAACCATTAATTGGAGGTAGATATGTGACATAAAGTGGAGAATAGAGAAGGGAAAGGATTGCCTGCAGAAGCTAAAAGGTATGGAGTTTGATGGGGTGGGTTTCTCCATCTCATCAAGGCACTATTGGGTGTAGCCAAGGGCAGTGGATGGTCTACCATGTGGAGGAGGAAACTTCTCCAAGAAGCCTTACCAAGGTGGCCAAATTGGTGGGCCTCAACCAAGTGGGCTTCAATTTGGGGTTTAAAGGGGGTTTGGTTAGGGTTTGAGATGCTATCAAGCCTATCTCTAATTTTTCTTAGCCCAATCAAATTTTCAAGGTTTAAAAGGTTGGATAATGATGTCATAACAAGAATTTGAGAAGTTAATAGCATATGGAAGTGATTTAATTAAGTGATTAAACACAATACTAGAAATTGGATAAAAAAGGGTTTGAAGGCCAACTTTATGGTTTGGGGAAACCGTTTAGGGTTTCACTAGGGTTGAAACTCTCTTTGATCTGGCTCAAATGGTTGATCAGATGAAAAGGGTTTTGCTTAGGTGGCATGATCTCACACCTTGATTTCCTTCACAAATCCATCTAATGGTTCCTCTTTGTGCCAAGTGTCTAATACTATTCACTATGTGTGGCTAAGATCTTGCCAAGTGTCCAAATAAAACTTCTCTAACCTAATTTGGACATTCCACACTGTGATTTTGAAAACACTGCACTTAGTTCGCTTATTGATGTCACTATTCACTCCCAAAAAAAGCGTAATAAACTTAGTACTGAAAAATCCTAAATATTTATATTAACCTACAGTGAAAACCGTTTACCAAAACTCAATCCTGAAGTACCCCTATAAATAAATTCACAGTTTCGAACAACCATTTCGTCCGAAATAATGAAAATGAGTTATTGCGCTAGAAAATCCTAAATATTGAACTGAGTCTAGTGGTGTAGACTATAACGTATTCTGACACTTCTAACTACCTCAAACAATTAGAATCGCATTTATGACACTATAGTGAGTGATAACACTGATTATGTTGACAGACTAAAACCTTTGCGATTAGCCGATTCGTGAAACCTTACGGAGTTTCCACGAGGTTTCTCAAATCTATAGAAATTCTACCATTGAATTTCTAGCAGGCGGGCTGTTACAGGTACCATTAAGCCAAAGTTTCCAAATAAAAATGGAGATTTTCACAGGCAAAAGCAAAAGGAAAAGTGGGGGAATGGTCTCTAAGTAAGTTCCATGCCGAATTAGTGAAAAAGTGACCATCCAAGAATTGCTTCCTAATTCTAATATTATAACCATATTTGAGAGTAATGAGAAATTTTCTAAGCTCCTGGAAGAGAGAGATCCCCAAGCCTAGAAACTTAATCCCAAATCCAACCTGAAGAGGAACATACACCCTTTAATTGCAGGGTGGGAATAAAAACACAGAAGCCTTCATGGGAGAGAAAACCAATAGAGACCAGTTATCAAGTCAAAAACTTAAGGCTCTCCTTCACGGATTTTCTATTAGCTCTCTTCGGAATGACATGCATGAATTTACAAATAGTTTTATGGGAGCTAGAATGACAAGGTCTAGCCTTGATGTGGTTAAGAGAATGTGCATTTTGCACATATTTATGATATAAGAAACTAGCTCAAATGGAATAAGACCTCAAAAAATCCCAAGCAATTTATCATGAAGACCTTTTAGAGTATCATGTAAATTTTGAATACCCAAACCACCTTCAGATGATCGGTGGAGAATATGAGTCCAGGATGCCCAATGTTTCTTAGAATGACCATCAACTTCCCTCCATAAAAAATTAGTAAAAGGTTTATGAATGGAATTGATCACTTTTTTTTTTAGGGTTAAAGACCGAGAGAATATGGATAGGAATAGAAGAAAGTACAAATTTGAGTAAAGTGAGTTTACCCTCAAAGGACAAGAGGCGCCTTTTCCAACTGGCAACTTTCTTATTAATTTTGGAAATGATGGAATCATAAGCAAATATAAGAATTTTGCCATAAGACAAGGGAGCTCCAAGGTATGTGGTGGGAAATTTGCCTTCTCTAAAGCCAGTAGTGACCTTAATGATGCGCTTTCTAGCATGGGACACATTCTTATGCAATATGAACACACTTCTAGAAGGTTTTCACATCTTCCAAGATATAGCCTCATAATTATTAATAAACTCCATAAGAGTGTGAAGCCTATTCTTGGAACCATTAGTGAAAATTAAAAGATTATTGAAAAATAGAATGTGAGAGATAGAGGTACGATCACAAGGAATGGCATAAGGAGTTGTATGGCCAACCTCCACGATATGGTTGAGACCTCCACTTAAAAGCTCTTCACTAAGAATGAAGAGCAGAGGGATAAGGAACCGCCTTAGTGAAGGCCCCCATTGTAAGTAAAATATTGTGACTACCATTAAGACACATAGAAAAGGTAGGATTAGTGAAGCAATGCTGAATTAACAAAATCACATCTCTGCTAAACTTTGGTCATGTCAACCTTAAGGAGGACATTGTTACCCCTAACTTGCCTCGAAAGGTTGTGAGTCAGTCCATGAGCCATGAAAATGCAATTAGAAATGGTACATCCTGCAACAAATGCATTGTGATGCTGAAATATGAGCTTAGGCATCAAAAAGGCCAAAATCTTGGAAATTATTTTTTAAGAGACTGGGCACAAGCATATATTGGTCTCAAATTAGATATAGAAGAGGGTTAGTCAATTTTGGAAATCAAAGTCACGAAGGAGTGCTTAAAAGGGGGTGGAAGAGTACCCCTATGAAAAAAAATTCAATAATTGCCTCATAAAGATCAAGGTGAATAATAGACCAACAAGCCAAATAAAACAAAGACAAGAAACCGTTCGGACTTGGGGTTGAGTCCATGGGGATGCTAGAAACAACTTGCTTAACTTCCTCCAATGAGTAGGGGGTTAAGTAAGAAGCCATTCTCGGTATCCGAGAAAAGGTTGGGAATGAAGTCAAGCAAAGGAGAGGCATCATGAACAAGCTCAACTGTTAGTTGGGCTCAGAAGTACTCCACAGCTGCGTTATGAATAAAGAAGTGTTAATTCAAAGGAAGAAGAACCATAAGGAAGAGTGAGAGAAGTGATAAAAGCCACTATGATGGCAAGGTTCACTCTAATTAAAAGAAAAAAGTCAAGGAGATAAGGGCATTTGGTCAACGTCCTTTGGAACTTAAAAGAGGAGGGGTCAAATTTGGAGGCATAATTGTTCTCAATTAATAGGTGGAGTAGTCGGAGTGGTTTTTCTCAAGATGTCAGTGTGGATAACTTGATGGAATTGAAGGCCGAAGGGGCCAAAGATAGCTAGTTAACAAACACATGGTCAAGTCGCTCCAAGGCGTAAGTGTCATCTCTCTTACAAGACCAAGTGAACTTAGAACCCAAGAAAGGAATATCATAATGGGAGTTATTATTAATAAAATTAATAAAATTTGATTTAGCAGAGTAAGGAACAGGAGCGCCAACAAGCTTTTTATCATCAAACTTAATAGTATTGAAGACCCCTCCCATGAACCAAGGGCTGCAGAAGGTTTCAAAGTCACGAGGGAATCCCAAGAAGACCTTCGGAGTAGGTAATTACACTTCACATACACAATAGAGAAAATAGCATTAATACCCCACCAATTTGCAGAGGAAGTAAGATGCTACTTAGAGGAAAGGATGACAAAAATAGAGAAATCAACTTTAGCACAACTCCAAATTTTGCTGCCACTATCCTCATAAGAAAACTTGAGGCAAGCCCAATCTTTTACCAATAGCAGTAGGTTTAAAGAGAGGAACCATAGGCTCAAGCAAAGCAATTAAAGGCAGCTTATAGGTATGAAGCAAATGTTTAAATTGTTTAATGAAGAAATGTGCCATGACTGGCAATGCCTCATACATATCAAATCATAACAAAGTTCATTAAAATATAATCTGGATTTTGGTGTTAGGAACAATACATATAATGTGAGTAATGAGTTTACTTGTCTTCTTGGTTGCAGACACCACAATTTCAAAATCTAACAAGTGAGCTTTCAAAGCTTTCATATCATCTTCAGGGATAGCTATGCTAGAATCCAAGTTAAGATAATTAGCCAACATAGAAAATGAACTAAAATCGGTTATATACCACATTGGCAAAACATTATAAGAGGTTGTTGGATAGTAACAAGTAACAACCTATATATTCTCAATTGGTTCAGCAGAACTGAGTGTCCCCTGAATCAACCAGAGGAGGAGAAGGATTGTCCCCTGTGTTAGAGAAACAAATTTGAAGGAAATTCTTCCATCGTATCTCATTATATAAAATAGTGGTCTATATATAAACTTTACAAGGGAATCAAAGAATAAAAGTTTGTTACAACATAGTTGAGAACTTTATCTACAACTGTACTCTGCAGTGCTTATTTCCATTATGTTTCGATTCTTCTAAAGGTGTAATGGTATGTTGTGCTATGCATGCAGTGGTTTGCTGAGTGGCATTATTTACATTAGAGTCACATATGTTGATGTATTTTCTTAGAGAAAGTAATAGACCATCTGAGTTATAATCAATTTTGAAACCCAAAAAAAAAATAAAGTTTACCTAAGTCACGAACTAGAAAGGTAATGCTCAAATAATGAATTAAGGTATTTATGACAGAAGATTTTGAAGCAGTGATGACAATGTCATCGAAACAAACAAGAAGAAACACACAAGTATCACCACGACTGAGTATAAAGAGAGAAGGATCAGCTTTAGAGGTTAAGAAACCATATCAGTTAACCATGAGCGGGGCTAAGCAAACGAAGCTCTTGGCTTTTGCTTGAGGCCGTAGATAGCCTTGTTAAGTTTGCACACAAATTCAGAATAGAACTCACAAAACCTTGAGGCTGCTGCATGAAAACTTCATCAGCTAGAGTACCATGTAAGAAGGCATTTTTAATGTCTAGCTAGCGCAGAGGCCAGCCATGAGAGACTGTAATGGACAAAATAAGTTGAATTGTTGTTGGTTTGACCACGGGACGTAAGTTCTTGTGGTAGTCTATGACAGGCTGTTGATGAAAGCCTTTGGCAACTAATCTGGCTTTCCTTCTTTGAAAAGAGCCATTTTCATTATTTTTGATACGATAAACCCACCGACAACCAAGGATGTTGGAAGTGGGTGGAGGAGAGACCAAAGTCTAGGTATTGTTATGAAGTAAGGCTTTGTATTCAGTTTGCATGACATGATGCCAATCAAAAAATTTGTAGGCAACTGAATAGCTTGATGGGTCATCTCGAGTAGTTACATTGGTAGTGAGACACTGCCTAGGTGGATAGATCACAGTTCCATCAGTGAAGAATTTGGGACGAGATGAATTAGTTTGGGCTTTGGTGATTATAGGAGACCTAGGTGGAACGAGTATAGGTGGATATGAAATTTGAGGAGAAGCAGATGAAGTGTTTGATGAATTTTAGTGTCGGGAGGTTGAAGAAGGAGGTGTAGAAGATATTTGTGAAGGAGACTGTGGGCCTGGGCTGAGGAGGGAGTGTGTGGGTGAACATGGGTTTGGACCGGATGTAGAAGTGGGAAGACGGCCTAAAAGAGATGTTGGAAAAATAGGAAAAACCGTTTGAAGCTAAGTGGGAGGGTGAGAGGGAATGATGGGCCGTGTCTATGCAAGAGGAAAAAAGGACTCATGAAATGTGGCATCCTGTGAGATACACATTTGATTTGGAGCTAGATCTAAACATTTGTAACCTTTATGTGATGAACTGTATCCAAGAAATAAACAGGGTGTGGACCGAAATTTTAATTTATGGGAGAGATATGGTCTTAAGTTGGGCCAACATTGACAACCAAAAACTTTTAAGAAATTATAATTAGGATCACTTTTGTAAACCATGGAAAAGGGAGATTGATTTTGGAGAGTTGGGGTGGGAAGCTTGTTTATGAGATAAATGGCAGTCTCAAAGGCATCGGCCCAATATGTGAAGGGAAGAGATGCTTGGGCCAAGAGGGCAAGCCCAGTTTCATTTATATGACGGTACTTTCTTTTGACAAGCCCGTTTTGTTGATGAGTGTGTGGATATGAGAGACAATGGTTAACTCCAAGTTTTTGCCACATGGAGGTGATGGGTTTGAACTCACCACCTCCATCGGTTTGAAGATTAAGTAACTTGAGCTTAAATAGTCTTTCAACAAATGGTAAAAATTTAGAGAATATATGGATGGCATTTGATTTTTGGTTAATTGGAAATAACCAAGTATATCAGGTGAAATGATCAACAAACGAAATATAATATTTGAATCCCAACCGAGATACATAAGGGGCTGGACCCCAGAGATCAGAACAAACTAGAGCTAAGTGCCTATTGTAGATGGCCTGACTAGGAGAAAAAGGTAATTGGTGAGACTTTGCTAGTGGACAGTCTGGACATTTGAAAACATCTTGGGTGGGGCAAAAGGACAAACACTGGTTGTGCAAAATACAATTGATGAGAGCTAAGGAAGGGTGACCCATCCGGCGGTGCCATTGAGCAAGTAAGGTGGTCTTGCTGACATTTGCGATGGAAGAGGAAGTGCTAGTGGTTGGAAACACGTAGAGGCCATTACAAGTTGGACCGGTTAGGAGGGTTTTCTTGGTCAGTGAATCCTTCATAGAGAAGTGAGAGGAGTGAAATTCAAAAAAGCAATTGTTATCGATACAAAAATGAAGAACAGATATGAGGTTCTTTGTAATGGAAGGGACATGAAGCAAAATTTGAAGAAGAAATGGGGAGGAGGAAGTAGATAGAGAGGATTCACCGTGATTGTGAATGGGAAGACTCGTGCCATCTCCAACGCGAATGGTCTCACCAATAGTATATAGCTCTGAGGACAAATTCAAGTTAGACAAATCATTGGTGATGTGGTGTGTTGCTGCTGAGTTAGGGTACCAGATATTATCTAAAGGTGAACTTGGGGCAATGTAATTAGCAGAGAAATTATTTGAAGCAGTGGAATGAGCAAAGAAATTATTAGGTGACTGAAACTGATAGGAGTGATTAAACATGTGCCTACATTGAAGTGCAACGTGGCCATACTTGTTACATATTTGACAAGTAGGTCGTTGCGTGCTAGTTTGCTGGGTGCCATTGTTAGGAGTGAAGGATCTACCTCCACGAGTATTGGACGATGCTCTTCCTCATCCATGGCCAAGTTTGCCATTACGAGAAGTGCCATGACCATGATAAGAGGTTGCTGAGCTAAAATTAGTAGAAAAATCAGGTGAAGATGCATTGATTTTGACATTATGGGAGAGGTCAATGGTTTTACTCATGAGAGGTCAATGGCTTTGCTCGTGGTGACAGAGGTGATAAAAGACTCATAGGAGGGACTTAAACTATTGAGAAGGTAAGAGACAAGTTCCTTCTCGGAGATGGCATTGCCAGTGGCTGCCAAAGAGTCGGCAAGCAGGCATACTTTTCCAAAATAATCCGAGATGGATTGTTCACCTCTAGAGAGATTTGTAAGCTGAAACCTAAGCTAAAATTCTTTGGCCTGGGAATGAGAGGAGAACATGGAGGCCAAGGAGTATTATTTACATTAGAGTCATATATGCTGATACCTTGAACTAATCTCGGTGATAGGGACTATAGCATGGGTTGGACTAACTGGGGTCGTGGCACCATGCATTATCCAACACAAGCTGGTTTCCTAAGAGGTCGTAATAGAACTAACTTCAGTTTGCTTAGTCTCTAAATTAACCTCAAATTTGCTCTTATAAACCCATTTTTTATCGATAGTAGAAGAGAAAACTTCTAACAAGTATCAAAATAGTTGCTTTTATTGCCAAAGAACAACTGCCCAAACCTTTAGTCTATAATCTTTTTTTTTTTTTTACTTTTATGTCAAATGCTGCAAGTACTATAATAGGCGTTTCTTTGGAGCGCCCCACTCTACTGTTATACGACTTATTGAAACTTTGAATTAAAATAAATCCAAACACCACAAAGTAGTTTAGATGGGCTAGGGCCTAATAACAAAAGTAAACTAATGAAAACATAAAATATAAAATTTAAAGAAACTGGAAAAAAAAAAAAAGTGTTAGAGATTGTTTGTGATTATAATATAATATTCGATTTTTGAGGTTGGATAAGGACTGGTCTTAGATCTATTTATTTCCATGTATATATTTTAACTACATATTCTAATAGGAGCTGGCGATAGTAATATTAATAAGACTTACAAGGTATGGGGAATATTAGTGCTGAAGACTTGCTTTTCCTGATCAGGAAGCACTAAGTATCGTCTATGCAAAAGATTCGATCAAATTCTCAATCTTTCAAATATCAATGTGTAGTTTCCCTTTGTGATATTTTGTTGTCTTTCTTTCTAAGATTCTATATACCACATGTAGGAGGTAGAGAGCTTGTGCAACCCCATGTTTAAGAATGAATTAAACAAAGACGGTTTGACTCCTAAACAAGTGTTCTCGAAAACCCACAAAGACTTGATGAAAGATGGAGAGAAATGGATGAAGGACACCGCACGTTCTTGTACTGTGGTAGGCGCTCTAATTGTCACAATTATGTTCGCTGCGGTATTTACCATCCCGGGTGGTACCAAACAAGACACAGGTTTTCCGGTTTTCATACATAAAAAATTGTTTAAAATCTTCATAATTGCTGATTCCCTATCTCTCTTTTCTTCCTCGGCTTCATTATTGATATTTTTGGGAATCCTCACATCGCGTTATGCAAGGAAGATTTTATCAAATCCTTGCCCAACAAAATGATAATAGGTCTTTCCACCCTCTTCTTCTCTATTGCAACCATGATGATAGCCTTTTCAGCTACTCTTTTAATTATGTTCCGTGAGCAAGTGTCGGTGGTCATTCCTATCATCGGTTTAGCCTACATTCCTGTTTCTATGTTTGTAATGATGCAGTTCAGGCTTCTTGTTGACATGATTGCTTCAACTTACGGATCGGACCGGGCACCTTTAACAGGCACTACAACAAAAATCATTTTTTGGGACGAAAAATTTCGTCCCAAAATATATACATTTTGTTCCGAAAGATTTTTTGGGACGAAATTTTTTCGTCCCAAGGTCGTCCCAACATCACTGTCCCAGAAGATATATTGGGACAAAAATTACAATTTTGTCCCAAAAAATATCTTTTGGGACGATTTTGAAATTGACGGTTCGATACCGTTCGAACGATGACATTTTTCGTCACGGTTAAAATTCGTTCCAGAATGGCGTTCGAATGCTTTCATTTACCGTTCGAACGTTAATGCATCTATTGAACGGTTATCGAGATACGTTCAAACGTTCAATAGTATTACGTTCGAACGTTAGAGGAAAAGATCGAACGGTATGAGGGATCGAACGGTGATAATCAACGTTCGAACGCTATGAGAGTGAACTGCGTTTGAACGGTTTTTTGAGCATCCTGTAGCGTTCGAACGTTTTGGTCATTAATGTTTGAACGGTATATTATCGTTTGAACGGCAGTTAATGTTCGAACATTAAACGGTCGTTCGAACGGATAGTAATTTTATTATTAACCAATAATTATTAAAAAACTAAATAGACATCCATAATATTTGAAAAACATAAATTAGGAAATGTTTAATTACTCACAATAGTTTTATAATAAGTGCAAACAAATAAATAACCATGAGAATAGCATTGTTCATACATAATTAGATAATGTCATAAGCTAGATGTAAGAAACCATCAGTTGGTTGGAGGCCTGTACTGTTGCATAAGCTGTTGCATTTGGAGTTGCATATCTCTCCTGAACTGTGCTTGTTCTTCTTCATGTTGTTTGAGGCGCATCTCCATGTCTCCTTGTCTCGCCAATTGAGCCTCTAACTCTTGTTGTTTTGCAATTAATTCTTCAATTCTGCGATTCGCATTCTCTTGCGCTATAGAGGCAGACCCGGAAGAAGAGGAAGAGGAGGAAGGTTTTACACAGCGACCCAAACCCCTCAAATATCCTGAACGTTCACCCAGAACTTGTGTAAAAATCTCAACATCATTATTTGAGGAATTTTGATCTGACGCAGATTCAGCACGAAGGGCAACCATTTTATCCTACACATAAGATAAAGAGTTAATATCATCATAAAAATTCAAATATATTTATTTAA
The DNA here is from genome assembly GCA_011037825.1 of Carya cathayensis. NCBI lineage: Eukaryota > Viridiplantae > Streptophyta > Magnoliopsida > Fagales > Juglandaceae > Carya > Carya cathayensis. The sequence continues at coordinate 444,025 of QGSO01000348.1, read as the reverse complement.
AACAAATTATAATACTTACATAATTTTCACGGGCATCAGGATGACTCCACTCTCCATTACGATTAGTATGTGATGCAGCATATAATTTTGTCAGATCATAATCGGCATCTGAATCTTGCTATAATAAAGATTTGTTAAGATATAAAGTAATTATGATTCATATATTCAGTTAACTATATACAAATAAAAAAATAGTAATACCAATTTCTTAGAGAGGCGGTGGAAAGATCTTGAGCCTGCATGATGAGTAATCTTCAATTTTGATCTATTTGTTTTGTTTATAGAACTTCGCTCCTACATAAGAATTGAAAATATTAGAAAGCGAAATAAAAAATAGGACAACTAAAATAATTAAATTAATTATACCTTATATGATGGATCCTCAAACATGTCACAAAGTTTTTCCCAATCAGAAGGTTGCATATCTTGAAAAGGATGTTGGCGTGCTTCTTCACTATTCTCAAACTTATTATAATGCTCATGACACCTCGCCTTATACTTGCGGAATGCATTACTCATAAGCTCTTCCACAGTTTTACGCTCCTCTCTCCGACCAAAATTTAATTCGAAATCATCCTTACAAAAAAAAATTTAGACAAAGATATTATCATTTATAATATTCTAACTTTAAAGTAAAATAAAAAAATTCACCAATTAAATTTCGTGTTTTAAACTGTACCAAACAACGCTTCTTGATAAGGTCCTTAACATCTTGAGGGACTTTCTTCCATGAACTTGTTGCCAAAGGTGCATAAGTTCGTGTAAGAGCACCCACATGCGATGCAAGCCAAGCTGCTGGTTGTCCTTCGCCTCCGGTATGTTCATCAAGAATGTTAACTTTGATCTTACCCACCTTACGATATTTTTCTAACGTCACGCCTCTAGTAGTGCCTCGACCTTGACGAGATTGTACTGTGAAGTCATCATGATATATAACATTATAATCAATTTTCTATTATAACTTTAATTAATAAATTTTATGAGTCTTAGAATTTTACCTTGTTCTGTAGAGTCAATCTCTAATGGTGAGTCTGAAGGAGAGCTCGGAACAGGTGGAGATGGGATGCGAACTTCCTTTCTCTTCGGAGGCATAATTTCAGAAAACTATATGTGCAAACATAATTTGTCAATCACTATCTGTATCAGTATCATTTGACAATTCAGACTCATCATCTGTAGATACTTCAGTGGAATCAACATTTTGCTCAATTGTCGCATCAACAATTTCAGCCTCAATATCTTCTCTATTTAATGGAATCATCTCATACTGGCTCAAATCCACAAACAAATTAAAGACGGGCTGACTCTCTTGGTATGCTTCTTGAGTAGAGGGATCATCTGCTTCTTCATCTCCCCCTTCCGCCTGAGGGATAACATCATATATATTTCTTGGAGAATACTTTTGTACTACTCGCCATTGATTTCCTAACTTCGGGTCATCTAAGTAGAATACTTGAGATGCTTGAGAAGTTAGAATAAAAGGATCATCCTCATACCATTTTTTTGAGGTATTAATACTCAAAAAATATTCTTCATCACGGACTCCAGTTCGAGGATTGCTTAAATCCCACCAATCACACTTAAACAGATACACTACAAGTTCTCCCAAATATTTCATTCCAATTATATCAACAATAACTCCATAGAAATCAATATTTTCTCCATCATGACTTCCCTCGACTAGGACACCACTATTTTGTGTTTTCCTATAACAATCCCTATCCACTGTGTGATACCTACTTCCCCGAGAAATACATGCAGAATATCTTGTAGCGCGCCTCGATGGGCCACGCGCTAATGCATATAGTTCATCCGATATATCGTTTGGATTATTTGCATGCATTTGTACAACCTACATATTGAGTAAAACTTGTATTATATAAAAAAAAAACAATTAATATTTAATGAACTATTGGATGAGTAAAGCATATGTAATGTCATTACCCGTTGTTCAAACCATCTCGGGAACTCCTCTTCATGTTTCTGATTTATATCATTTACTCCTCGTTCCTTGAGCATGTTAATATGATCACTGAAATTGATAATTACAACAATTCTCTTATATCCGTAATATTTCATGAAAGTAAATGTGCGAATATTAGATTAAGAAAACATTATAACTTACTTCAAGTGATTCTCTATCTCAGGGCAATTGTTCAGCACGTACCACTGAGCTTTCTCAAACTCTCTGCCACATAAGTCATAACCACGCATTGCACCAAGTGGTCGTACTTGTTGGGAAAACACAGAAAACTCATTTCGTTGTCTTGCTCGGTCAACGTCAAAGTTTCTTTCCGGCCGATCAAACCTAGTGTCAACCCCGTGGAAATACTTGGAACAGAAGGTATGCCACTCATCATCAATATATGCTTCTGCAATTGATCCTTCTGGGCGAGCCTTGTTACCAACTGTACGTTTCAACTTCCCAAGGAATCGTTCAATAGGATACATCCATCTATACTGAACTGGTCCTGCAAGTCTTGCTTCACGTGGCAAATGGACAGCTAAGTGAACCATGACGTCAAAGAATGAAGGTGGGTAAATACTTTCTAGCTTACACAAGATTATGGCAATTTCCCGTTCCATTCGATCCAAAGCTTCTACATTTAATGTCCTAGCACATAAATCCTTGAAAAATAAACCCAACTCAGTCAAAGCCACGCGCACGTCTCTTGTCAAGTACCCACGGATACCAATAGGCAAGATACGCTGTAAAAGGACATGACAATCATGACTTTTTAATCCAGTTATTTTCCAGTCATTTGTTCGCACACACCTTGTGAAATTCGATGCATAACCGTCCGGTAATTTAATTTTCATTATCCACTCACAAAATGTAGCCCTTTCATTCCTTGACAATGTATACCATCCAATCGGCATGTAAACGGACGACTCATTTTCTTGCAATTGCATTTCCGGTCTTATTCCCAACCGCTTCAAATCCTTTCTTGAGTTTAATGTATCCTTCGTTTTTCCTTCAATTGACATCAATGTTCCCAATATGGATTCGCATATATTTTTCTCAATATGCATAACATCAAGACTATGCCGTAACTTTAACTTTGACCAGTATGGGAGATCGAAAAATATACTCTTCTTAGTCCAATTCAACTCAGATGTAGCTCGTTTTCTCTTTCGTTGTTTTTTACCAAATTCATTACAACCAACATCTACAAATTGTGCAAGTACATCTTCACCAGACATGTATGGTGGAGGTTGGCCCCGTTCGAGAGTACCATCAAACATTTGTGAATTTCCCCTCCATCTATGGTCAGTAGGTAAAAATCGACGATGCCCCATGAAACATAATTTCCTCCCGTAAGTTAGCCATTCAGATTTAGTATGTTTGTTACAAGTTGGACATGCCATTTTTCCCTTAGTACTCCAACCTGACAAGTTCCCATAAGCTGGAAAATCATTTATTGTCCATAACACGGCAGCATGCATCTTGAACGACTTCCCTGTTGATGAATCAAATGTGACAACCCCATTCTCCCACAAATCTTTCAATTCTGCAATCAATGGCTGTAAGTGTATGTCTATATCATTTCCTGGTGATCTCGGACCTGGAATTAGCAAACTCATCATGAAATATGGATCTTTCATACACTTCCACGGTGGTAGATTATACGGCATAAGTACAACTGGCCAAGTACTATGACTAGTACTCATGTTCCCAAACGGATTAAATCCATCTGTTGCCAACCCAAGTCGCACATTACGAGGTTCTTCAGCAAACCATGGGTGTTCTTGATCAAATTCTTTCCACACCTGGGAGTCAGCAGGATGCGACAAAATACCATTGTTCGCCACTCTACCTGATGAGTGCCATGTCATGTCAACAGCCGTTGCACGTGACATATATAATCGTTGTAATCTAGGTATCAATGGAAAGTGGCGTACAACCTTTTGCGGCACATTTTGTTTGTCCGATGTCCATCTTGATTCGTGGCATATGGGACACTCGTTCAACTGCTCATTCTCTTGCCAATATAATATGCAGTCATTCTTACATGCATGTATTACGTTGTAATCAAATCCAAGTCCTCGTTTCAGTTTTTTTGCTTCATAGAAGTTACGAGGTAAAGTATTATCTGATGGCAGTGCCTCCATAAACAGCTCCAGTAACATATTGACAGCCTTAACTGATAAACGGCACATTGATTTTATGTGAAGTAGTCTTACAGTAAATGACAACTTACTGTGTCTTCTGCATCCTGGATATAACTCACGTTGTGAATCTTTCCACAATCGTGCAAAAGTGTTATGACCTCCATCATTTGAAGTTGATGTGTCTGTGTCACCTTCATTCATAAACATTCCCGCACCGATGTCACCTAACATTTCCTCCATATCCTCATCATATTCGTCTCCAACATCTGGTTCTACGTCTTCATCGTTCTCAACTTCTTCAGGTGGAACCTCGAATGAAGTTGGATATGGTTCACCGTGTAAAACCCATTCAGTATAACCCTTGTCAATACCTTTGATAAACAGATGTTCTCTCACCAAGTCTATCTTATGAGAACGCAAATTCCTGCATTCTTTACATGGGCATCTAATACGCCCATCACTATCAGATGATCCCAATGCGAACTCTAGAAATTTCTTAACACCTTCAGCATATACGCTGTAATTCTGACCCAAACGATCGTTAACTCGCATCCAAGTCTTATCCATGTCGACTATCTTCATTACAAACAATCACATTCCAATTAACAAACAAACATGTATTAACCACAATCATGTAAAAAGCAATGATTATGCCACCTTTCACCGGGTAATTGGTCCTATCCCATTCGGAATTGTAAGATCATACTCGCAAACCTAATCTCTATAATCTGTCACGTCCAACAAAATTTCGGCAGCATCTCCCCATAGTTCTCCAAATATGCTCGTTTTGTTGTGTGAACCGACGTGTTAATCGTCGATACAACATCACCGAAACTGCATATCCAGAGAACACGGGAGAAATCTGCCAAAATCTTAATGCTGGACGTATAACAGATATAGATCGATAGTTTGCGAGAATGATCTTACAATTCCAAACTGTCCACTCTGGACAATTCAAGAGTTATCAATCTTTCAATTAAGGCGGATTGATAACTCTCGAACGGGTCTAAGGCTAATTTTGATGAACATGCAAAATTAAGACATGCCAATATTTAACATGTATCAAACAAACACTTACAAGATATGCTAATTATTAAGTAATTATATTATTAAATAATTAGATAGTTGTTTTATATCTTTCAAAATATTTTATTAATTCTAACTATTTGTATTTTAATTAACATTCTAGCTCTTGTCCACTCATTATTTGTATTGTAATTAAATATCTAGTTAATAATTATAGATATTTGTATGCTAATTAACATTCTAGTTAATAATTAAAACTATTTGTATTTTAATTAATTCTAGTTAATATTTATAACTATTTGTATTTTAATTAACATTCTATTTGTATTAAGTACTAGTAAATCTAGATTATTTGTATTTTATTTTAAATTCATTTTATTCATTCAAAGATTATAAATAATTAATTTTAAATTCAATTCTTGCTGGAAAATCAGTTTAGCGTTCAAACGGTGCTAGACACCGTTTGAAACATGAATATCGTTCGAACGGTACACGAATACCGTTCGAACGCATAAATTCCAGATTCATAGTCGTCTTCAACCTCCGAAAACCACAACATTTCCAATCCAAATTACATCAACAGACAGCAAAGTATATGACGAACTCATTATAGCAAACGAAAACACTTATATAAAAACTAAAATGAGAATAAATTTAAGGAGAATACCTGATTTTGAGAAATAAACCGGAGAATCCCCGTACCCAATGCTCAATGGCTGAAATACTCTTCACCAAACGGTAAAAACAACCTCTTAATCCGAAAATATAAGAGATTGATAGAAGTTAATAATATTTGAGGGCTGGATTGAAGAATAATGGCGTTGGTAGGAAGAAAATGAGGAGGGAGTCGACTGGAACGAGTGTGATATTGTGAGGTTCTGCCGAGTAAATGGAAAACATTAGCGTTCGAACGTTTATTAGTGAACGTTCGAACGTCAAAAAGATTAGCGGGAAAATTTTCCCCCGCTAATTTGACGTTCGAACGTGAAAATTACCGTTCGAACGTATTACTATACGTTTGAACGGTGATTTTTAACCGTTCGACCGGTTAATTATAACATCATGATATTTGTATTTTTTTTCACTATACCTTTAAATTCTCATAACTATAAATATACTATAATATAGTTATATAGTAATATAACTATATAATATATAATCAAACTGTTATATATTATAGTTTAATAACATATATAATATATATAGTATAAAATATCATATATATTACATCTAGTATAATTGTCAAGTACATAAGTTAACCTATATATGTACTTATATATGGTATCATAGCATAGGGTTATATGTATCACATGCATATATAGTGTATAAATATTAGATTAATATAATATAATAAAATGATATCTACTATTATATATAGTGTCATCTATACTAAATGCAATTATAGTGTATTATAATGATACAAAAGCTAAAATTGAACATATATAGTGTAATTTATAGTGCTAGAATAGAGAGTGTCATCTAAATAGTCTATAATTGCAATATATAATGAAAAATATAGATAACAAGTCATGTAATACATATATTATTAAATATATATATGTATTAGTTAATATCACATATATATGTTATATAACACTATGAACATAGTGTCATGTATATAGTAGTCTAGTCTATACTATACTATATAATATAACTCATAGTATATAGTATATAATATTCAATATTATAATAAGGTAAAATTAAGTATAATTTTATATATACTATATATATATAAAATGACAAATATAATATATAGTATTTAATAATATATAAGTGCATTAAATATATTGCATTTAATGTAATTAATGTTAAAATATTTTATAATTCAATTAATCAAAATATTTAATGTTGTAATACCGAATATTGCATTTAAATAAAATTTATTATATTTAATTGAATTAATTAGGGAGGAAAACGTTTTTCAGTTAATACGTTCGAACGGTATTAACTTACCGTTCGAACAGTAAAGCATATAAAAGCCACCCGACGTCATTTTCATGGATGAACTACGTGAGCATTTCCTCCGTTCAAAGCCGTTAACCGTCCATTTCCGCCGTTCAACGCCGTCTTCGACGCCGTCAACAGTACCCACTCAAAGCCTCTTCCTCTAACTACCGGTATTTCTCTTTTTTAAAGCATTTTACCGTTTATATTTAGGTTTTTGATAGATTATTTGTTTAAGTTAGGATAAACCGATTTATACATCAAAATAATCGGTAGATTTGCATAAATCTATGTTAGGAATGTTTATTTAGGTTTCTATTGCGATTATTTTGGTGTAAAATCCGTGGAATCGAAGGATTTTACAAGATTTCCATGGCCGAGTCGACTCGGCCTGGAATACGGATTGACTCGAATATCGTTCGAACGCTGTTGATAGCGTTCGAACGGTAATCAACAACGGTCAAACGGTCAAAGGCACCGATCGAACGGTCGGCTGAGACCGTTCGATCGTTACGCTTATCGTTCGAACGTTTATATAATCGGTCGAACGATAAGCTACGATTACCGTTCGACCGTTACTTTAAGCGTTCGAACGTTAAGTGAAAAATAATTTTTATTGTTCCAATATCTCAATATTATAAATCCATTAGTTAAATATTCTTTTTTTAATGTTATATTTCTATTAATATTTATCTAATTAATATTGATATTGAGATATATATTTATTCAAAATGATGTTGTTCATAATATAAAATGTTATTAAATTGCTATTCGTTTCAAACTACTGTAAATAGTTCTTTATTGTATTTTTCTTGTTAATATTATATATCTAATTTGTAATTATAAATTTCAGGTTGATTATAATGTCTACTTCTAGGCCGGGACGTAAGCGACGCAATATTGGAGAGAGTAGTAGTGGTCCAGTTCGGGAGAGGACAGTATCACTGGAGCGACCGGTGAAGATTTCTGATTTCCAGAGTCTTCTCTGGGAGGGTCATTCATTGCCCTCAGTATTCAGCGATCGTGGTTGGGAACCTATATTGGATGAGCGGGAGGAAGCATGGGAGCCACTCTCCTACATTGACATTGTTGCTGAGTTCTATAGAGAACTCGGCAGTGCTAGCGCAGATGATTCTGGGGCCTACAGGTTCACTGTCCGAGGAGTACCCGTTGTATTTTCACGGGATGGACTTGCTGAGCATCTCGGTATTCCTAGGCTGCCAGATGCATATCCGAATGTGGTGCCTAGAGAGTCTGATCCTTCAGTTGAGGCGGAGACAGCTGAGGAGGAGGCATCGGTTTATACTGATGAGGTCGATACCCTTGCTGATCACGAGGTGAGGGATTTGGTTGTCGGTCCAGATGCTCCACCTTATGACGGGACGAAGAGCATCAAACAGGCAGATTTATCTTCTTTCTTTAAGATATTAAATTTGATAATTGCCAATAACATTGACCCTCGGCAGCACAAGACAGAAGTTGGCATTGATCGGACGAAATTTATGATACGGGTCGCTCGTGGCATTCCTATCGACTTGGTGGGGTATATATTCGATAGGATTCGATCAGAGTCTCGGTACATTTCGATGGATATACTACCATTCGGAGTCCTGATCACCCGATATCTACTATGTGCTGGTGTTGTGCCTGATGTTGCCGAGCGTAAACGGGAGCCGATGGGACCGATAAACAGCACCACCCTCTCACGCAGCACGGGACACTCGAGACTGCGTTTTCGTGCACATGTTCCAGAACCGGTTGATCCTCACAGAGATGCACAGCCGGGAGATCATGAAGTCTCAGCAGCAGCTGCTGAGACATCTACACGGGCCGAGGCATCAGTCCACAGTGTTACTCGTGAGGAGATGGCTGAGATAGTGCGTGCAGCGATGAGCGAGCAGACATCAGCAGTGATCGATGCAGTGCGTATGGAGATCCATTCTGCTGTGTCTGAGCTTCGTACAGAGTTTGCTGCCATGTCTGCGACTCAGGTCACCATCAGTACTCGACTGACACAAATAGAGGAACGTATAGCTGCAGTTGAGGAAGTGTGCAAAGACTTGGGGTCTTAATTACTTTATGATATATTTTCTATATTTATTTACTGTTTTTTGTATGGACAACATTTTGTGCTTTGTAAATTCAGTATTTAAGTATGAAATAGTATTGTTTTATATTTTCTAAACTAATTATTAATTTAGATTATTCATATTATTTAATTAACCAATTTCTTATAATTACTAGTTAATCTAAATATAATTTGCCAAAAAATTTAAAAAATTAAAACCCTTGTAACCGTTCGACCGCTTCATATACCGTTTGAACGGTAAATAATCATCATTCGAACGTTATAATTTAACGTTCGAACGCTTTGAAAATTTCCCCCCAAATTTTTCTCTTCCATCGCGCCAATATTACGTTCAAACGATCAAAACTAAAACGTTCGAACGTTTAACTAATTTGGGATAAAAAATTTCGTCTCTAAAAATACGTTCGAACGGTCTCCCCTTTCCGTCGTTTTTTCGAAACGAAATTTGAATTTCGTTCCAAAATCTAACTTTTTGGGACGATTTTCAATTCGTCCCAAACAAAAATCGTCCCAAAAAATAATTTTTGTTGTAGTGAGGAAACTGAAGCCTTGGCTTACTACCTGATCAATTTGACGTTATATCTGTACAATGTATTTGTATTCTATTAATGTGGCATACTAGCCTGGACGTATGATGCCCCTTTTTTTCATTTTTTGGACGGATTATTGATGAATTTTCAGCTAGCTTTTGCGGCATCTTTTGTGACTTTTCTTTTCTTTTCTCATATCCGTTATAGCTGTCTCTTCATTTATTTTTTCTGAATAAATATTTATGTTTCGCACCTTCAAACTGTCCGGATTTCCTATTTACGTAATGAACTGTCAAAACACAATATGGAGTACGCTGTAAACGAACACATGCATTTTTTACAATTTGTAAGACTCATTCGAACAATTCCAAGTAATTGTCACATTCAAATTCCAAATTCCTTCCTAAGTTGCGTTGCGTTTCCATGGAAACAGGCTAACAACAATCAGTAAATTACAGCGACAATTACGTACCCAGCAAATATATTTCTGGAAATAAGTACTGTATGTATTGTTAATTGGTTAGATATCATAAAAACAAGTGTAGTCAGAACAACCGAAGAAGTACCTCCTAAGCATAATATATATGTAAAACAAGCACAAATGATTTAAGAATGTAATTACAAAGTTGAGCGTGCAGGATAAAATTCAAGTAAACGCTAGAATGTATTGCATCCATGGGCTGGGTTTGTCATTCCTCGCCAGTCAGAATTCCAATAGTCGAAATTGAGGTTGCTATTTCTTATCTTTATTCATTATAAATCATATACACAAAAATACATATATATTTAGAACTGCTGTTTCCATGATTTCTCCCCTGTTAATTAAGGTAATCATTAATTATTATTTGATATCAAGATTCTTCGATAAAACAAATAATGACCTTTAAAATCCCATGTGTGACTGCACTAATCAATATCTGTTATCTACTTTGTTTAACAGAGGGTTTAACTTCTTGAGTTCAAGTAGATTACTTATAACGTAATCGATTCCCTCTCCCTTTACCTTTCATTTTAAACACACTTTAATTCTTTTTTTAGTCTTTACCGGCAATCGGTCCCCCTTTATCACGTCATCAACCACCACATTTCAAAAGTTCAGATTGGAAAAAAAAAAACATGGGTGGATTATTAATCTATAGACTAGGGATGTTTTATTTCTACATCCACCATTATTGCTCCTACACCTCTCTATTTCAAACATATGGGACCCATACGTGATAAAAAGAGGAATCTCAACTGTTGAAGCTGCAAGTTGAGGTAGTAGGCTGCAAGAATCCTGTCCTGCTCTTTAACATAATTTGTCATGGAAAAAAAGGAAGAGAAAAATAGAAGAAAGAGTACCTGCTAGAAAACCAGCATACAATTACAACCACCCAAGTGCCCAACAAAAATTACAACCACGTGAGTGGTGAATCGTATGCTCTGTTTCTTGGACAATTCTTTGATGCATTCACTTTATAGGCTGGGGGCGGGGGAATCAACTATTTGGAGTCACCATGAAAAAAAAAGGAAGAAAAAAGGGCAAAGCAAGACAAACAATGAAACAAAACCACAGAGAGCACAACCAAAACGAAAGAAAAGAAGATTATATAGGTAAAGATTCTTTTGTATTTATTCACAGAAATGGCAGAATCACGGTAACCAACTCATGAACCTGAAATAAAGTCTCCAAAGAGTATGTACAAAAAGGTAATTCAGAATGACCACAAATGAGGCCTGGGGGGCGCATTGGAGACCATGAGAACTAGAAATAGGCGCAAAATTTACAGGGCATTGAGTTCTGCAGTGAATAGTGATGCACAAGCAAATTTCATCATGAAGTATGCACCATATTAACGATCATGTTCAGTCTCTCAAGAATGCCACTAGCTTTTCTTTTGGTTCTTTAAGTTCCATTCTTAGCAAGCTCCGAGATAGTTCTTAATAGGTGATAACAGAAATCGAGCAAAACAAATCTTCCGTGATCTCAGCTGAGCAACATTCATTGAGTCAATTATGTTTACCTGCTTATTTTAGGTTCTTGTAATATTCTGTATAGCAAAGCAACGTTAATGTGTTTATTCCTTTTATGTAAACATTAGCTGTTTATATATAGTCATCACTCATGAAATACAAGGTGCGACAGTTTTTCCAATATCACGCAATTGTGTTCAACTCTCTTAAATGGTATCGAAGAGCCCTCTCCTCTTAAATGAGTTGATCCTCTTTTATTCTCTTCCGTTATGGCTTAAACATCTCCGTCTGTCACCAACTCCAACAGTTCCATTCCTCCTACCGAAACCAACATCATCGCAAATGCCCAACTTCCCTACAAGCTGACCTGAGTGACCTCCTCTCAGGGCCGGCTCTTCCATTAGATAAGTAGGGCAATTGCCTAAGGCCCCAGTGGAAGAAGGCCTAACAAAACATAATTTAAATATAATTTTTTAAAAAGAAAAAAAAATACCTAATTAAAAAATTAATTAACTAAATGAGAGAATATTAAAAGTATTAAATAGATATTATATATGTTATTATTAGTTTTAAAAGTATCCCAAATAATAATTATTTCAGTTACTCTCATTCTAATAATACACTTCTCTTTTTGTCATTAGTAATTTAATATATAATGTAATATAAATAGCAAAATCTAATTTTTGAGTTTTCATAAAAAATTTTGTATAATTCTTTAAAGAGGTAATGGCCCACTTTTTCCCAAATGAATGGATTGTTTATAGAACTTTATTGACAATCATGATTATAATTACTTTTAAGGGTTGGTTGGATACTAAGAATATCTCAAAATATCTGTAAATAGTAATAAAATAGTTTAAATTAAGATATTTAATTAGATTTTGTGAAATGACATAGAAAGTTGCATTTGAGAATTTCTAAGAAGAGTTGTGTTCCCTAGGTTCCCTATCCTAAGAGTATAAAGTATGTATTGTAAAACTAGATTTAATAAAATCCTCTATAAATCAAATTTTTTTTAATAAAATTAGTTATCAGTTGAAAATATGGTATAAAATCTTAATTAATAATTTTACTTTACAAATTTATAAGTGTTATTTTTAAATAAAAATGTAATATAAAAATAAAAATAAATTTATTTTATTTTATTTTTTAAAATAATAACAAAATTTATTTAAAAATTTAGCCTTTTTTAAGTACCGAAACGTATTGAGCCGACCAGGCCTCTTTTAACTTCACTGCATGGCGTGTTCAATTTGACAGCTTGTCCTTGGGTATGTTCTACGTACAGTCATCAATGGTTCCGGCCCATCCCATGGGCATGATTCCGAATCATGAGCTACCGTCTTCAAAACGCCAAAGAGATACTCTTTTTCTCCCGTGTAAAACATAAAAGAGGCAGGTGGTATCTTTTCTTTTTGAATAAAGCTAGTCTGCCGCCCCTAATGGACCGCCGGGTTTACTTAGTGATTAAGGAATTGATTTTAAATGTATTTATGTATTTTTTTTTTACTTAATCTTTAAGAAAGTGATTAAAAAAATAGGAAATAAAAAATGAAAGGAAAAAAAAAAAAAACCACTGGGCGGCACGCCCAGCGGTATGGGTGAGGCGGCAGAGTAGCCTCACCCTTTCTTTTTGTCTTGCAGCTGGGTCCCGCATATTTTTTATCTTTTGAACTGCACCATGTTGCTCAGCTCCACCAACAACTTTTACTTTTTCTTTCCTTTATTTTATACATGGGTCCCATGTGCTCATCAACATGTGCATGTGTTTGAAAATTACCAGCGTGCTTTAGAGCATTGGCATTGACTTCATCAAAAGTCAATGCAAATGCATAAAATGATGAATATGTGTAAAAAGCCACTGCATTGGATTAGTCAAACCGGTAAATGGCAAGTTTTGACCTACAGTGAATTTATGGTTTCCTTCAAATATGAAGGACTACTGCACATTCATCTTCTTATTATTTTACTCGATTTTAATACATTACCGAACAGCTTTTTATTTTCCATCTTCATTTTCCTCCCCGCGTTTTCTCTCCCCCTTTCTCTTTTTCATTTCTCGCACGAAACAACACTTGGATTCTTCAATCCACCGAAACAGCACTTGGATTCTTCACAAGAATCACTCTGATCTGAAGCTACACAAACAGCACTCGCATCCGCTGCTTCAAGTCATCGAAGCTGCACACATCTTTCAAAGAACAACGTAAATTTGAAAACATCGAATCCGAAAACTCGGCCACGGACTTCTCCCTAGCCCGCCACAGCAAATCCCTCTGCCTCTTGGGGCTTCGCCATGCGACATCGACGCCAACCTCGATTCCAGGCCCACTGTCCCTCTTACCCTTCGCGGCTGCACGATCCCCATCGCCTCGAATGGATAAATCACAGCTGCAGGAGCCGGGGTTCTCGAACAGGAAGTTGAGCCAGACAGTGAGCGACTTGGCCAGGGATTCCAGTGCCGTCAACGAGAACCTCCTATATTTCATCTCACCTATGCACATCGGCCCTCATCTTTGACCAGCACAAGATTTTTTCTAAATAAATTGATTTTTTTTTTCGTTTCCCATGTATCGGCCATTCTCTATTTTTTTTTTTTTTGTTTATCTGGGATTTGCTTGGTCTTTGTTCTTCTCTTTGATTTTGCCCCTATATCTTTGGTCTTTGCTTGGAATTTGCGTGTCTGTTTTGAGCACCAAGTGCTCGACAGAACATAAATTACTACTTTGTGTGCTCATCATATTCTAATTGTTTGATCATCATTACGTCAAATTAAATTATTAATGTATATATATAGTAGGTTTAATTGCAAAATATGAAAAATATATATATTATTAAAAAAATAATATTATATTATTATTTTGATGAATCCAATAACTAATCCAATGTGGAATTATGGATATGAAGATTTTAGAATTATGAAAAACTTATACTTTTCATCAAAATTTGAAGATGACTTTGATGAAGCCAATGTGGATGCTCTTACATGTGCCGCTGCCAGCACTCCTTGACACTTGCGATCTACCAATCTGCCAACGTGTTAAGAGAATGAGATACTATGGCTTAACCAGTAACCAAGATCGAAGATCATGCAGATTGGAAGAAAACTAGATATTATTAGAGATTTTATCAAAGTAATTAAGACAAAAAGTGTTTAAACAAATATAAATTAACTAGTTAAATTTATAACATCTTCTTATCATGTTAAACTTTTAAAAGAAGTGGTAATTTCATATGGTATTAAAATAGGTTGATCTTGAATTTGAATCTCAACTCTACATTTTTTAGATAAGTAATGATTTCACAAAATGAAATCGTTTATTTATTTATCTATTTGTTGCTAGGGTTTCAATTTGGAATGAAAGTTATATATATATATATATATATATATATATATATATATATATATATATATATATACTAGGTGGGAGCAACGTGCAAAGCACGTTTGTCTAATTTTATGAAATGGTTATTTGTAAAAAATAATATATATTTTATAAAAATTATTGATGTCACTTAATAATTTAAGGCATATTGGAGAAGATAAAAAAAATTAGTTCAAAATATTATATAATCCAATACATGTTTATAACATCCATAATTTTAGCAAAGATGCATACGAAAAATTTAATAAAAGTCCAACACAAACGGTAGTTCAAAATATGTGTCGTTTGATATTTGTATTATAATTCATCAATTTATGTCATCATGTAGACGATCAATAGAGACAACATTGAAATTCTTATTTTGCTGTTGGTTGAGTTGATCAGCATCAACATAAAGTTAAAACATAATCTTTTTATAAAATTTGTGGTATAATATTTTCTATATATAGCATATATATAAATCATAAAATATATTTTGAAGTTGTTGACCGAATCTTCTCTATCTTGATTAGCTCAAGGATCACGGCCTTTGTCACGTGCCCATCATAGCAAGTCCACGTGTGGAATATGATTTAGCGGAAGCTACGTCCTACTACCATGGAAAAAAAACACTTTGATTAAACACATGTGTATTATATATTATATGAGATTTTTAAATTTGGAATACTTAATAATCTGAGTTAATGAAACGTCTAATACACATGTATACTTAGGGATTCACGTCTTATGCACCTAATACACGTATATATGTTAAGGAGAAAGAGAAAAATATAATAACTAATCTTTAATTACTTATTATTATATAAACTATTAAGCATTGTAATTATTGTGATTAATAAATCATATAACAACATTGAATGCTATCTCCCTCAACATTTATGTCTTCATTCTATATGTCGATTACATTCACACATATTTAAACAAACGGTATTAACTTTAACGGAAAAATAAGAAAAATCGTTAAAATAAGATTTTCCGTTTCATACCCACTTTTTAAATATAGAAGATATATATATTCTAGTTGTGTACGTGCACGAAACCCATTATATGCACGTATTTCTAAGAATAAAAGTAGAAAATGTAAAATCCAATTTCAAAGAGGGTAGGCAAATTGCTAAATACGAACATCATGATAACGATGGCAGGAGAAGTCAATGACTTTGATAACTCTATGGGAATGGGGATATGGATGGGGTTCGTATCATGAGAGGCGAGGTTTGATATCCATCTTAGCCAATGTAAGACTTTGATAAATGATTAGGCAAACAGAAACATATAAATAAGAATATCTTTAATTTGACATTAATATTTAATTTAAACGTACTGGATCGATGGTATCATTCGATCTTTAGGAACAATACATACCTATCATTAATATTATAATTGGGTACGTACCAATATATATATATATATCTTCTATATATAAAAAGTGTGTATGTAACGGAAAATCTTGTTTTAACGGTTTTTCTTGTTTTTCCGTTAAAGTTAACACCGTTTGTTTTAACGGTTTGACATATAAAATGAAGACATAAATGTTGAGAGAGATAACATTCAATATTGTTATATGATTTATTAATCACAATAATTATAATACTTAATAGTTTATATAATAATAAGTAGTTAAAGATTAGTTATTATATTTTTCTCTTTCTCCTTAACATATACACGTATATTATGTGCATAAGACGTGAATCTCTAAATATAATATATGTGTATTATACGTTTCATTAATTCAGATTATTGAGTATTCCAAATTTAAAAATCTCATATAATATATAATATAAGTGTGTTTAGTCAAAGTGTTTTTTTTCCCCACGGTAGTAGGACGTAGCTTTCGTTAAGCCATATTCCACATGTGAGCTTGCTATGGTTGGCACGTGACAAATGCCGTGATCATTAAGTTAATCAAGAAAGAGTAAATTCGGCCAACAACTTCAAAATATTATACCACAAATTTTATAAAAAGATTATATTTTAATTTTATGTTGTCCCTGATCGAATCAACCAACAACAAAATAAGAATTTCAATGTTGTCTCTATTGATCGTCTACATGATGACATAAATTGATGAATTATAATACAAACATCAAGCGACACATATTTTGAACTACCGTTTGTGTTAAAATTTTATTAAATTTTTCGTATACATCTTTACTAAAATTATGGATGTTATAAACATGTATTGGATTATATGATATTTTGAACTAATTTTTTTATTTTTTCCAATATGCCTTAAATTATTAAGTGACATCAATAATTTTTATAAAATATATATTATTTTTTACAAATAATCATTCCATACAATTAGACAAACGTGCTTTGCACGTTGCTCCCACCTAGTATATATATATATATATGTGAACGCCTAAATTAATTGTACAAAGTCTAAAAATCAATTATCTCAATATTACCAAATGCATGTAACCTGATTGACATAACCCTCAGTCTCTAAAATAGAAGTCTGGAGTTCGAAACCCACCTCCTCCAAATATATTAAAAAAATTATCTCAATACTTTTTGGGACGTTTTCAGTAGTGCAAACATGTTTGATATAATGAGGAATTTATATGAAGAATTTGAGCAATATATTTGTTTTTTCAATTGACCAAACTCTTATCAAATTAAAGGAAGTGCGATCCCTAAATATTTGTGAAGTTTAAGCCACGATCGTCTCAAATACATGTGAGGCGTTTTGATTTTAAATAACTACACCAAATTACAAAATGGACTTAGTGGGGAAACTATCATGAAAAGTCTAAGCTGCCACAATTGCCTATTAAGGGTAGGTTTGGAGCATGGGATGATATATAAAATTATCATCTAATCTCATTTTATCTCTTCCTATCTTATTTATAAACATAATTAAAATACAACTTTCAGATAAAAAAAATTCAAATCTTTTCAAATCCTCAAATAAAAATAATATTATAAAATTATATTCTTAAAATATTTTAATTTTATAATAATTTTTATTCAACTTTTTTTCTCTCTTTTTTTCCAAAATCTAAAAAATACTCAACTTAAACTATCTGATCATTACTATTCACAATCTATCTTACTATTATTTACAAAATTATCATCTCATCTACTTTCCAAACCTACCTTAAATCTTAAGTCATCCGAGTGATACGTCAAATAGATAGGCATGTGAGTTATAAATTAGTAAAAATCTAGTGTATGGAAATGTTTTAGTTTTCAGATTGTTAGTTACCTCTGGTGTGTGCTTTGATCTCTATTTATATACACTGAGTGTTCAATTGGTAAGGCTTGCCTTACGGCCTGATCCACTCTAATCCTTGCTTGACTGTGGACCATTATTGTAATACCTCGTTTTTACGTGTATTTTCACTGAAGGAGTATTTTAATTTAATTAAATAATTGTTCTTTTATTTTAAATTATCGAATTTTAAATGGATTTTATTTGTTGTTTGAGTTTAAATTGCTGTTTAATTTATTTTAGCTGGTTTTTTGATTTAAAATTAAGTTGTTAGTTTTTACTAGTTATTTATTATATTTTAGTTTTATGTTGTGTTTAAATTATTTCCTTGGTTTTATAGCTTTTAAAGTTGTTTTCGTTGGATCAGTTTTTGGACTCCAGAAGTGAGGACTGGACCTCATTTCTTTTCCACATCTTTTCTTTTTCTCTTTTTCCTTTTTTTTCCTTTCTTTCTTTTCTTCTTTTTCTTTCTTTTTCTTTCTCTTTCCCCGTTCCCTCTCTCTCTCTCTCTCTCTCGCTCGAACTCCTCTCCCTCTCTTTATCGCCATTTGCCTTCAGCCGCCCAGTCCGCCGGCGTGTAGCACACCGCCCCTCCCACCTGACTCCCCTTCGGCCGGCGCACCTCCCCACAAAATCTTGGCCCCATCCGTGCTACCGCTAAGCCGCACGCTCCACTCCAAGCTGCGGCGTCCAAGTGCTCCAGCACCGTCGTTGCTCCACCTCCGGTTACCATCTCTTCACCACTTCATCACCGACTCATTGCCGTCCTAAACTACCCATTTCCAGCTCCGATCCGTCGCCGGAGCAACCCCCACGACCTAACTTTCCGATTTGGGTATTTTGGCCTTCCACTGCCGTTTTCGCAACCACCCACGGCCAACCTTCACTTCCACTAACCTCATAAACAGCTCTAAGCTATTCCTTACCAATCTCGAGTCTTAGTTTGTCCCCAATCAAAAGTGGGTATTTTACAACCCACGGCCACAGTGTTTTTACACTGTTACGTTGCTTTTTCTTCGTCGTTTGCTGCTCGTTGATCCATCGAAAATTATTATATAGCGCTGTAAGTATTTTCCAAATTTCATTTTAGATTTAAATATATTATTGCTTTTACAATAAATATTTGTGGCTGGTTGGTTATTCCGGACTGAGTTCGAGGAGTCGGGGGTCGGATGGATTTGAAGATGGAGTTAAGTATGTTTTGGTTGACATTGAGATTTATTGGATACCTTGCATTTTGATGTTTGCATTGCATAGTGCATGCATGTTCATGTTTGAAAAGGAAAACTAGGTTTTCGTGTAATTGCATACATGTATATGTGTTGGAACTTGAAAACTGGGTTTTCAAGCGAGAAATGTTTTATTGGTATATGTGAACGATTGGATTGATTGGTTTGAGTCAGAGGCACGTGTAGGGATGGTGGTAAATAGGGATGATGGTATAGTCCCCCCTGCGGTTCCTGCCTACGGTGCACGCGTAGGGATGGTGGTAGAGTCCCGCTAATGATTCCCGCCTACGGTGCACGCGTAGGGATGGTGGTGAGCAAGGATGGGGGTAAAGTCCCGCCTGCGATTCCCACCTACAGTGCTCTGATGGTTTGGTTAATGGGCCATTTTCTGGAAAAATTGCGAGATTGGTTTTTGGGCCATTATCTGGGATAATGGCGAGGATATGTTTAAAGGAAATATTTTGGGCGAAAATCCCATTTTGGCGTGTGGTAAAATGTAGATTTTTGGGACATGTGCATTTGGCATCTTTTCTTGCATATTGTTGAGTGTAATATATTTTTATCTTGTGGCGTTTGGATTATTACTTACCTGCGACACCATTTTTGGTACCATAGACTTTGATGCAGAGGTTGAGGAGGAGGAGAAGGCTGAGCCCGAGGAGGCGGCTCCGCCATAGTTTTGACTTGGAGTTGCCTATCTTTGAATATTATCTGTATTTGTTTTTATGTTATGTATTTGGATTTGAGATAGTGTTGAGCTTGTAATATTTTATTATGTGTATTTTAAATGAATTTTTATTTAAACAAAAATTCTGGTACTTAGTTGTAAGATATTTATTATCCGCTGCGTTATTTATTTGTACACATGTTGCATGTACACACACTTGGCACTTGGCGATGGGATGTGTAACCCGTGTTGTCATCATCCTGACATCTCGATTTCCACGTGTCTGTACGTGGGAGTTGGGGGCGTCACAATTATGGCTTCAAGTTTGCTTGTATGGCAGATACCGTGCTAAGAGGAATTAATATATTGAGCAAATATCATGGGTGAGTATCACATGGAAGATTATTACCTTTTTTTATTTCGTCATTAAATCACTATTAATGATGGTTGGATTCCAAATCTACATCAGCGCTTCTTGGCAATCGTGGCCTTGGTTTCTACTAGGTAGGCTTATGGCTTTGGGTTCATGGGCCTTTATGGTATGGGGTTTGGCCCAATTTCTTTAAGGGAATACTCGACTCGCCAGTTACTTTGCAAATTCTTATCACAGGGTCGTAATGGGAGTTTTAACTCCGATCTTCGTCATTTCAATGACCTTTTTCCCATTTCATTTCACTCTTCTTGACCAAACATATTCTCACATCTAGGGTAGTGTATGCCTGGTTACTTTCCACATCCTTTTGTGCAACACGGATCACAGGATCTCCTCATTTTGCCTTCTTGTTAGGAGCCATCTAACTGTTGCTATTCCTTTTTAAATCCCTCTCTTCCTCGCATTTTTGCTTTCTACCCTTGTACTCTCATTCAAACTCTAATTGCTCCCTGCCTTTGTGCTCCCCTACAAACCCTAGTCTTCTGTCCTTCAGTTTTTACTTTTAGCCTTTGCTCCCTTCATCTCTGATGGCTCCCCGTAATACTTCTCCTTCAACTCCCATGGTTCCCGTTCCTCACTTTCCGACCATGGTTCCACCAACAAGTCTAGGGGTGCTAGCTCACAGCATTCAAACGAATTCGAGGGCTGCCATTGGTCTGTGACTACCTCTCAGGCAGATTTGGATTCAATGAGGGACAGGTACGGGGTTCTAGATTCAGTGGTTTTGATTTTCCTGGGACCTGCCATGGGGTTGTCAATTCGAAAGGGTTTTGTTTTTTAATTTTTTATAGATGAGTATAATTCTCTGATGGGGCTCCAACTCCCCATTTAACGCATTTTTCACAACGTTTTGGATTTTATGGATCTAGCCTCTTCACAACTTCTTTCTAACACTTGGAGGATTTTGTTGTCGTGCTACGTGGCGTCAAGTTTTGGAGCCTACCAATGAGGAATATCTTGATCTTATTGCTAGGGAATTCCTTGTTACTCATGGCATTCGATGCCATGACAGAAGTCAATGTAGCTTTCGTTCTTGGACTAACTATAGGGTGACGCATTTGGAATCCTGTTATTCTATGTCAAAGAGTGGCCCAAGAAGTTTTTCTTTGTTTCAAGTATGTGTTGGGAATTTCCTTTGGGTGAAGCTAGCCGTCAGGAGTTTCTGATTCACGCTTTGTGGAGTGTTGTTCTAGAGGATCACAATCACATCATAACACTTTCTAACTGAGAGGAGACCTATCTGCACTTAATTTATTCTTGGGTCGAGCATAATCGGCTACTTGGTCTAATGTTCTTCTTACTCAGGCGAACATTGACTGATTTTAGTTTCATCGAATCTTACCCATGTTGTAGGTTGCCAATTTTTAAGTAGACCATTTAATCCCTGTGGACAAAAGAAACCTCCTTCCATTTCGCTGAAGCAAGAAGGGAAGAAGCCTCGCTAGGATAGTGACTCAATTCATGGGCAGCGTTGAACAACAATGGTGGGTTTCATCACCTCGAGGAGGCAGTGGGTTGGTTCAACCAATCTCCCACACTCTTGACTTGGCGGTGGTTTTGGACGCTAAGTTCCCTAATCTAGGCAATCGAGGACAGGCTCATTAGCCCTCCCCAACTCTTGATTGCTTGGTTGAAACCTTTGGTCAAGAGGAGATGAACATCGACGTGGTACTGCATTATGAGTTTCTAGGGTCTGCCTCTAAGGGTTCTTCATGTTCCCTTCCTTAGATGCCCTTTGAAGAAGTGGGAGTAATGTCGTTGGCGCTAGGAGATCATGCTGAAGCATATAGGGCTGGTGGGGAGGAATTACCTTAGCACTATCGTGATGCCTAATCATCGTTTCTCCCGTCCAAAGTTTATGGTAGGAAAACTCTTGATTTCCCATTTAACCCTCAGGGATTATTTTGTGATGATCCTTCAAGTGCCAACCTTAGCAGGGTTAGGTTTCTATACCTTCCTTGCCTTTCAACACTTTGCCTCCTAGGGGAGGAGCTTCTTGGGAGCAGCTTCTTCACCCTCCCATTTAGAGGAGACTTCAGCCCAGGTCTTTCCTTCGAGTGATACCAAACAATCTAGAAATGGTAGATTTGTAGTTTTGAATGATGCTACCTTCTTACCACAATCCTCTAAGGCTTCGTTACCTCACCGCTTTGGACAAGCGAGCACGTCCAAGCCTTCTTTCATCGGCGATGAGATTAACTCTTCGGGGTTGCCTGGCCCCTCGAGGTCTTATTCCTTATGGCCGACAACCATATGGATGAGTTGGTTCGTGACACCACATGCAAACTTAGGAGTTCCTATCCTCAATAAGCTTCTATATTCTAGTCACCATATTCCGTTCCTTTCAATTTCATAATCTTGAATCGTTCTATGTCCTAGGGGCCTGATTAACTTGCCGGTAGGATCATTGATAGCTAGGCTTATCAAGAGGAAGAGCTTCACTCCCTACATGCCTTTGCTGACAAGGCCCATCGAGTTGTTTTCGAGGTAAGGGTGGAGAGGGATGAGATTGAGAAGGCTTACTACCATTTGAAGTCTTACTCCCACACACTAAAAGATGATTTCGTCACCCTTCATCCCATGGTCAATCTTTGATAGGACTTGGAAGTGTCTCGAGAGGAAGTGTCGAGGTGCTACTTCACGGCTAAAGTCTTGGAGGAGAAATGTGATACTACACGAGATAGGCTCTAACTCCTTGACCAAGAGTTAGAGCCTAGACCAAGAGTTAGAAAAGACTAAACAACATTGTATCAACTATGGTAACAAGGTGACTCAAGTAGAGAATTCATGCCGGACGCTTAACATAGACCTTAACTGTGCCAGTGGCGAGAAGGCCCAAATAGAAACTCGATTCAAGGAGGTAAACAAGGAGTTCAAGGAGCATGACCAATGCTTTTGTGCATCTCAGCAATGTAACAAAGACCTTGAGGCTGAAACTAGCTTGTTCTAAGCAACAATATGTTGAATTAGAAGCCGAACTAAGGGCATACGAAATGGAGCTTGGGGTTGGGTTACAAACTTGACTTACAAAAGTTGAGAGACCACCTGCTAGAGAACCCTTGCACCAACTTAATGTCCTTGGACTTATAGTCCATTAGCCCAAGTCTCGCCGCCTTCCAAGTCCTCAATTCCTAGGGTAGGGATGTGATGCTCGACGCCTTTCCTCCTCCATCTTGCATCCATTAGTTTCCTATTTTTCCTTGTACTTGTATCATTCTTCTAACAACTTTGTTCTTTTTTACGAATTTGATCTGGGTTTTGTCTGTTTTGGTTGGACTTCTTTTGTTGGGTATGCTTCAATCCTATTAATCGTTATTGGCTAGAAATGACTGGCGTGTTTGCATGAATGTGACTATTTAGAACACTTGGCTTTGTGGTTAACCAGGGAATATGCTTGCCTGCACTAGTTGTAGAGGGATGATGAACTTAAGGAAGTGACATCATCCTTTAATTGCCGGATGTGAGTGTTAAGACACTCAGCTTTGGGGCTTAACCGGAGATAGGGTTGACCACACTAGTTGGTGAGGAATGAAACACTTAAGAAAATTGTTTTATACAGTAATCGTCAGATGACAGTGTTAGGAAACTTGCCTTTGGTGCTAGGTGAGAGATGGGCTTGACCACACTAGTTGGCAAGGAGTGAAACACTTAAGGAAGTTCTTTCATCCTTTAATTGTCTGATGCAAGTGTTAGGACTCTTGGCTTTGAGGCTAGGTGGGGAGATGGGCTTGACTATGCTAGTTGGTGAGGAGTAAAACGGTTGAAAGTTGTTTCATCCTTTAATAGTCAGATGCAGTTGTTAGGACACTTGGCTTTGGGGCTAGGCGGGAGATTGGCTTGACTATGCTAGTTGGCAAGGAGTGAAAAACTTAAGAAAGTTGTCTCCTTCTTTGGTAGTACAAGAGACACAATTCAAGAAGAAGATGGCTTCCTTGCAATAATAAATTTACATGAAGGAATTTAAGTAAGGTACTTTCTGATATGCCTAGCATTTCCTAGGTGAGGCAATTCCTTCCCTTCTGCATCCTTAAGGCAACATGACCCTGGTCAGATGATAGGCAATAACCACATATGGTCCCTCTCGCTTGGGACTGAGTTTACCTTCTCCTTAAGTGGTTGCTCTTTTATCCTTCAGAACTAAATCTCCCATTTTGAATGACTTGGGCTTGACCCTTCTATTGAAGTAATGCCCTGCCTTTCTCTTGTTAGTTGTAGCCCTAACCTCTACCTTTTCTTTCATTTCTTCTACCAGGTCAAGATTTTCGTCCAACTCGTGGTTCTTCAAGATCCCCAATAGTATTTTGTTGGTTGCCTAAACTTGTATATTTTCTTGGGGGTGTCATAGGGAGGAGTACTTGACTTTTATTCGTAGTTTGGTACACCAATTGCGATAATGGTCCAAATCAATATACTGGTCATTATCTAAAAAGATGCCTCATGGTATACCAAATCGGCATACAATGACTCTCCATAGGAATCTGGTCATGCTATTGGTCGTGATCGTTGCTAGGGCCTGTACTTTTACCCATTTCGTGAAGTAGTCCATGACGACGATAATAAAGTTCGTTCCTCATTTTTCTAGGGGTATAGGTCCAATGATATCGACTCCTCATTGTGCGTAAGGCCATGGTAATGTAAACAACGTTAATTCTTCAAGCGAGCAATAGGGCACTGGGGCATGTAGTTGACACTTCCCACATTTCCTTATGAATTCTTCTTCATACCTGAGGGCGTGATGCCAATAATAGTCTGCTCTCATGGCTTTTCTTGCCATAGCTTTTTTGCCCAAGTAATTCCCAAATATCTCTTCGTGTATTTCTACTAATACATATTGAGCATCTTCTTGCGAGACGCATGATTACGCCTAAAAAATAATGCAGTAGTTGTAGTACAGCTTTAGGGTGTCAATTCTGCAGGAAGACCAATTAAAAGAATAGTAGAAAGAACAAAAAAACTAAAGAAAAATATTAAATGATTAATGAAGAACAAAGATTAATTTAAAATGTAAATTGAAGTGAAGCAAAGTTACTAACAGAAGAAGTAATAAAATTGACGAACAATAGAGCGTCGGGAATCTCTAGTACAAATCCGGTATTTTAATTATTCTTAATTCATTGAATAACTCAATTGGGACCTCAATTATCAAAATTTCCAATCGGAAGGTATAGATTTATAAACCAAAATTAAACCAAATATAACCCTTTGAAAAATCATTCACCACTTTTAAAATACATAAATTATTATCCCTATTGAGAAAATCTAACGACGACAATATACTCATGGAGCAATATTGTAGCAAAGAACTAAACTAATATAGATAAATAATTTATCAAAACATAATCAAAGAACTAATCCATTCAATAGAAAAAGCATGACTGAATTCATAAACAAAATAAATTCATTGATTATTCGGAGAAAAAAATCAACAATGAATTGAAAATAATAAAATAAAAGAGTTTTAGTAATTGAAAATCAAATACATAAATTTAAAATATCATCTAATGTGCAAGTTCATCCCTAAACCTACTTCAGAATTTAGTTATTCATAAATATAATAGACAACAAAAATCTTCAGAGAAAAATAAAGCAAACGGCGGCCATGGAAGTGATTTTCTCATATATTCAGATATGCCTCTTGTGCCTCTCCTTCCCTCCTATTTCGTGCTAATGATATGCTTATATAGGGTAGGAAAGATACGCTAATGTCTTCATAATTTCCGCATAAAAAATTGTCTAAATTTTATGACTCATATTGGCAGCCATGTATGTGCTTTAGGAGTTTGAATTTGGAAATTCTTATTATGGACAAATTTATAGATCTTTAAGATAGATTTCTAAAGCATCAAGAATCGCATCAATATGATATCTGAGTAGAAAGTTATGATCCAAATATTAAAGTATATCCAGACTATCTCCCAGCGGATTTCGGATTTAGACTTCTTGTGATTTCATTTTGTGATTTCTTTCTCTTTTTTTTCTTGATTCAAATTGCTCTCAAACCTCATGAAATCTCTTCTTTGAATTTGACTAGGCTTTGACTTGCTCTTTTATAAAATCTGAAATTAAACATGAAAATCTGCTTAGGAGTATCCTAAAGTAAATAGAAATTCAATTCAAGAATACACATTAATTTCTATTAATTCTATTCACATTTTAGCATTTTAATCTAATAATAGGCTATTTAGAATATACTTTCGTACACTCATCAATGCATCTTAAGAGAGGTTTAGAGAAGCCTAGTTTATACAACACCCCATTAATCAGGGCGAATCGAGCTACTCTATTCTTTAACTTTCTCTTCTCCCATTTCTCGTGGGTAGCTCCCTGGTGGATTGAAACATGCTCACATTGAGCACCCACTCCAAGATTTCTGGTCCTATTTTTGAAACTTCGAGCTCGACAACGGAGTTTTATACTATTCTAGTCATTACTTTCCATGGTAAAGCTAACACATCTATGCCCAATGGTGCTCGCACCAATTTGTCTACTTTCCAGTTGTCCTCCTAGGGTATATGTTTTTGAAATATCAGAAGTGGTCATGTTTCTCCCATATTTGCTACAAGTACATCTTATGCTTTTCCCCTTTTGTCAAGTATTCTCCTATCACTTGGTTGACTACTACTTGAGAGTCTACCCTTACATTAATTTCTCTCACCCCGAGCACATCTACCACAACGAGTCCTGCCAGCAAAACTTCATATTTTGCTTTGTTGTTAGTAGTCTTAAACATGAGTTTTATCACATAGAAAACTTCCTCACCGAAATTAGTTATGATCTATACGCCTACTCTCCCACCACTGAGACAGGAGGAGCTGTCGACATAGACTTGCTAGGGATTCTTCGTTAGTGTCATTTAGTCTTTTGAGGGAGAATTGGTGAACTCTACTACGAGATCTACTAGTATTTTCCCTTTGATGGAAACACAAGAGAGATATTCAATGTCAAACTCACTTAGCTCTATCGAACAATTCATTAGGCGTTTACATGCTTCGTCGGTCATCCAACGTTGAGGATTTCTTCATATGTTACTTTTTGAGCATGTGCCTTCATGCCGAAAGACGTTGAACGGCCTCAAATGAATCCCCCTTGGACTGTTCCAATTTTGCCGAGGGGTGCTTTGTTCATGTTTGGACTTTGGCAGGGGATTCTTTCAGGGTTCCCTCTCATTGTCTTTGGCCTTTCACTCCTACGAGAACCCTGAACCCGTTCTTGCCCTCTTTCTATTGTCAACCTTAGGGGCAAGGAATTTTGGGTGACTAATCACTCCAGCTCCTCATTCCCCGCCCACATGGTCTCAATTATTTGTTTAGGAAGTGGTAGTCTTGAGCATCCACCGTCATGCTACTAGCGTGATCTTTTCATCCTGAGCATCCACTATCATGCGCTCTTTATTGAGTCTAGCTAGGTATTCTTTTAAGCTCTCATGCTCCCATTGTTTGATGGTAAAGAGGTATGCAACCGATCACCTCTTTTTGTTGGCCATGATTTGGGTAAGGAACTGTCTGCCCAATTCCTCAAAACTATCTATAGAGCCCCACTGTAGAGCTCCAAACCATCCTCTCATTGTCTCCTATAGGGTTAAGAGGAAATATTTACATGCATTCTTCCCGAGAAAACCGTAGAGTGTCATGTGAGTCTTAAATGCCTCTAAATGCTCAATTGGATCCTTAGATCCGTAGTACATTTCCACTTGCAAAACTTAGAATTTTGGCAGGAACTACACTACCATTATTTCTGCACTATAAGGCAGATCTATGTTGTTAAGCAATTGATCAACAATGAAGATGCACCTATCCTCTTAGCCTTTTCCTATTATTTGTCCATGAGATTGCGTAAATCATGGTGCATCTTCTTCCATTGTTTGTCGTCGAAAGTCGTTATGCCCATGCTTTGCAAATTCGCTTCGGTTTTTTCATTATGGCTTGGTGTAGTATCTTCTCATGAACTAGCATTTCTTCATTTTAGAGCCTCGTTTTTTCACTTGAGACTCTCCATCTCCAAAGCCATTTTCCTTATTCATTCTTCCATTTCTGTGAATTTCCCTTCCATGCTATCGTTTGTTCATTCGCATGTCAAAATTGTTTCTTGATTGTAGGTTGCTTGAGAATGCATCGTTGCAGGCATACGGAAAGCATGTTTATGCCCCATGGACAGCGCTAGCTGTTGTCGTATTCCAGTAAAAGATCTCTAACAACTTGTAACCAAAAAGAAAGTGGGGCTTGGTGTAATGAGGGGCACCTTCGATGCAAGTCAATGAAAATCCAATACACAAAATGTTTTAGTTTTTAAATTGTAAAGTTACCTTTTGTGTATGCTTTGATCTCCATTTATATAGACTGAGTGTTCAATTGGTAAGGATTGCCTTATGACTTGATCCACTCTAATCGTTGCTTGACTATAGACCGTTATGGCTTCAGATTTGCTTGTATGGCGAATACCATGCTAAGAGGTATATTAATCATGAGCGAGTGTCGCACTGAAGATTATACCTTCTGTTTATTTTGTTATTAAATCACTATTAATGATATTTGGATTCGAAGCCCACATTAGCACTTCTTAGTAGTCGCGGCTTTGATTCCTACTGGTTATGGCTTTATGTTCATGGGCCTTTATGGTGTGGGGTTTGGCCCAATTTCTTTGAGGGAATACACAACCCACCATTATACATACAACCATTTGTACAATCCTTTACACAATCCTATTTTAAATAAGATGTATTTTTATAAATAACTTATAAAATTGACACCGTTTTACAGAAACACTATCAATTTAAATCATAGCTGTAAAATGATTGTACATGTACCATGCCTCTTTAGGTTTTTATCCACATATGTGATGCAGTCCTGTTTGGGATTAGACGGTAACTGAAGCATTGAGACAGATAATTTAAACCTACCTGTTTTCTTTAAAAAAATTTAATTAGTGACTAAGAAAGTAGTTTTTAATAATGTCGTGAAATTTTTTTTAAATGCTTATAGGTATGAAAATTTTGAATAAAAAAATAAAGAAAAAAGACCAATTGGTCTTGTCGGTAGCCATTCTAATATATATACAGAGCCCGTCCGTCTTCAAGGAGATAGGGACAATCATGCCATATGATGTGCACAATCTAATTGATAAAATGGAGCCATTAGCAAATTTGCTGCTAATTTTATCTGTTAATTCTGCTAGATTTCTCGTACTAAGTACGTCACCCTCCATATATATGTTTATTTAAGCCCTGTTTGTGGTAATCCATCACAGGCCCTTATAATTTGAAATCGAATTTGGACGATACTAATAGTAGTAAAAGTGGGATATAATAAATGGGGAAAAAAAATCTATTTGGTTTGATAATTAAAAAAAAAAAATTCTCATTTTTAACAAATCCAACTCAAGTATGAATTATGTTAGTACTCAGTAGTACAAGGACAACTAATACTATTAAAGTAGATTTTCAACGTAAAAACTGTGTGAGTACCTTCAATGTTCCTATTTATCCAAGTCTAATCACAAGTCGCACATTCAAGATTCTCCTTAATTTAGTCATGATTCAGAAAAAGATCAAAATGAAACGTGTAAAAGAAATAATTCCTTTGAATGACACGAGAAGGTTATGTCATTTCTCTCTAGAATTCATCAAAGCGTACATGTGTGACTGCACTAATCAATATCTGTTATCTACTGTGTTTAACAGAGGGTTTAACTTCTTGAGTTCAAGTAGATTACTTATAACGTAATCGATTCCCTCTCCCTTTACCTTTCATTTTAAACACACTTTAATTCTTCTTTTAGTCTTTACCGGCAATCGGTCCCCCTTTATCATGTCATCAACCACCACATTTGAAAAGTTCAGATTGGAAAAAAAAAAACATGGGTGGATTATTAATCTATAAACTAGGGATGTTTTATTTCTACATCCACCATTATGGCTCTTACACCTCTCTATTTCAAACATATGGGACCCATACGTGATAAAAAGAGGAATCTCAACTGTTGAAGCTGCAAGTTGAGGTAGTAGGCTGCAAGAATCCTGTCCTGCTCTTTAACATAATTTGTCATGGAAAAAAAGGAAGAGAAAAATAGAAGAAAGAGTACCTGCTAGAAAACCAGCATACAATTACAACCACCCAAGTGCCCAACAAAAATTACAACCACCCAAGTGGTGAATCGTATGCTCTGTTTCTTGGACAATTCTTTGATGCATTCACTTTTATAGGCTGGAGGCGGGGGAATCAACTATTTGGAGTCACCATGAAAAAAAAAAGGAAGAAAAAAGGGTAAAGCAAGACAAACAATGAAACAAAACCAGAGAGAGCACAACCAAAACGAAAGAAAAGAAGATTATATAGGTAAAGATTCTTTTGTATTTATTCACAGAAATGGCAGAATCACGGTAACCAACTCATGAACCTGAAATAAAGTCTCCAAAGAGTATGTAGTAATTCAGAATGACCACAAATGAGGCCTGGGGGGCGCATTGGAGACCATGAGAACTAGAAATAGGCACAAAATTTACAGGGCATTGAGTTCTGCAGTGAATAGTGATGCACAAGCAAATTTCATCATGAAGTATGCACGATATTAACAATCATGTTCAGCCTCTCAAGAATGCCACTAGCTTTTCTTTTGGTTCTTGAAGTTCCATTCTTAGCAAGCTCCGAGATAGTTCTTAATAGGTGATAACAGAAATCGAGCAAAACAAATCTTCCGTGATCTCAGCTGAGCAACATTCATTGAGTCAATTATGTTTACCTGCTTATTTTAGGTTCTTGTAATATTCTGTATAGCAAAGCAACGTTAATGTGTTTATTCCTTTTATGTAAACATTAGCTGTTTATATATAGTCATCACTCATGAAATACAAGGTGCGACAGTTTTTCCAATATCACGCAATTGTGTTCAACTCGCTTAAATGGTATCAAAAAGCCCTCTCCTCTTAAATGAGTTGATCCTCTTTTATTCTCTTCCGTTATGGCTTAAACATCTCCGTCTGTCACCAACTCAACAGTTCCATTCCTCCTACCGAAACCAACATCATCGCAAATGCCCAACTTCCCTACAAGCTGACTGAGTGACCTCCTCTCAAGGCTGGCTTTGCCGAATGAGGCCGGCTCTTCCATTAGGCAAGTTGGGCAATTGCCTAAGGCCCTAGTGGAAAAAGGCCTAAAATAACATAATTTAAATATAATTTTTTAAAAAGAAAAAAAAAATACCTAATTAAAAAATTAATTAACTAAATGAGAGAATATTAAAAGTATTAAATAGATATTATATATGTTATTATTAGTTTTAAAAGTATCCCACGTAATAATTATTTCAGTTACTCTCATTCTAATAATACACTTCTATTTTTGTCATTAGTAATTTAATATATAATGTAATATAAATAGCAAAATCTAATTTTTGAGTTTTCATAAAAAAATTTGTATAATCCTTTGAAGAGGTAATGGCCCACTTTTTCCCAAATGAATGGATTGGTTATAGAACTTTATTGACAATCATGATTATAATTACTTTTAAGGATTGGTTGGATATTAAGAATATATCAACATATCTGTAAATAGTAATGAAATAGTTTGAATTAGGATATTTTATTAGATTTTGTGTAATGACATAGAAAGTTGAATTTGAGAATTCCTACCAGGTCCTAAGAGTATAAAGTATGTATTGTAAAACTAGATTTAATAAAATTCTCTATAAATCAATTTTTTTTTAATAAAATTAGTTATCAGTTGAAAATATGGTATAAAATCTTAATTAATAATTTTACTTTATAAAATTATAGGTGTTATTTTTAAATAAAAATGTAATATAAAAATAAAAATAAATTTATTTTATTTTATTTTTTAAAATAAAAAAAAATATTTAAAAATTTAACCTTTTTTAAGTACCGAAACGTATTGAGCCGACCATGCCTCCTGGGTGATGCTACGGAGCCGCCCCAAACATACCGCTGGGCGATACGCCCAGCGTTTTTATTTTTTTTTTGCATTTTTCTTTTTAGATTTTTTTAATATATTTAAACATTTTTAAAAAATATAAAAAAAATATCAATACACTTAAAATCACTTCCTTAATCACTAAGTAAAAAAAATTTTTAAAAAAAAATTTTGTGACCAGCGGTCACTTTGAGAAGGCATGGGAAGGGCATCCAAGCATTTTCCCTCCTTTAACTTCCCTGCCTGGCGTGTTCAATTTGACAGCTTGTCCTTGGGTATGTTCTACAGTCATCAACGGTTCCAGCCCATCCCATGGGCATGATTCCGAATCATGCGCTACCGTCTTCAAAACGCCAAAGAGATACTCTTTTTCTCCCGTGTAAAACATAAAAGAGGCAGGTGGTATCTTTTCTTTTTGTCTTGCAGCTGGATCCCGCATGTTTTTTATCTTTTGAACCGCAGCATGTTGCTCAGCTCCACCAACAACTTTTACTTTTTCTTTCCTTTATTTTATACATGGGTCCCATGTGCTCATCAACATGTGCATGTGTTTGAAAATTCCCAGCGTGCTTTACATGTGCCGCTGCCAGCAATCCTTGACACTTGTGGTCTACCAATCTGCCAACGTGTTAAGAGAATGAGATACTATGGTTTAACCAGTAACCAATATCGAAGATCATGCTGATTGGAAGAAAACTAGATATGATTATAGATTTTATCAAAGTAATTAAGACAAAAAGTGTTTAAACAAATATAAATTAACTAGTTAAATCTATAACATCTTTTTATATATGATAGCCCTTTTTTACATATTTCTTTACTGAAAAAGTATTTTAATTTAATTAAGATATTGGTTCTTTTATTTTAAATTATCAGATTTTAATTAGATTTATTTATTATTTTTAGTTTAAATTGCTGTTTAATTTATTTTAGCTCGTTTTTTAATTTAAAATTTAGTTGTTAGTTTTTATTTGTAATTTATTATAATTTAGTTTTATGTGGTGTTTAAATTATTTTCTTTATTTTATAACTTTTAAAGTTGTTTTCGTTGCAGCAGTTTTTGGACTTCAGAGGTGAGGATTGGACCTCATTTCTTTTTCCTCATCTTTTCTTTTTCTCTTTTCTTTTTCCTTTCTCTTTCTTTTCTTTTTTTTTCTTTCTTTTTTCTTTCCTTTCCTCGACTCTCTCTCCTCCCAGAACCGCCCAACGCTGGGGCCGTGACCTACACCGCCCACCCAGATTTCTTCCCCTTCGGCCGGTGATCATCCCCACCAAGTTTTACCTCCATCCGAGCCGCCTTTGCCCCCACGAACTCCTCCAAGCCGAACGGCTTTTGTGCTATTCTGCTGCCATCGCTCCACCTCCAGCCACCATCTCTTCACCACTTCATCGCAGACCTCTTGTCGTCTTAAACCGCCCATTTCCGGCTCCGATCCGTCACCGGAGCAGCCCCCACGAGCTCAATGTCGTTTTACCCATTTTGTCCTTCTACCGTTGTTTTTGCCACCACCCACAGCCAATCCTCACTTCCACTAATTTCATAAACACCTCTAAGTTATTCTTTATCAATCCCAAGTCTTGGTTCGTCCCCATTCGAAAGTGGGTATTTTACAACTCACGGCCACAGTGTTTTTACACTGTTACGTTACTTTTTCTTCGCCGTTTGCAGCTCGTTGATCCACCGAAAATTATCATATAGCGCTGTAAGTATTTTTCAAACTTTTTTAGATTAAAATATATTTTTGTTTTAACAATAAATTATGACTGGTTGGTTATTCCGGAATGAGTCCGAAGAGTCGGGGGTCAGATGAATTTGAGGATGGAGTTAATTATATTTGGTTGATATTGAGATTTCTTGGATATTTTGTGTCTTGATATTTGCATTGCATAATGCATGCATGTTCATGTTTAAAAAGGAAAATTTGGTTTTTGTGCAATTGCATGCATGTATATGTGTTTGAACTTGAAAACTGGGTTTTCAAGCGAGAAATATTTTTCTGGTATATGTGAACGATTGGATTGATTGGTTTGAGTCAGAGGCACGTGTAGGGATGGTGGTAAGCAGGGATGGTGGTAGAATCCCGCCTCCGATTCCCGCCTAGAGTGCTCTGATGGTATGGCTAATGGGTCATTTTCTGGAAAAATTGTGAGATTGGTTTTTGGGCCATTATATGGGATAATGGCGAGGATATGTTTAAAAGAAATGTTTTGAGCCAAAAATAGGATTTTTGACGTGTGTGGAAAATGTGAATTTTTGGGACATATGCATATGGTATCATGTGCATGCATATTGTTGTGGCATAGATATATTTTTATCTTGAGATTTCTTTGGATTATTACTTACCTGTGACACCATTTTTGATACCGTAGATTTTGATGCAGAGGTTGATGAGAAGGAGGCTCAGCCTGAGGAAGTGGCTCTGCCAGAGTATTGGCTTGGAGTTGATTTACTTTTGGATAATATCTTTATTTGTTTTTTATGGTATGTAATTGGTATTTGAAATAGTGTTGAACTTGTAATATTTTATTACGTGTGTTTTAAGCTAATTTGTATTTAAATAAAATTCTGGTACTTAGTTGTAAGACATTTATTATCCACCGCTTGTTTTATTTGTATACATGTTGCATGTACACACACACTTGGCACTTGGCGATAGGATGTGTGACCCGTGTTGTCATCATCCCGACGTCTCGATTTCCATATATCCGTACGTGAAAGTTGGGAGCGTCACATTATCATGTCAAACTTTTAGAAGAAGTGGTAATTTCATATGGTATTAAAATAGATCGATCTTGAGTTTGAATCTCAACTCTACATTTTTTAGATAAGTAATGATTTCACAAAACGAAATCATTTATTTATCTATTTGTTGCTAGGGTTTCAATTTGGAATGAAAGGGTAATAATCTAGTATTGTACGTGCACGTAACCCATTACATGCACGTATTTCTAAGAAGAAAAGTAGAAAATGTAAAATCCAATTTCAAAGAGGATAGGCAAATTGCTAAATACGAACATCATGATAATGATGGCAGGAGAAGTCAATGACTTTGATAACTCTGTGGGAATGGAGATATGGATGGGTTTCGTATCATGAGAGGCGAGGTTTGATATCCATCTTAACCAATGTAAGACTTTGATAAATGATTAGGCAAACAGAAACATATAAATAAGAATATCTTTTGACATTAATATTTAATTTAAACGTACGTACTGGATCGATGGTATCATTCGATCTTTAGGAACAATACATACCTATCATTAATATTATAATTGGGTACGTACAAATATATATATATATATATATATATATATGTGCACGCCTGTATTAATTGTACAAACTCTAAAAATCAATTATCTCAGTACTGTCAAAGGCATGTAATCTGATTGACATAACCCTCAGTCTCTAAAATGGAAGTCTGGAGTTCAAAACCCACCTCCTCTAAATATATTAAAAAAATTATCTCAATACATTTTGAGACGTTTTCAGTAGTGCAAACATGTTTGATATAATGAAAGAATTTATATGAAGAGTTTGAGCAATATATTTGTTTTTTCAATTGACCAAACTCTTAACAAATTAAAGGAAGTGCGATCCCTAAATATTTGTGAAGTCTAAGCCACAATCGCCTCAAATACATGTGAGGCGTTTTGATTTTAAATAACTACACCAAATTACAAAATGGACTTAGTGGGGAAACTATCATGAAAAGTCTAAGCTGCCACAATTGCCTATTAAGGGTAGGTTTGGAGCATGGGATGATATATAAAATTATCATCTAATCTCATTTTATCTCTTCCTATCTTATTTATAAACATAATTAAAATATAACTTTCAAATAAAAAAAATTCAAATCTTTTCAAATTCTCAAATAAAAATAATATTATAAAATTATATTCTTAAAATATTTTAATTTTATAATATTTTTTATTCAACTTTTTCTCTCTCTTTTTTTCCAAAATCTAAAAAATACTCAACTTAAACTATATGATCATTACTATTCACAATCTATCTTACTATTATTTACAAAATTATCATCTCATCTCACTTCCCAAACCTGCCTTAAATCTTAAGTCATCCGAGTGATACGTCAAATAGATAGGCGTGTGAGTTATAAATTAGTAAAAATCTAGTATATGGAAATGTTTTAGTTTCAGATTCTTAGTTACCTCTGGTGTGTGCTTTGATCTCTATTTATATACACTGAGTGTTCAATTGGTATGGCTTGCCTTACGGCCTGATCCACTCTAATCCTTGCTTGACTGTGGACCATTATGGCTTCAAGTTTGCTTGTATGGCAGATTGAGCAAATATCATGGGTGAGTATCACACGGAAGATTATTACCTTTTTTTTTTTATTTCGTCATTAAATCACTATTAATGACAGTTGGATTCCAAATCTACATCAGCGCTTCTTGGCAATCGTGGCCTTGGTTTCTACTAGGTAGGCTTATGGCTTTGGGTTCATGGGCCTTTATGGTATGGGGTTTGGCCCAATTTCTTTAAGGGAATACTCGACTCGCCAGTTACTTTGCAAATTCTTATCACAGGGTCGTAATGGGAGTTTTAACTCCGATCTTCGTCATTTCAATGACCTTTTTCCCATTTCATTTCACTCTTCTTGACCAAACATATTCTCACATCTAGGGTAGTATATGCCTGGTTACTTTCCACATCCTTTTGTGCAGCGCGGATCACGGGATCTCCTCATTTTGCTTTCTTGTTAGGAGCCATCTAACCGTTGCTATTCCTTTTTAAATCCCTTTCTTCCTTGCATTTTTGCTTTCTACCATTGTACTCTCCTTCAAACTCTAATTGCTCCCTGCCTTTGTGCTCCCCTTCAAACCCTAGTCTTCTGTCCTTCAGTTTTTACTTTTAGCCTTTGCTCCCTTCATCTCTGATGGCTCCCCGTAATACTTCTCCTTCAACTCCCATGGTTCCCGTTCCTCACTTTCCGACCATGGTTCCACCAACAAGTCTAGGGGTGCTAGCTCACAGCATTCAAACGAATTCGAGGGCTGCCATTGGTCTGTGACTACCTCTCAGGCAGATTTGGATTCAATGAGGGACAGGTACGGGGTTCTAGATTCAGTGGTTTTGATTTTCCTGGGACCTGCCATGGGGTTGTCAATTCGAAAGGGTTTTTTTTTTTAAATTTTTTTATAGATGAGTATGTTTCTCTGATGGGGCTCCAACTCCCCATTTAACGCATTTTTCACAACGTTTTGGATTTTATGGATCTAGCCTCTTCACAACTTCTTTCTAACACTTGGAGGATTTTGTTGTCGTGCTACGTGGCGTCAAGTTTTGGAGCCTACCAATGAGGAATATCCTAATCTTATTGCTAGGGAATTCCTTGTTACTCATGGCATTCGATGCCATGACGGGAGTCAATGTAGCTTTCGTTCTTGGACTAACTATAGGGTGGCGCATTTGGAATCCCGTTATTCTATGTCAAAGAGTGGCCCAAGAAGTTTTTCTTTGTTTCAAGTACGGGTTGGGAATTTCCTCTGAGTGAAGCCAGCCGTCAGGAGTTTCTGATTCACACTTTGTGGAGTGTTTTTCTAGAGGATCACAATCTCATCATAACACTTTCTGACTGAGAGGATACCCATCTGCACTTAATTTATTCTTGGGTCGAGCATAATCGGCTACTTGGTCTGATGTTCTTCTTACTCAGGCGAACATTGACTGATTTTAATTTCATCGAATCTTACCCATGTTGTAGGTCACCAATTTTTAAGTAGACCGTTTAATCCCTGTGGACAAAAGAAACTTCCTTCCATTTCGCTGAAGCGAGAAGGGAAGAAGCCTCGCTAGGATAGTGACTCAATTCATGGGCAGTGTTGAACAACAACGGTGGGTTTCATCACCTCGAGGAGGCAGTGGGTTGGTTCAACCAATCTCCCACACTCTTGACTTGGCGGTGGTTTTGGACGCCAAGTTCCCTAATCTAGGCAATCGAGGATAGGCTCATTAGCCCTCCCCAACTCTTGATCGCTTGGTTGAAACCTTTGGTCAAGAGGAGATGAACATCGATGTGATACTGCATTATGAGTTTCTAGGGTCTGCCTCTAAGGGTGTTCCCTTCCCTAGATGCCCTTTGAAGAAGTGGCAGTAATGTCGTTGGAGCTAGGAGATCATGCTGAAGCGTATAGGGCTGGTGGGGAGGAATTACCTTAGCACTATCATGATGCCTAATCATCGTTTGTCCCGTCCAAATTTTCTGGTAGGAAAACTCTTGATTTCCCATTTAACCCTCAGGGATTATTTCGTGATGATCCTTCAAGTGCCAACCTTAGCAGGGTTAGGTTTCTATACCTTCCCTGCCTTTCAACACTTTGCTTCCCAGGGGAGGAGCTTCTTGGGAGCAGCTTCTTCACCCTCCAATTTAGAGGAGACTTCAGCCCAGGTCTTTCCTTCGAGTGATACCAAACAATCTAGAAATGGTAGATTTGTAGTTTCGACTGATGCTACCTTCTTGCCACAATCCTCTAAGGCTTCGTTACCTTGCTGCTTTGGACAGGCGAGCACTTCCAAGCCTTCTTTTACCGACGGTGAGCTTAACTCTTCGGGGTTGCCTGGCCCCTCGAGGTCTTATTCCTTAGGTCCGACAACCATATGGATGAGTTGGTTCGTGACACCGCATGCAAACTTAGGAGTTTCCTATCCTTAATAAGCTTCTATATTCTAGTCACCATATTCCGTTCCTTTCAATTTCATAATCTTGACTCGTTCTGTGTCCTAGGGCCCTGATTAACTTGCCGGTTGGATCATTGATAGCTAGGCTTATCAGGAGGAAGAGCTTCACTCCCTACATGCCTTTGCTGACAAGGCCCATCGAGTTGTTTTCGAGGTAAGGGTGGAAAGGGACGAGATTGAGGAGGCTTACTACCATTTGAAGTCTTACTCCCACACACTAAAAGATGACTTCGTCACCCTTCATCCCATGGTCAATCTTTGATAGGACTTGGAAATGTCTCAAGAGGAAGTGTCAAGGTGCTACTTCAAGGCTAAAGTCTTGGAGGAGAAATGTGATACTACACGAGATAGGCTCTAACGCCTTGACCAAGAGTTAGAGCCTAGACCAAGAGTTAGAAAAGACTAAACAACACTGTATCAACTTTGGTAACAAGGTGACTCAAGTAGAGAATTTATGCCGGACGCTTAGTATAGACCTTAACTGTGCCAATGGCGAGAAGGCCCAGATAGAAACTCGATTCAAGGAGGTAAACAAGGAGTTCAAGGAGCATGACCAATGCTTTTTTGCATCTCAGCAATGTAACAAAGACCTTGAGGCTGAAACTAGCTTCTTCTAAGCAGCAATATGTTGAATTAGAAGCCGAACTAAGGGCATATGAAATGGAGCTTGGGGTTGGGTTACAAACTTGACTTGCAAAAGTTGAGAGACCACCTGCTAGAGAACCCTTGCACCAACTTAATGTCCTTGGACTTACAGTCCATTAGCCCAAGTCTCGCCGCCTTCCAAGTCCTCAATTCCTAGGGTAGGGATGTGATGCTCGAC
This sequence comes from Carya cathayensis, assembly GCA_011037825.1. Lineage (NCBI taxonomy): Eukaryota > Viridiplantae > Streptophyta > Magnoliopsida > Fagales > Juglandaceae > Carya > Carya cathayensis. Next base: position 403,991 of record QGSO01000348.1, on the reverse strand, counting down.
GCCTTTCCTCCTCCATCTTGCACCCATTAGTTTCCTATTTTTCCTTGTATCATTCTTCTAACAACTTTGTTCTTTTTTACGAATTTGATCTGGGTTTTGTCTGTTTGGGTTGGACTTCATTTGTTGGGTATGCTTCAATCCTATTAATCGTTATTGGTTAGAAATGACTGGCGTGTTTGCATGAATGTGACTGTTTAGAACACTTGGCTTTGTGGTTAACCAGGGAATATGCTTGCCTGCACTAGTTGTAGAGGGAGGATGAACTTAAGGAAGTGACATCATCCTTTAATTGCCGGATGTGAGTGTTAAGACACTCAACTTTGGGGCTTAACCGGAGATAGGGTTGACCACACTAGTTGGTGAGGAATGAAACACTTAAGAAAATTGTTTTATACAGTAATCGTCAGATGACAGTGTTAGGAAACTTGCATTTGGTGCTAGGTGAGAGATGGGCTAGACCACACTAGTTGGCAAGGAGTGAAACACTTAAGGAAGTTCTTTCATCCTTTAATTGTCTGATGCAAGTGTTAGGACTCTTGGCTTTGAGGCTAGGTGGGGAGATGGGCTTGACTATGCTAGTTGGCAAGGAGTGAAAAACTTAAGAAAGTTGTCTCCTTCTTTGGTAGTACAAGAGACAATTCAAGAAGAAGATGGCTTCATTGCAATAATAAATTTACATGAAGGAATTTAAGTAAAGTACTTTCTGATATGCTTAGCATTTCCTAGGTGAGGCAATTCCTTCCCTTCTGCGTCCTTAAGGCAACATGACCTTGGTCGAATGATAGGCAATAACCACATATGGGTCCCTCTCGCTTGGGACCGAGTTTACCTTTTCCTTCAGTGGTTGCTCTTTTATCCTTCAGAACTAAATCTCCCACTTTGAATGACCTGGGCTTGACCCTTCTATTGAAGTAATGTCCTGCCTTTCTCTTGTAAGCCGTTGCCCTAACCTCTGCCTTTTCTTTCATTTCTTCTAACAGGTCAAGATTTTCGTCCAACTCGTGGTTCTTCAAGATCCCCAATAGTATTTTGTTGGTCGCCTAAACTTGTATATTTGCTTGGGGGTGTCATAGGGAGGAGTACTTGACTTTTATTCGTAGTTCGGTACACCAATTGCAGTAATGGTCCAAATCGAAATACTGGTCATTATCTAAAAAGATGCTTCATGGTATACCAAATCGGCATACAACGACTCTCCATAGGAATCTGGTCATGCTATTGGTCGTTATCGTTGCTAGGGCCTGTACTTTTACCCATTTCGTGAAGTAGTACATGACGATGATAATAAAGTTCGCTCCTCATTTTTCTAGGGGTATAGGTCCAATGATATTGACTCCTCACTGTGCGTAAGGCCATGGTAATGTAAACAACGTTAATTCTTCAAGCGAGCTATAGGGCACTGGGGCATGTAGTTGACACTTCCCACATTTCCTCATGAATTCTTCTTTATCCCTGAGGGCGTGATGCCAATAATAGTCTACTCTTATGGCTTTTCTTGCCATAGCTTTTTTGCCCAAGAAATTCCCAAATATCTCTTCGTGTATTTCTATTAATACATATTGAGCATCTTCTTGCGAGACGCATGATTACGCCTAAAAAATAATACAGTAGTTGTAGCACAACTTTAGGGTGTTAATTCCACAGGAAGACAAATTAAAAAAATAGTAGAAAGAACAAAAAAACTAAAGAAAAATATTAAATAATTAATAAAGATTAAAGATTAATTTAAAATGCAAATTGAAGTGAAGCAAAGTTACTAACAGAAGAAGTAATCAAATTGACGAACAATAGAGCGTCGGGAATCCCTTGCACCAATCCGGTATTTTAATTATTCTTAATTCATTGAATAACTCAATTGGGAACTCAATTCCCAAAATTTCCAATCGAAAGGTATAGATTTATAAATCAAAATTAAACCAAATGCAATCATTTGAAAAATCATTCACCACTTTTAAAATATGTAAATTATTATCCCTATTGAGAAAATCCAACGACGACAACATACTTAGGGAGAAATATTGCATCAAAGAACTAAACTAATATAGATAAATAATTGATCCAAACATAATCAAAGAACCAATTCATTCAATAGAAAAAGCATGACTGAATTCATAAACAGAATAAATTCTATGATTATTCGGAGAAAAAAAATCAACAATGAATTGAAAATAATAAAACAAAAGAGTTTTAGTAATTGAAAATCAAATACATAAATTTAAAATATCATCTAATGTGCAAGTTCATCCCTAACCCTACTTCAGAATTTAGTTATTCATAAATATAATGGATAACAAACATTTTCAGAGAAAAATAAAGCAAACGGCAGCCATGGAAGTGATTTTCTCATATATTCAAATATGTCTCTTGTGCCTCTCCTCCCCTCCTATTTCGTGCTAATGATATGCTTATATATGGTAGGAAAGAAACACTAATATCTTCATAATTTCCGCATTAAAAAATCGTCTAAATTTTAGGACTCATATTGGCAACCATGTATGTGCTTTAAGAGCTTGAATTTGGAAATTCTTATTAGAGACAAATTTATAGATCTTTAAGATATATTTCTAAAGGATCAAGAATCGCATCAATATGATATCTGAGTAGAAAGTTATGATCAAAATATTAAAGTATGTCAGGTTGTCTCCCAGCGGATTTCGGACTTAGAATTCTTGTGATTTCATTTTGTGATTTCTTTCTTTTTTTTTTCTTGATCCAAATTGCTCTCAAACCTCATGAAATCTCTTCTTTGAATTTGAATAGGCTTTGACTTACTCTTTTATAAAATTTGAAATTAAACATGAAAATCTGTTTATGAGTATCTTGAAGTAAATAGAAATTCAATTCAAGAATACACATTAATTTCTATTAATTCTATTCACATTTTAGCATTTTAATCTAATAATAGGGTATTTAGAGTGCACTTTCGTACACTCATCAACGCATCTTAAGAGAGGTTTAGAGAAGCCTAGTTTATACAACACCCCATTAATCAGGGCGAATCGAGCTGCTCTATTCTTTAACTTTCTCTTCTCCCATTTCTCGTTGGGTAGCTCCCTGGTGGATAGAAACATGCTCACATTGAGCACCCACTCCAAGATTTCCGGTCCTATTTTTGAAACTTCGAGCTCGAAAACGGAGTTTTATACTATTCTAGTCATTACTTTCCATGGTAGAGCTAACACATCTATGCCCAATGGTGCTCGCACCAACTTGTCTGCTTTCCAGTTGTCCTCCCAGGGTATATGTTTTTGAAATATCAGAAGTGGTCTTGTTTCTCCCATACTTGCTGCAAGTACATCTTATGCTTTTCCCCTTTTGTCAAGTATTCTCCTATCACTTGGTTGACTACTACTTGAGAGTCTACCCTTACATTAATTTCTCTCGCCCCGAGCACATCTACCACAACGAGTCCTGCTAGCAAAACTTCATATTTTGCTTTGTTGTTAGTAGTCTTAAACATGAGTTTTATCACATAGAAAACTTTCTCGCTGAAATTAGTTATGATCTATACGCGTACTCCCCCACCATTACGACAGGAGAAGCTATCGACATAGACTTGCTAGGGATTCTTCGTTAGTGTCATTGGGTCTTTTGAGGGAAAATTGGTGAACTCTACTACGAGATCTACTAGTATTTTCCCTTTGATGGAAATACAAGAGAGATATTCAATGTCAAACTCACTTAGCTCTATCGAACAATTCATTAGGCGTTTACATGCTTCGTCGGTCATCCAACGTTGAGGATTTCTTCATATGTTACTTTTTGAGCATGTGCCTTCATGCTGAAAGACGTTGAACCGCCTCAAACGAATCCCCCTTGGACTATTCCGATATTGCCGAGGGGTGCTTTGTTCATGTTTGGACTTTGGCAGGGGATTCTTTCAGGGTTCCCTCTCATTGTCTTTGGCCTTTCACTCCTATGAGAACCCTGAACCCGTTCTTGCCCTCTTTCTATTGTCAACCTTAGGGGCAAGGAATGTTGGGTGACTAATTGCTCCAGCTCCTCATTCCCCGCCCACATGGTCTCAATTATTTGTTTAGGAAGTGGTAGTCTTCAGCATCCACCGTCATGCTACTAGCGTGATCTTTTCATCCTGAGCATCCACTGTCATGCGCACTTTATTGAGTCTAGCTAGGTATTCTTTTAAGCTCTCATGCTCCCATTGTTTGATGGTAAAGAGGTATGCAGCCGATCACCTCTTTTTGTTGGCCATGATTTGGGTAAGGAACTGTCTACCCAATTCCTCAAAACTGTCTATAGAGCCCCACTGTAGAGCTCCAAACCATCCTCTCATTGTCTCCTATAGGGTTAAGGGGAAATATTTACATGCATTCTTCCCGAGAAAATCATAGAGTGTCATGTGAGTCTTAAATGCCTCTAAATGCTCAATTGGATCCTTAGATCCGTAGTACATTTCCACTTGCAAAACTTAGAATTTTGGCAGGAGCTACACTGCCATTATTTCTGCACTATAAGGCAGATCTATGTTGTTAAGCAATTGAACAACAATGAAGATGCACCTATCCTCTTAGCCTTCTCCTATTATTTGTCCATGAGATTGCGTAAATCATGGTGCATCTTCTTCCATTTTTTGTCGTCGAAAGTCGGTATGCCCATGCTTTGCAAATTCGCTTCGGTTTTTTCATTATGGCTTGGTGTAGTATCTTCTCATGAACTAGCATTTCTTCATTTTAGAGCCTCGTTTTTTCACTCGAGACTCTCCATCTCCAAAGCCATTTTCCTTATTCATTCTTCCAATTTTGTGAATTTCCCTTCCATGCTATCGTTTGTTCGTTCGCATGTCAAAATTGTTTCTTGATTGTAGGTTGCTTGAGAATGCATCGTTGCAAGCATACGAAAAGCATGTTTATGCCCCATGGACGGTGCTAGCTATTGTCGTATTCCAGTAAAAGATCTCTAACAACTTGTAACCAAAAAGAAAGTGGGGCTTGGTGCAATGAGGGGCACCTTTGATGCAAGTCAATGAAAATCCAATACACAAAATGTTTTAGTTTTTAAATTGTAAAGTTACCTTTAGTGTGTGTTTTGATCTCCATTTATATAAACTAAGTGTTCAATTGGTAAGGATTGCCTTATGACTTGATCCACTTTAGTCATTGCTTGACTATAGACCGTTATGGCTTCAGATTTGCTTGTGTGGCGAATACCATGCCGAGAGGTATATTAATCATGAGCGAGTGTCGCACTGAAGATTATACCTTCTGTCTATTTTGTTATTAAATCACTATTAATGATATTTGGATTCAAAGCCCACATTAGTGCTTCTTAGCAGTCGCGGCTTTGATTCCTACTGGTTATGGCTTTATGTTCATGGGCCTTTATGGTGTGGGGTTTGGCCCAATTTCTTTGAGGGAATACACAACCCACCATTATACATACAACCATTTGTACAATCCTTTACACAATCCTATTTTAAATAAGAGGTATTTTTATAAAATAACTTATAAAATTGACACCGTTTTACAGAAACACTATCAATTTAAATCATAGCTGTAAAATGATTGTACATGTACCATGCCTCTTTAGGTTTTTATCCATATATGTGATGCAGCCCTGTTTGGGATTGAACGGTAACTGAAGCATTGTGACAGATAATTTAAAGCTACATTTTTTCTTTAAAAAAAAATTAATTAGTGATTAAGAAAGTAGTTTTTAATAATGTTGTGAATTTTTTTTAAATGCTTACAGGTATGAAAATTTTGAAGTAAAAAATAAATAAAAAAGACCAATTGGTCTTGTCGGTAGCCATTCTAATATATATACAGAGCCCGTCCGTCTTCAAGGAGATAGGGACAATCATGCCATATCATGTGCACAATCTAATTGATAAAATGGAGCCATTAGCAAATTTGCTGCTAATTTTATCTGTTAATTCTGCTAGATTTCTCGTACTAAGTACGTCACCCTCCATATATATGTTTATTTAAGCCCTGTTTGTGGTAATCCATCACAGGCCCTTATAATTTGAAATCGAATTTGGACGATACTATTAGTAGTAAAAGTGGGATATAATAAATGGGGGAAAAAAAATCTATTTGGTTTGATAATTAAAAAAAAAAAATTCTCATTTTTATCAAATCCAACTCAAGTATGAATTATGTTAGTAGTACAAGGACAACTAATACTATTAAAGTAGATTTTCAACATAAAAACTGTGTGAGTACCTTCAATGTCCATATTGATCCAAGTCTAATTAGCACTGTTCATATGGGCCGGGTTTTACCCGGCCCAGTCCGGAATCCGGTTATACCGTATTCCGGTTACGGGTTCCAGTCCGGATTTATCCCGGGCCGGAACCCGCATCATCAAAATCGGGCTCATCCGGGCCGGATACGGTTTTGACAAACCGGGTACTGGGTTTAAACCCGGTACCCGGTTTTAATAAAATCGTTTGAAACCCTAGCACACCCCCCCCCCCCGCACGGCGCAACTCAGACTCTCTTTCTCTCTATCTCTCTTGCGCCCCCCCTCCCCTGAATCACTCATCTCCAGATCCTCTCTCTCTCTCTCTCTCTCTCTCTCTCTGTGAAATAGAAGGTATTACTTCCGTTTTCTTCATCCTATTTCTTGGGCTCGAAGGTCTTCTCTCCCCCTCTCTCTCTATCACACACGAAACCCTAGCCAGTGGCCACAAAGGTTTGTTCTCTACAATTTGGTTCTGTTTTATTTCGATTTGGGTGTGTGTAGCTTTTGTTCTCTGCTACGGATTGTGTAGCTTTTGTTTATGTCAGATTTGTTGCATCCTTCTTCACATCTTTTAGGGTTTTTTTCTTTTATTACTTTTTTGATTTGGGTCTGTTGTGATGAGAATGTACACTCTCTCACTGATGGCTTGTGGAAGCTCAACTTTGACATCCATCCGAGCCTTCTAGACCCGATAATTACTTCTCACTTGTTCGGAAATTTTTGTGCTACTAAATCTGAGTTTTCGGTTGGATTCTATCTAACCCTTTTGGTTTTATGGGTTAGATATGAATTTGTGAGACCTAGAAGGAGGAAGAATGAAAATAGCCATAACCACAGCTTCTTTGTGAGATCTGGATCTGGATTTACTAGTAATAAATGGTAGACCTAACAGTCTTGAAATGGCAGCAATAGAACTGGTTTTGGGGAAATCAAGTGTATTTGGCCTTACTGATATGGTTTTCTCACCCAACCCATGAATTTCACATGAATGCTTTTGGGGTAGGGCCCTTCTGGGTCCCTCTATTATTCTCACACCTAATTTTCAGGTCCATCCCCTACCCATCTAGATCTTTCATACTTAATTCGAGTCTTTGGTGTTACATGGTAATATGACACACACACATATAGATATAGAGTATCAACACCAGAAATAAAACGAAATTAGGTATCCTAAGCTGGTTGATATGTCAGCTTCAAGTTGAGTCAATTATATGTTCCAACCTCATTTGGACTCTATTTCAAAGTTTCACGTTGCCCTTACGGCATCGGATGCTTCTTATAGCCAATGGCAGTGTCGGCATCGAATTTTGCATTCTGGAAGTCCAGACAAGTTGACCATATATGGGTCCCAGTGCCATGTGTCCTTGATCTTCTTCTTCTAGTTTGCTTTTGTGTATCTATCTTGAATTTTCAGCAATCACAAAATTATGCTTGACCATATATGGAAACTTTCTAATTCAATATTAATGTCATATCCAGGGTTATGTTGTTCTAAATAGACCATGGGCTTTTGTGCAATGGCTGGAAAAAGCAAAAATTGAAGAGAGTGAGTATCTGAACTTTTATTTAGAAATTATTTCTCTTTGACTTGATTGAAATCTGAAAGCTAGTATATTTGTTGTTGATACAGATACATTGTAATGGCAGAGCCTGATCATATATTTGTAATCCCTCTACCTAACTTGGCAGATGGAATCCAACCAGCGGGGTTTCCTTTTTTCTACATTAAACCAGCTGAAATATTTGTTTTCTTGCAATATTTCATAGAGATTCCTATTTTTCAATAATTCACATGATTACAATACAATGTAGATTTATGTCACTATTAATTAGTTGCTCTGTTCTGTACCCTTTGTGCAGGCAGTTCAACATCAACATATGGTTTGTGAAAATGTAGCAGCAGATCATCAAAGAGGAAGGAGGTTCTGAGGAAGGAGGTCTAGAAGATTTTTCAAAGTTGTGTTTTGTAATTTATATATTATAATTTTGTGTTTGTTAATGTAATGTAATGTAATGTATAAATATTAAATAATCTAACATGTAGTGAATTGCGATGTATGTTGCATGTAATATAAATATATTTTCTTTTACATACATTTAGTTAGATAGGTAATTAGTTTCTAACTTCAGTTTCTTTTACATGATTTTCTGAAATAAATGCTTTTAAACAAAAAAAAATTGTCTCCTTTTTTTGTAAAAATTGAACAATGTTCAATGCTATTATGCTTTTCAACATAATTTCTTGAAATATAGACTTTTAGGTTAAAAAAAAATGTTTTCTACGTTTTGTTTTAATAGAGAAAAATTTAACCAAAGGCTTGAGGTTTCTTGAAAAAAAAAAAAAAAAAAAATCTGGGTTCAACTCGGAATTTGGAATCCGGGTTTTATGAAATCCGGATCCATCCGGGTTCCGGACCAGGTCTAACCCGGATTAATCCGGACTGGATTCCGGTCCGGATTTGACATCCAGATTCCGGTCCAGGTATACCCGGATTTCCGGGTCGGAACCCGGATGAACAGCCCTAAGTCTAATCACAAGTCGCACATTCAAGGTTCTCCTTAATTTAGTCATGATCCAGAAAAAGATCAAAATGAAACGAGTAAAAGAAATAATTCCTTTGAATGACACGAGAAGGTTAAGTCAGTTCTCTCTAGAATTCATTAAAGCGTACATATATAGGGCCCATGAATGTATATGACCGTTATGCATAACTTCTCTCGTTTTGTACTTAATAGGATGATGTAAAAAATGTAAATTAATTTCATAAAGATGTTGACTGACTTGGCTAAATTTTCTATAGGATGATCGAAGAAATTCATTTGATAATGACTGCAAATTAGTAGCTACTTTATTTTCCAATCATGACTATAACCAACTTTTCTTATTGACGTTGTGGACCTATCTATGGAATCGTTTGGATACAAAGTTAATATGAGATAAATTAAAATAAAGGTTAAAATTTAAATAAAATAGTGTTAAAATATTATTTATTGTCTAAATGACAAACATAAGGGAAAATGAATTGAGCTGTATTTAAAAATTAACAATTATAAACCAAATATATAATATAAAATATGAATAAAATACGAAGTAACAAAGTAAGGCTAAGAGATAAGCAAACTTAATATTTTAACGACATTTAACCTCACTAACAATGTTCTCTTCTCATGTTACCTCTTGAAGATTTCTAAATCTACTATTTAACCTCCTTTAGATTGAAATAGAAATCTATTATACATTTAAGCAGTACCGCTATAAAGAATCCGTATAGAATACCATCTACACTTACAATCATCTTATACGTGGTGATTCAATTATTCTCTATGTAGAACACATTTTACACGTATAAGGATTATACACATTCTTTTACTGATACAAGAGTTGATAGTGTGTAGATTATTAGAGAACATTTATCAATGAGTGAAATAAAAACAATACAGTGCAAGTTATATCTCTCTCAGAATGAATAAGGGTTAAGATTCAATAGTTAGAGAAGAGAAATTACAAATTTTGAATAAATATTATAAAGTTTGCAATTGATGTTTGTATGTAAACTTTTTCATGTGCAAGATAAAGTTACTCACCCTAGTGCAAGCACTCTACGTATAATAAGTCATAAAAATATTTTTTATATCTATTCTCAAATTTAAAAATATTATCATTATTCCTATATTGTTTTATTTGAGAAAAAATAACATATATATTCATCTTGTTTTGTCCAATAATTCATAAAAATAAGTAGTAATCTTTAGACTAATATTTTTATCATTTTACAAAATGTAATTCTTATCTTTAGGTTTCAGTTATGCATTTATTCATGATTTGTTCAGAAAAGAAACCTAAAATTTGCTCAAGCAAGGTATTCTCTACCTTTTTTTTTTTTTTTGAGAAAAAAGCATCATAGCATTCATCAAAGCGAAGTTACAACTGCAACTTAACAGACATAAACTGACTGTAAGCCAACTAACGCAAACTGGTCAGGAACTTCCCCGCACACAAGGTAGCGGACATTGTCTAAACTTCTAAACCTACTCTATCGACAACAGTCGATAGAGAGGCGCTCTATTAAAATAGAGCTAAACGACCTTTCTTCTAAAAGAAGAAAGGTACACCCTCTCCATCCTACCAACGAGGAGGAGTACAACTACCCTCTCTCCTCATAAAGAGGAAGAGTACAAACACCTACCATCCTCCAAAAGAGGAGTAGGACAAACACCCACCTCCTCATAAGAGGAGTGGGACAGAGCCTAAAACAATAAAAAAACTAAACCAAACCAAACAAAACAAATACAGGAAAACAAAAGCCAGGATAAGGGCTGTAAAAACACAGGGGCCAGCCCAAGCCGAAAGCCCAACTAAAAAGCACGGGGTGGCCAACCCGTTAGGGTTCCAGATCAACCAACAGCCGCCACCACCCAACAACAACACCGCCACCACAGATTCCCCTACACCAGCACACGGGAACGGCCTCTACAGCCACTGAAGATTAGCTCCGGCCCTGCCCTCATGCCGCCGACTCATGCCCAACCTCGCCCCTGACGAAGACTCGGATCGCAGATCCGGACCAAGAACTTGTGCCGCCCAGAAACAACACAAAACCACCACCCCAAAGGCACTGCACGAGGGCCACCGCCGGCTTCGGTTTGGCTCTGCTTTCTTGCACATGCCGGACTGCTCCTGCCGCCATCCTCCTTTGTGGTGGTGGGTCCCAACCGGACCACTTGGGGGATATAGAACTTGAGCTCATCGGCCCCTGTTTTGCTTGAAGAAAACTGGGCTCCTCTGCCCCCCGCGAAACCGAGCCCCACGCCATCGTATATGCTCCGGAGGCCAACAAAACCACACAAACCCAACGCAAGATTGAGGTGGTTACAGAGCTTCTGCGCTAGAGGCACACCAAAAAACCCAAAAGCCACCAAAAAACTGCCCCCCCGAGCCTTAAAGAAAGCCAAACGGACAAACCCAAAAAAAATTAAAAGGAACAGAGAGATGGGAGGGAGGGGGAAGCCGCGGCTCCCACCTCCCTCTTTAAGGTATTCTCTACTTATAATAGAATCTATTATAATTTTGAAAAAATCAAAACACTAATAATTTTGTTATCATACTTGAAGTCTTCCACAAACATTTTGACAGTTATAAAGTGCTTCATAAGAAGAGAAATGATATTTATAATTATAATTATACAAATGTCGCACAGTCTTTTTAAAAAAATTGAATTAATATGAGATTTATATAAAAAAAACTAACTTTTTAATTATATACTCTACTATTTTTTAAAATAATTATGTAATATTTACATATTTTATGATTATATATAATATTATTCTTATAAAAATTTTTTAATGAGTATTAAATAGTGTCAAGTATCTGATAAAATGTTGGCACTCCGAGGGCCGAGTCCTCCAGCAAAAGTAATGAATTAAGGATTTTTGGATCCTTCCTTATCGTGAACTTGATAATACTTAAATATAATTGAATAAAATAACTGACTGACTATCGTCCCTAAATATAATAGATACGTCTAAATCCACTAACATACTGCCCCACTTGACGTACTAAAGCAACACAACATAAAAAAAGCTAAAGATCCGATCAAAAAGTAATAAAATAGAGATAAAGTAATAAAGTGAAATGAAAGTAGAAATCAACTGCTGCATACTCCTATTAGGTGCATGAACCTTTGGAATAATTCTTTCTATCCTATTTCCACCCCACGATCACCTATTAGGTGCATGAACCTTTGGAATAATTCTTTCTATCCCATTTCCACCCCACGATCACCCTTGGGATGAGACACGGAAGGACGTAACGTGACAAGCAGTGGATAAACGACACGCGCGAGAGGGTGTCTTTCTGATTATAAATTTCGGTAAGTCTGTCCATGTATCAGTGAGTGACTTCCACTGCAGAGTGAGATCTATATCGCGGTTTTGGAAAACGCCGGCGGTTCCATCCATCATTTTCCACCGCCCGGCTGGCGGGATTTGCAATCAATCAAAGCAGCGGCAATTTTGGAAGACAAACCATCCATCTTTCCCTCGTAACGTAAGTATATTATTATATATTATTAAAAATTAATTAATGCCTTTCGTTTTTGCATCAGTTTTCTGAATTCGTCTGCATCAATGTGTTGCAAAGCTCATCTTTTAACCAGACACACTGTGTATGAGCAACACACACCACTTTTCTTTTCACTCGAAATTTTGTCCGAACCAAAGATCGGATGAGATTGTTAAAATCTTGAATACTTCTGTATGGTTTTTTTATTCTTTTTACTTATTTTTTAAATATCATTAACTATTTAAAAAAATTAAATTATATAAATAGACACATTTAAAAATCATTAGCATTTTCCATCTTTTAGATATATGTATATGTATCTATTTTCGATGTATATATATCGTATTTTCTTTGTTATTTATTTTGGATGATGCTGTCTAAGAGTTATTTAGAGTTATATATAATACTCATGATATGGCCGCTAGCAAGGTTTTCGTTCTTAAAAAAAACACTTCAAAACGAAGATCTGGTAAACGAAGATCGGCTTGATCCAAAAGAAGGCATAAATAACTTAAAGAAGAAAGTTAATTGCGATAAAAGAAAGTCCGTGAAAATGTTGATGAAATAAATCTGGGAATTTTTCCTTGATTTCTCTGTCGCACGATGTTACCGAAGATTCCGAGTATGGGCCTTGGGAGACTTCGTAAAATATAATGTTGCAAGCTGGGCCTCCAAGAATGGGCATCAAGGAGGTTTGTCCTGTGTGAACGCAAGAGCACACAACTCGTACTGTTTTGGCGAAGAGTGTCATGGAAATAAAAAATATAAAACTTGTTGGCAATGGAATAAATAGTCCACTCGTAATTGGTGATTGTTTGTTAAACGTCCCTTCAACTTATAGTGAAGTATTTCTTCCCTTCTAAGGCGGGTTCAAGACGAGTTATTCTTGGCGGAAGCTAGAGTTAAGAGGTATTTTTTTTTTTTTTAGAAGTATACCGGTGCAACGTGGTAGGGAACCATTGACCCCAAAGCCATCATTTGCAATTGTTAAGCCGGTTGACTTGTTTTTGAATGCGCCCGCATGCACGAGTCAACTGCAGAGCTTAGAAGCTTTTTTCAAAAGGTAACTTGCATGTGCGGTCCTGGAGTCCGAAAACTCGTTCATGAAGGTAACGCTCGTGAGGCATGCAGTTGGGGAGCTTAGTGGCTCGTTGCCAAAGAATACCTACATGAAGCGTTTATGGAGCACTAAGGCCGCTTGTTCTACTAGTGGAGATATTTGGATTTTATACGAGGCAAGGTGTTTGAGTAAGGCTTGAGGACTATCCGTGACATGCGCTACTCCTTGAGGGTGGGGCGGGAGGCTAATCGTGGCTTAAGGGTGATCCCACTATTGATAATTTTATATGAGGCAAGGTGTCTGAGCAAAGCTCAAGGATGACTGCTACTCCATGAGGGCATGGGTTGAGCATGGCTCGAGGGCAACCCCACAGTTGATGATTTTATATGACGCACCCCAAGGATGACATGCACTATGTGCTATTCATCCCTGTAATTTTATATCAAGTGATGCGGTGGATTGCAACTTGATCAGAACAACGTCCCCGTTGCAAGCTATCTATCCTTGCAATTTTATACGAGGTAGAAGAAGTTGAATATCTCGCAGAAGAAGTGCCACCATGCAGAAGTACTTGAATATCTCGCTAATTTGTTGTCAGCATTGAGCGGGCACATTGCATGGCGGGCATGCAATATGTTGGGCGAAGTGCCACAAGTCGGGACTGGTTTTATATATGACCCAAATTCTAATAGATTAATGGACGTGTCATGTCATACATAGAGTGGGACTCTAGGTTTTGTGTGGTGGCGGGTACATGGTGGCCTTGTGTTAGTGAAGATCCTGTCTACGACAATGAAGCAAAGTCAATCAAGGCCTCTAGCTCAAGTTAACTTTCTACTCTTAAACACCGACAATCAAGCCATTGTACTTCTGTACCTATAACTTAAGGCCATCAGCCTTGCATATAGCAAGCTGGCACATTTAATTTGATTTCCCACATACGTGTATATAAGTTAGCAGTTATACATGTAAATTGTGTGTAAGAAATGCAAAAGAACATTTCCATACTCTTTTATGGTATCCAGAGCTTAAGTGACTCACGTTATTTTTTTATATACCTATGGTTGCATCGTTCTCAACCAACACCAGCTCTTCCACTCCAATGACCTCCACGCCTTCCGTTATTCCACGAACCAACATCACCCATCTTATTACCATCAAACTTACTCGAGAAAATTATTTATTTTGGAGAGCACAACTCATATCTTACCTTAAAGCCAACATCTCTTTGACTATGTGGATTGATCTCTCAACCCACCACCACCTACAATTGTTGACAGCAACACTTTAGTGACCTCACTCAACCTATAATACTTGCACCGGCAACAACAAGACCAGCTCTTGTTATCAACTCTCATTTCCTCTTTAATAGAGGATGTTTTGGCTCAAGTGATTGGCCTTCATACCTCTCGGGATGTTTGGCAAGCCTTTGAAAGCATACTTTTAATCCAGTCTCAAGTGTGCATCACACAATTGCGCATTAGTCTGTCTTCCTTCAAAAAGGGTACTCGCACCATTAATGAGTACTTCCAGAAAATGAAATCGTTTGGAGACACCCTTGTTGCTATTGGACAGCCCCTTTCTGATTGTGAACTCATCAACTGTGTTTTGGCTGGTCTTGGGTCAGAATATGACCCTCTGATCACTTCTCTTACTACACGACTTGGCCCATTGAATGTTTAAGAAGTTTGTGGCCATCTTCTACATTATGAGTTACGGTTTCAACAGCAAAATCACTCTGATCTTGCTAATGCCACAACTAACACTGCTGCCCGTGACTTTGTGTTAGAATTCTTACGAAAGTGGCCTCGAGCCATGTCTCGACATGACCATTGACATGCCTTGGCAACACCACTGACGAGCCATAGGCATGCCCTGGCTCATGCTATGGCATGCCCATGCCGCAACCAGCCAGCAACACTGCCAACACGGCTAGCTGCAGCACAATGTGCACCAGCATGCTGGTGAGGTTAGTGGCCAGGGCAGGCCAACTAGCGTGTGTGCACAGGCCAGCCCAACGTTTGCATGCCCAGGCTAGCCTGCACAACGCGTAGGCCATGCCAGGCTTGCTCATGCGCAGGCCATGCGTGCTGCCCACCAGCCAGGCCAGTGCAGGCCACCAGCCATGTAGCTTAGTCAGCCAACGCTCATGGCCAATGCCATGGCCCATTTCAGTACATGGCCAACACCAAAACAAGCCATGGGCCCTACGACTAGATTTATTTATTTTATTTATTATTTCAATTTATTTTTAGTGTTTTATTATTTATGGGACCTATTTAGGGTTTCCACCTTGTAAGGTTATAAATAGAATCCTTAGTTTTTATTTTGGCATTTTTCCTTTGTGGAACAATATGTTTTGTTCTTGTGAACACTTTTGGTGCTTGTGCACTTGGGCTCTTTTGGGTTAATTTGTGAATCCAAATGAAAGGATTAACACCTTATAATTAGTGAATAGGTGTTGTTCATTTATCTATCTTTGTTTTATCACCTTACAATTCGTGAATCGGTGTTGATTCTTTTTATCAATCTCTTGTTTATTTTCTATTCAATCTTCATATCATCCATCTATCAATCTTTTGCATATTTCCATTCTCTATTCAAAAATACTTATGTTCTTATATTTTCTAGTTTGTTCATATTCTTTCTTGCATTTTATCGCATATCAAACATATCCTAAGCCTCAATCTTTCCAAGACCATATTCTCATCTCCCAATCATAAATCACACCCAACACATTTCAACCTCCATAGATCTATAATTCTCACATGCCATAGCCTAGATCTATCATTTCATTTATATTCCATACACATTCCTACCTACCAAACACTTCAGAAGCCTCCATAGATCTAAATTTCATTATAGATCTATTCCATAAAGCCATAGAACCATAGATCTAGCCTAGATCTAATTTTCCAACAAGCTTTCATCCATTCCCACAAACCCTAGCCGACACCACCTAGACTCCCACAAGGTAATTCCTACATTTTAAGAATCCTCATCTCAATTTCTAAATCCAATCCCTAAAATCACTCAAATTCTAGAATTACTCAAGTCAACCAAAACCTTCTCCACTTGCCAAAACCAAAACTCTATATTTCCTTGATAGATTCCTACAACTTAAGAATTTTCTCTCAATCATTTCCATTTTTCCAAATCCTACCAAAGATTCTCATCCTCTTGTTATATTCAAATCCTATCATTTCCAAATCCCTAAATTCTAGGAACAACCTAGACTTATTCAAACACCATCCAAACC
This sequence comes from Carya cathayensis, assembly GCA_011037825.1. Lineage (NCBI taxonomy): Eukaryota > Viridiplantae > Streptophyta > Magnoliopsida > Fagales > Juglandaceae > Carya > Carya cathayensis. The sequence continues at coordinate 387,404 of QGSO01000348.1, read as the reverse complement.
CTAGCAACCCATCCTAGACTCCAACCCTAGTCCATTACTTCCCAATCTCGTAATCCCCCTTAGCCACCATCCAAAACCCTAGCTACACTTCACCATACCAACCCTAAGCATCATCCAAGTGGCGCCAACATCAAGGGCAACCATCAAGCCGTTCCACATTATATCAAACACACCAAATCATCACTTAGATTACCTTACTACATCATCATCATTACTTCCATCACTCAAATACTGAACCTTCATCAACTTAGGGACCCTCCATTACCACACAAGTTCAAGGCAAGCAAGTTGGCTAGGCACAATCGATCATCATCACAATAAGGCGAGCTCGTGAACCTTAATATTTTGGGACTAGACTGAGGTCCCCAACACTTTTCCAATAGAGGATGTTCACAGCAACACTTCAACAATCAGTCTTTTAATCATTCAAACTCATGCTCAAGAGGAAGGGGGCATGGATGTGACCATAATGCAGAATCAAGATCAAAGTTAGTACCTGGATACAGCTGCCACTAACCATCTCGCTCCAAACATCAACAATTTGACCATCCATTCTGATGGATATGTTGGCAGGGAACAAATCTGTGTGGGTAATGGTACAGGTTCGCCAATTCATCATATTGGTTCATCCAAGTTTCCTTCCTCTACAAAATCCTTGTTCTTAAATAAACTTTTACATGTTCCTTCCATTGAGAAAAATCTCTTATATGTTCGTCAATTCACACAAGATAATCATGTTTTCTTCGAATTTCATCCTAATTTATTTTGTGTGAAGGATCTCAATGCGGGGAACATCCTTCTCCAAAGACCAACAAAAGATGGACTTTATGCATTCTCCACTCCTTCATCTATTGGTTCATCTTTTAAAACTGCTTTTGTTGGTGAATGAGCTTCATTGGACATCTGGCACAATAGATTTGGTCATCCTTCTATGTGATTAGTCAACTCCATTGTCTTTTCTAATAAGCTTCCTGTCATAAAAAACATGACTTTTAACGTTTGCAACACTTGTAAATGTGGTAAAAGTCCCAATCTACCCTTTCATTTGTGCCCTTCGAGTTCTTTTAATTCCTTAGATATAATATTTTCTGATGTCTGGGGACCTTCTCCCATTCCTTCAATTGAAGGGTGTCATTTCTATGTAACCTTTTTGGATGATTTCATTAAATTCACATTGCTTTATCCTTTAAGAGAGAAATCTAAAGTTGAGTCCATCGTTTATCAATTTCAAAATATGCTTGAACGTCCATTTGGGCTCAAAATTAAGGCCATCCAAGCAGATTGGGGTTGAGAATATTGCTATCTTAACGCTTATTTTCACAATCAAGGTATTATTCATCATTTGACATGTCCACACACTAAAGAACAGGATGGTTCCATTGAACGAAAACATAGGAATATTATGGAAACCGGTCTTTCTCTTTTAGCTCCATCCATAACAAAAAAATATTGGAGTCATGCATTCCAAACTGCATGTTTCCTTATTAATCTCCTCCCTTCACCAGTCATTCAAAATCAATCTCTTATAGAGTGTCTTTTTCATCAAAAACCGGATTACACTTTCTTGAAAACCTTTGGTTCAACATGTTGGCCCAATTTAAGACCGTATAATGCTCACAAAATGGATTTTTGGTCAACATTATGTGCTTTCATGGGCTATAGCTCATCTCACAAAGGCTATCAATGTTTGGATCTCAAAAGTGGGCGGACATATATATCACACCATGCAATATTTAAGGAAACCCACTTTCCTTTTCATGAGCAACAAGCTCAATCCGGCTTCGCTTCTACTATGGCCCAATCATCAGCTATTTTACCATTGTGTTTACAGGTACCAACTCCTGGCCCAGCTTCAACATCCACTGCTGGCTCACTTTCAGCTCCCATCTAGCAAGATCATGCTTCTTCTTCTTCACATGAATCAAAGGCTTCCATGTAGGATGCTCTTGCCTTTGCCAATGACCTTCACCACTCTGCCAACTCAGAAATTCTTTTACGGTGCCTATAATGCAAACTCATCTTCAGAATAACATTTGAAGACCTAAAGTTCACACTGATATAACTGTACCTTATCCACCTGCACTTGCCCTTGTTGTTGTCTCTACTCAAAAGGAACTCACTTGCTTCACCATAGCATCTAAACACCCTGAATGGCATTGCACTATGAATGAGGAGTTTGATGCTCTATTGTGCAACAACATATGGTCTCTGGTTCTAGTCACACATCTCATGAATATCATCGGGTGAAAGTAAGTTTTTCGATTGAAATGGAAATTCGACTGCAGTATTGAATGGCACAAAGCATGCCTGGTAGCTAAAGGCTTTCACCAACAACCTGGCCTTGATTACAGTGAAACATACAGTCCTATTGTGTTACCGCAGACCATTCTACTCCTTATTTCCAATGATGTTAGTCGCAAATGGTTAGTTCGCCAACTTGATGTTCATAATGCTTTCTTGAATGGTGATCTCTTAGAAGTCATATACATGACTCAACCTCCATGTTTCGTTCACCCCCAGTGTCCAAACCACGTCTAAAAGCTTCGCAAGACAATTTATGGTCTCAAGTAGGCACCTCGATCTTGGTTTTCCAAGCTTAGTTCACGGCTTCTTGAAATTGGGTTTATTGCTTCAAAAGCTGATGCATCTTTGTTCATACTTCAAACTTCTCATTTGTAGCTATTTTTTTTAATTATGTTGATGACATACTAGTCATTGGTTCCTCCAAAACTGTTATTGATGAATTGATAAAATTTCTACGAGTTAGTTTACCTATCAAAGATTTAGGCACCCTTCATTACTTATTGGGAGTTGAGGCTCGTTTCAAATCAGTCAGGTTGCTTCTCTCTCAGCAAGACTACATCCTCGACGTACTTCATTGGACCAACATGACTCAAGCCAAACTAGTAGCTACTCCAATGTCCTCTGCCCATAGTCTTCAACAGTTTGATAGTGATCCATTCCACAATCCTACCTTGTATAGAAGTACAGTTAGGGCCTTCAATATATTTTTTTGACAAGACCTGATTTATCATATGTTGTGAATCAGGTTTATCAATACATGCATCGACCCACTACAAATCATTGGACTGCAGTTAAAAGGATTCAAGGCTACTCTTCAACATGGTCTACTTCTAACTCCAACAACTTCATATGCCCTACAAGCCTACTCTGATGTAGATTGGGCAGAATACCCAGATGATTGTCGTTCTAGTACTGGATACGTATCTTATTTTTTGTGGTACCAATCTTGTTTCCTGGAGTTCTCACAAACAACAAACAGTTGCTCGCTCGAGCACTGAAGCAGAATACCGTACTTTGGCAAATAGTACTATAGAAATAATTTGGTTTCAAGGTCTTCTTTGAGAAATTGGTATATTCCTCCATCAACCTCCCACTTTGTGGTGTGATAACATTGAGACCACTTACCTCTCTGTCAATCCTATCTTTCACTCACGGACAAAACATGTTGCTATAAATTTCTATTTTGTTTGAGAGAGAGTCACGCGAGGTCAGCTACAAGTTAGATTTATATCTGGCAAGGATCAGCTAGCGGACATTCTCACCAAACCTTTGGTCACACCAAACTTTAATTGTCTTCAAATCAAGCTTATGGTTCATCCCTCAGCCTTGCACTTGAGGGGGTGTGTTATTGAAGATCTTGTCTACGACAATCAAGCAAAGTCAATCAAGGCCTCCGGCTCAAGTCAATTTTCTACTCTTAAACACCAACAATCAAGCCAGAGTATACCCGTAACTTAAGGCCATCAGCCTTGCATGTAGTAAGTTGGCACATTTAATTTGATTTTCCACATATGTGCATATAAGTTAGCATCTATATGTGTAAATTATGTGTAAGAAATACAAAAGAATATTTCCATACTCTTTTACCTTGGTATGAGTATTTGAGTTTGAGTGCTAGTGACTTGGAGGTGCACGTGCAAGGGCCTCGTTTGGATAATGAGTTAATCTTGACTCTTCTCATTTCATCTCATCTAATTATTATAATTTTACTAAACTTTCAAATAACATATAATAAACAATTCAATTTTTTCAAGTCTCAAAATAAAAATACTATTAAAAAAATTATATTTTAGCAATATTTTATTCAACTTTTAACTCTCATCTCATCTTATTTCAACTCAATTCACTATCTAAACCTCTCTTTATATTGCGTTGATTTTATGTATTGCTTTTTGCAGAATGAGCATTGAAGTTCTGTACTTTGTCTTCTCATCTTTCTTGTTTGCTAAAGTTGGATATTTCTTAATTAAGCTTTCTTATTTATAAATTATCACCTGTCTCTTATTTATAAATTATTTTAAATGCTAAATTATTTTATTTATTTTAATTTATATCAATAGTTAAGCATTAAAATAAGAGTAATGCTAGATACAGTTTTAAGATATATAAGTCAAGCTCATTTAGAAAAAAAGTGAGGTCTACCATTTAAAAATAATTTTTTCATGTGGATATCAAATTTATCTACTTTTTTCAAAGCACTTGGTTACGGGACACAATCTTAAAAGTCATATTTAAATAAAAGATGAAAAGTAAAATCTATTATTTGTTTAGAAAGTGAATTCAAAACTGTCAAGGTACAAAATAAATAAATAAGTTGATAATTTGTGGTTGCAAAGCGGTGTAAAGTTATTTATGTATTTTTCGGCTTACAGTTCGTATTTTGTCCATTTATTTTTCTCATTATCACGTTAAAGATGTAGCACATAAATAAGCATGGAATTAGAATATTGTGTTTTCTTAAAAAAAATAATTGAAAAATGATTAACTTATAACTTTCTTACCATTCTTTTACTCTGTATTAAATAAAGAATAATTTTATAAAATTGGATTTCATTTTTAATGAACTGGCATATTCGCATTAGATGATCATGTAATAAGTTGTAAAAGAATTTTAAATAGTTATAAATGTATCATGATTTCCTGATATAATTTAGATATCATGCATCAAAGAATTAAGTTTATCAATGAATTACTGCCGTAGTAATTACCATTAACCAAGATTCTCAAGAGTATTTGTTCAAAATCTAATGCTCAGAGTAAGAGGGCCGGAGAGATCGATACACATAAAGTGGACTGCACAAGATTTTGTTGTGGCACATATAAATTTTTCATACAAGATTAAATTTTTAATATGTTATAAGACTCAATTTATGTGTTGGAACTTTGGCAGATCCATAACCCGCTACAGTCGAGTCTTTTCTGTTGTTGACTCTTATTTTGCTCACACTAGTTGGATAAACTGGCAGATCAAAACATGGAAAGGGAGACTGCCTCGTGTGCGGCTATTCTTGAGGTACTTCACAAAGATAATTACATGGACTGGAGTATACGGGTAAAAACCTATTTGATGGCTCAAGATGTTTGGGACATCGTTGAAGCAACAATGGAACCACCCAAACAAGAAGATGGAGCTGCCTTTAAGGTTTGGAGCAAGAAGAACAATATGGCTTTGCATATCATCCAGAATTCTTGCGGGACAGACACCTTTTATGAGATTAGGAAGATTGTTTCAGCCAAAATTGCTTGGGATACTTTGGCAGAAATGTACAGCGTGCTAAAAGACACCAACTCAGGTCTCTCTCTCTCTCTCTCTCTCAAATAATTTAAATGCTTAAATAAAGGTTTTTTTGTGCACTTACAGTTGTTTGTGAAGTTCTTGGCGAAGATAATTATGAGGACTGGAGTGCTCGGGTAAAATCATATTTGAAAGCTTATGATCTTTGGCACACAGTTGAAGTAATAATTGAACCTACTGAGCAAGGAGATGATCATCAAGATGAGGCTTTCAAGGCTTGGAACAAGAAGAATTTCATGGCTTTAAGTGTTATCCAAAATTCATGTGGGCCGGAAACATTTTATCAGATCAGAGAGATTACTTCGGCCAAAATTGCTTGGGATACTTTGGCAGGAATACACAATGTGCCTAAAAATACTAACTCAGGTATCTCTCTCTCTCTCTCTCTCTCTCTCTCTCTCTCTCTCTCTCTCTCAATGATTGAGATGCTCAAATCAAGAATGTTTTTTGAGTGCAGTTGTTCGTGAAGTTCTTGAAGAAGATAATTATAAGGATTGGAGTGCTCGACTTAAAACCTATTTGATGGCTCATGATCTTTGGGACATAATTGAACAAACAACTGAACCTAAGACACAGGAAGATGATCATGGGGTTATTGCTTTGGAGGCTTGGATTAAGAAAAATCTCATTGCTTTAGATGCGATCAAGAACTCATGTGGGCCGCACAGGTTTTCTCAGATTAGAGAGATTACTTCGGCCAAAATTGCTTGGGATAAATTGGCAGAAAAGTACTCAACAGGTGAGTCCTTTCTCCTCTACCCTCCGGCCTCCCTCTCTCGATAATGCATGCATACGCTCAAACATTTTGAATGTACGGCATGAATAAAGACTAAAGTCGCAAGACAATGATAAATCTATTAATTTAATAAATAAAAAAAATCGAAAGGCTACATCTCAATCTCAAGGCAACCTTGTTCTAAGTTTGTTTCAAACTAGTATTAATAGTGGGAAAATATTAAGAATAATGATACGAATATATATAATACTTTTTACAACTATTTTAGCACCATCACGTGTAAAAGTACTCAAGGTGATTAAGAGAAATTTGAAATTCAAGTCAGCTGGGAAACTCAAAAATTCAAACAACTTATATTTTAATGAAATAATGCAATAACATCGATTGGTTGCAAATAAATTGTAAAGTAAATATATATGCTCATGTAATTAATCTATGCAATCAAACTGATATTTATTAGATTAATTAATTAATTATTACATTTCACTATCAACTAGTGTAAACATGCCACTTCATTTGATATACGTTTAATGTTTAAATAATGATAGAGATATAAGTATCTTACAACTTATTATAACTAGCCAATATGATAGTATTACCTCATAAAAATTATCAAACCCTCCTCAACTCACTTCATGTCATCATTACAAGTTTTTCAAATCTTCATATATTTTTTCAAATTTTCATATAAAATATAATAAAAATATTCAACTTTTTCAAATCTCAACACATTCATAATATTTAAAATTAAAATTCTAATAATATTTTATTCAGCTCAACTTAGCTCAGCTCAACACGACATTCAAACATAACTTTGAAGTACTTGATCGAATCGCCCTCTCTTTAAAAAGGAATTTTAAATTAATTATAAAAAATATTTTGTATGCATCATTATTTTCCAACTCTAGCATATGGGGTGTAACAAAACTTATAATATGGAAACCAAATCTAGCTAGTTCCTTAATTTTCAGGATAAATAACTATGTAAAATACAAAACCTTAAAATTAAAGATGCTACATAACTGAAATATATATATATATATATATATATATATTGAATTTTGATCTATATAAGTCGATACGTTAGCATATTATTTACGGTGAGATCTAGTATAATTTGTTTTAAAAAAAATTAAAACATTAATATTTTTTAGTATAATTAATATAAAAAGTTTCTACATCAACAATATACTGGATGTATAAAAAATAAGATTTCTAAATAAATTTTTTCTTTTTCTTTTTCCGGCCTGAGGTAAATATGTCAGATGCGTTGACGTGGCGTTCTTATAATTTGTATAAGAACTATTTATTTCTTAAATTTATATTTAAAGAAAATTTCATCCATTAATTAGGATAATGGTTTTACTTTCATTTTATTCAATGGAAAAATGAAAAAACATTGCAGGCGGCTATCGTATGTACGAGGACTTGTACAAGGCTGTGCGGAGTGGAGATTTGACCGCTGCAACGAACTGTCTGGACCGTTCGCCCGATGCAGTGGGCGCGATAATCACACAAAAGGGCGGGACAGCTCTTCACGTTGCTGTTGCTGCTGGACATTCTAGTGTAGTCGACGAGTTGGTACAGCGGATGGGGGAACAGAACTTGAAAACCCTTGAAACCCTTGATTATGACGGTTTCTCAGCCCTAAGTGAGGCAGCTCTTCTTGGAAAAAAAGATATGGCACAGTGCATGCTTAGCGAGAACGAGAACTTGATCAGCATTCCAACTTCGGATGGATTACTTCCGGTTTGTACGGCCATGTCTTTTGGGCACATAGAAACGGCTCGCTATTTGCATTCTCTTACTCCGTGGGAAGATTTGATGCCGAAAAGTAGCGATAACGGTGCTTCTCTTTTTAATGATGCTATATCTGCGGGAGCTTTGGGTAACAACTCTCAACTATGAATGTACATTAGTTGTTCTGGACAATTTGAAATCGTCACAACGTAATTTCCTTTTTGTTCATTGTTTTCTTCCTACACAAGTACAGATATTGCTTTGGATTTATTACAGCGTCACTCAGGTTTGACACTTGCTGAGGACCGGGATGGGAACTACCCCTTGATGGCATTGGCTTCTGCGCCTCATTTATTCCCTAGTGGAAGTCGGCTTGTGTTTTGGAAACGATGGATCTACAAGTATTGTACGAAACACACTCTTCTCTCTTGCTTTTCATTGAAATGTTTTGGTGTTTGCACTCATTTCCGATCAAAAAGATTACCTGTGACACGGTCCGATAGTTTCTCCTTTTCTGTATAAACCAGCCAGTCACTTAATACAGTCGTGTTAGCTAATGCCCGACATTAGTATGCTGTGGTAGGGTAGAAAAATGATATAAACCTATAACTAAATTTTTAACAATCTAATAAATTCATATTTTCATACCTAAAAAATGAAACCTTTAATTGAATAAAATAAAATTAAGAATATTGGAGATGTGGCTTTCCACACACTGCTCCCTTGGCAGGAGATTTCCTGTGTGAGGGGAGTGGCAGTGCTAAGGACCTGCAAAAAAGATGGAGAGGTCCGACACTCAAGTTAGTGTATAAGCCATAAAATGGAATAGGTATTAAGGAAGCTTGTTCCAAAGGAAGAGAGTAAGGCCTGTCTCGGATTAGATTAGGTCCCCTACTTTTATAGCACAGTACCAATACATGATGGTAGGGTGGAATGAATGCTCGTTTTCTCAGTGACAGCATACAGATCTGTTCACGTCATTAAAAAGACCTATTTTTATAAAAATTCCTCCTTTAGTCATAGTCATTCTGTGCTACAAAACTAGGAGAAGAACATAACTAAACTGATCAATTCCTTTGACTGGTCATTTCGAGCTTCCAGTTCTTCTGGATTGCTAATGTGGTTTGATGATGCTGACGAAAGGAACCAGTGGAAAGGCTCTCATAGGCAGACTCATAGTGTGAAATATGCTTACCTTATCCAGAGTATTAAGGCCATTATTGACAGCCATCCAATTAATCATTGAATGCCTTGGGATCAAATTGGTGTGCCACAGATTATTCTTGTATTCTACCCTGGGATATTTTTTCCTGAGCAATTGCCAAGCTGACTTGAATGAGAAAAAAATTGAAAGTTGGATCTGCAATGGATATCACCTGAATTGCCCATCTATCCTCCTGAGGTGCAGTTTGGTTTCAAACCCTGGTTCAAATAGAGAAGGCCAAAAAGGGAAGGGCCTTTCTCCTTGGGGGCAGTAAACTCATGATTAGGATAGCTAACCCAAAGCTTGTACCATGAAGCCTACAATAGATTTTTTTTTTCCTTGCGATCCGCAATGAGTGTAGAATAAGTGTTAATAAACAACAAATTCAATTAACAGCAAATAATCAATACTTAATGTGCAATTCAACTAGATGAAAAATATTAGAGTTATTTTTTCAAAGAAAATGCAATTAAACATCATATGTGATAGACAATCAATAAAGTCATGCACTTGTGGAGCCCAATGATTTTGTTGATGAGGAAAACCCAATTACTCAATAGTTTTCCCTAGAGCCTAGCTTGTCTAGCGTGACATGTATAAAAATTTCTTTGAAGGTGTGTGGTTGGTGATCTAAGGTATATGTGATGAATTATCGGGAGTTTGAGAGACTGCTCACCTAGATTGATTTGTTATATAGCATTGAAGATTCAGCAGCCACTTGCTTGCTTCCTGAGGTGGAACTCCAAGTTGAGGACTTACGCAAAATATTGCCGCTAAATCTTACTCTCTTATGAGAACACTGAAGTCTTTTTTAATCAGCACAGTACATCTTTTAGGTAAAGAGGAAGGCAATCTTAGAACGTGAAGTGTGTGGTCTATTTATAGGGAAAAAACAACTGAAAACCTTAACTACACGTGAAGTTTGCGGTCTATTTATGGGGACAAAACAACAGAAGACCTTAACTACACGACCAAAGGTCAACTGAGGTAAGTTGAATGTCGATTGATGGTGCAAGTATGGCAATTCTGGTTTGAGTGCATGGTCACCGACAAGGTCATTTAATCCAATTTTCTAACAAGAAAGTTGACTATTTATTGATCAACCCTCTCGATCTAGTATGAGGCATCAGTACATCACACATGGTTAACCAAGCTATAGACCGGATTTGAACGGAGCTCATGCATAGTCAACTGAACTGTAAGAGCTGTTGACTGTGTGGTAGTTTTTTCTTCATACTTTCTATCTTCAGCTCAAACCTTAGTTTGACCAAGTTATAGACCAAGATTTGTGCAGAGCTCTTGCACAGTCGACTGAATGGTAAAAGTGGTTGACCCTTTTTTAATATTTCCTATCTTTCTTTATCTCAAACCTCAATTTTCTTTATATTTCCGGTGAGTTAAGTGTCTCAGTTGGCTGTGAGAGTGGTTTTCTCGGTTTGCAGAGGCTGTTACGTTGGGCTAGTGTGTATAATGTTTTCTGATTTTCACTGAGGATCTCATGGGTTTTATAGAAAGGGAAAAAGGAAGTACGTGAGTGATTAGGAGACTAGGCTAGAGTTTGAAGTTGGAGTTAATTTCCAATTGAGAAACTATGCAACTGGGAAACTAAATGGATCACTATAAGGACAAATAAACTGAGAGGATTGAGGCGTGAAGGGTGAAAGCCATTCCTACGAGATTGCGAATACTGAAAGGATAATGGTTTTGAAGTGTTTGAATTGAAAGTTAATTTCAAATTAGGAAACTACTCAGTGAAACCAAACAGAAAAAAAATAAAAGAGGCGAATATTTTTAACAGCATATTTGGGGTCAGGATGTTACACCATATGATATATGGTATCCACAAAAAGGAAATCGATCTCACAATACTCATAAACACTAAAATTGTTATTTCTCTTGTGATTCAAAATAACGATCTATTGACGAGATGAAAAGATTGTAATTTTTCTTTCTCTTGTGATTCAAAATGAATGTATTGTGATTTCTGCTAATGCTTATTGATTAGTTGGTAATATTATAGCTTTTAAACAATGATTTCAAATGTTAATGTTAGGGACATAAACTATTTATGATTTTTTTATAGTCAATGTGTATATTTTAAGCTAGACCTCAATTTATAAAAAATTGAAAATTTTCACCTGAAAAATGTTATAATACACGAATATAAAAATGTCTGTATCCAAGGCAGTTTACAATAATATGTTAATAAAATGCGGATGACCACATATTCTTGTTCTTTTTTCTTATAATAAAATTATAAAACAATAGTTTTGGAACTATGTTTATATTGTGAAATAGGGAAAATATTGGTTTCTCCATTGAATCCTTTTCTTGACCAGAAAATAATAGTTAGTTGGGCCACTCCCTCACCCTACTATGGTTTTCTCTTAACCATTCATATAGCAAGTCATTTTTACTTTATCTTAGTTCAAGGCTGTTGAATATGAATCCAAATTCTTTTTACACAAATCGACTGAGCACACACATTACTTTGTAACTACTTTGCAATAGGTCCCTTAAAAAGTGGAAGCTTTTGTGATTATGAAAAAGATGAAGCTTTCATGGATTTGGTTTGGGTTTGGTTCTTTCCGAAATTGGGCCCAAAACTCAACCCTTTGAATGAAGAACATGTATTTCTTGAATCATGTTATGGGATTGTGTCATCTTTATTATTAATAAGTAATTATGTCTCACATCTAACAAAACTTGACCCAAGTCTTATTCCTTCCACAATCAAAATGCGGTTAGTTGTTATGCTTCATTGAAATAACAATAGAGAATTTATATATAAAAATGGCATCTTGGTAACATTTGCATGCCATTTATCTGACTATATTTTATTTTTGAATGCTGCAATTTGCTGTATGAGAATGCCAATTTCATATGGTCGAGTTTTTCAAAAAAAATTTATTATCCTTGGACGTACTGAAGTTCTATGTATTTATTCCTCTCAAAAGAAAATTGCTTATTAATTGAGGTCTAGATCACTAGTGTGACTTAAGGTTTAATTGCACTTTTTGTTAAAGGTATCCACATCCAACCAGCTGATTCTATCATCAATGAAACTCGTTTGAGCATTCAAAAAGTAGAAAAACACCAAAGGGATCAAGTAAACACGATCATGTCAGGTATGTTCTGCCCTCGTTTCCTCTAAGTTTTTCCTTGTAATATGAGAGCCATACTTGTAGCTGCTTCAATCTTTTTTTTCTTGTGATAATTGCTTTAAAGGCTGAAACCATAACTCCCTTTGATGATAAAAAATATTATTCTTTCTCTGTCGAAAGCATCAATGAAATTGCTTTCATCTTCAACACAATTTCTACTAATAACAATAGTCAAACATGATGTAGTTCTATGAGAAGTAGGGCAGCAAAAAATCATGCTGTTATTGATTGAGCTTAGGGTTGATGTGATACCCTTATATGATAAGATTAAGGGTAGGTGGTGTATGGGATCCCACATTGCTGGGGAAGGAAAAGTTCTTGCTCTTTATAAGGTTCTAATGGGGCTCCAATTATATCATTGACCAGTCCTTTTGGAGTATAGGCTATGTGGTTTGGGCCTTCCATTGGAGCGTTAAAAATGGTATCAAAACCTATCCCAACCAGAAATGTGAGACTTGATCCATGTCACCTACAACGAATAGGCCTGACGAGGACGTCGGGAATTTAAGGGGGGTAGATTGTAATACCCGCATATGATAAGATTGAGGGTAGGTGGTGTATGAGATCCCACATTTCTTGGGAAGGAGAAGTTCTTGCTCTTTATAAGGTTCCAATGGAGCTCCAATTGTATCATTGACTAGTTCTTTTGGAGTATAGATCTTGTGGTTTGGGCCTTCCACTGGGCGTTACAGTTGCTGTCTATAGGATTTATCCTGCTTCGTCCCCACTCTAATTTGTCTGCAACGGCCCTGTGGGAGAGCAGGTTGGTGGACAAGTTTGTCCCAAATATGAAAAACAATCAAAAAGTTTTTAAAACAATCATTTAGAGGAGTTCAAGACGAGCAAAGCAAACAATCAATTGAGTCAACAATTGATGCTCTGAAAAACAGCTAAAAGGATTTATTACAAAAAACAAAGTTAAGCAAATGAACCAAATAAGATCCGTATGAAAACTATTTTTCAGTATTTTCCGTTAGCATTAAAGATGGGTTTCTCGAAACTGGTCCTTATTGAAACTAAGATTTTTGAGCTCTATGTGGAAGGTAGTCGATCTGTGCGTCTTGTAGAATGAGGCAGAAAGGTGGTGAAAGAGCTGGTTTTGGGATCCTCAGCTGTGAAATGGCTTGTGCAAACGTTGGAGTGTGCTTGCTCAAATTGGAAAAAGGAATTTTACAAAATTTTCCATGTAAGCAGCATTGCTTTCATAGCACAAAGATGTTCTAATGCTTGTGGAAGATTCCTGACTCTAGTGGGAATATATAGGGGGTGGAAGAAGTCTAATCATAATACTTGAAGAAGTGGAAGGGAATGGTTGGAAAAAAAATGGAGATGGAGCTTCTTGAGGTGCATGAAAGCCAGAAAATCTAGGAAGAATTTATCGAAAGGGGCTGGAACATCCAACATAAAAGACTCGGGAAAAGGCTCAGTTAAGTCTTACGTGGAGGCCATATTGTCTCCACGCGTTGGCTCTACCATTAGAGGAGTCCACTGTAGGCAGGAGGAAGCACCGAGAAGAGATGCGCAGTCGTTGAAGGGCAATCTAGACAATTCACAAATGCATGGTGTTACCATTGTATTGGGTGTGCTGAACATGTTGGTTAGACACAATGCTTGCCAATACCATTTACGCAACATGGGAGGGGGGGGGTTGCTATGCTCAGTGGTTATGGTGTGGAGCAGATGACCTTAGATAGCCTTGAAAGGGAGATATTAGACTTGAGGGAGACAGTCAATAGTCTTACTTGAAGGGTAAACCAACATTTTAGGTTTGGCTAAGAAGTATCCGTGGGCTGTGTAAGGGAGATAGAAGTATCTGTGGGGCTCGTATCACACGGGCCGTAAAAGGAAAGGGACTAGCCCATATGGCCTTAAGACACATAACCCAATGTTTGTGGGCTAAAAACAACCTAGTCACCAAGAAAGGACCCAATCGGGTAGGCTGATGCAGGGGGGATCCGAGTTTGAATCTGAGTTCGATGAGGCTTAGTTGACAAATGTGACGTTAAAAGCATTGGACTATTTCAAGAAGGTAGACCAGCGCAAAACTGGCAGGAAGAGATGAGTATTCCTAGGATCTGGGCAAGAAGCGGCAAATTTGGGTCAGAAGTGGGAAGTGCACCAAACTATTGCCATTTTTCGTTAGCTATTTAAGCCCAGCTTGTAGGCTTCAGAAGATTATCTTTGATTTATTTTATAGTAAAACCCTAATGTCAGTTTATCTCAGAGGCCGTGGTTGACGTGGATAGGTATTGAATGAGGAAGTCCCTCCCTGCGATCGTAATGTATAGGACACAATGATTGCAGATTTGCAAAGGCAAATAGCATAATTATCCCAAGGTCTAGAGGTGCAAAACCTGGAGGGTCATACTTATGATCAAGAGTCTTAATCCAGTTTTGAGAACTTGTATCACAATCATGCTTCTTTTTGGGAGTACTGTGGTAGGGAGGAGCGAGGTGGAGACCTAGGCTTCAAAGTGGATTTACTGGAATTTTTTGATACTCTGTAGATGGAGGGCTTCATCGATTGGTTGTACGAAGTGGAATGTATCTTTGAATTCAAGGATGTCTTAGATCATATAAAGGTGAAACTAGTCGACATCAAACTGAAGGGCCAAGCGTTTGCTAGGTGGGAGCAGTTGAAGTGGTCTGGGGAGCGATAAGGTAAAACCAAGATTGGCGACTGAGAGAAGATGAAGAAAAAGATGAAGGGTGGTCACTTTTTGCCCTTTGGATATACTTAGACCTTGTTTTAGCGACTTCACATGCTGCGGTAGGTGATGAAATCCATTGATGAGTACACTGAGGAGTTCTTTCAGTTAGTGGCCCGTAATGATCTTTTCGAAACTGAAGAGAAAATGGTGGCACGTTATTTGGGTGGCTTGCGACCACCTTTACAGGACGTCATTAGCCTCCACTCTGTGGACTATTTCTAAAGCCTGTTAATATGCTATAATCGTGGAGGAACAACAAACTAGGCGACCTACGCCAAGGGGCAATCAGAACACACGGGCAAGGGGGGGGTTCCGTCCACATTTATTTACCCTACTCTGCGGTCCACTCAAGGTTAGAGTTCGAACACCAATATTTGGTGCTTCAGATGCAGGGAGCCAGTCATAGGGTGACAGAATGCTGAAAGTCTACCAACTAGAAGGGGAAAAACCTCCTGATTAATGAAGATGACATTGAGATTGTTGTAAGCATGGGAGAATCGATCTATGATGAAGATGGTGAGGAAGGGGATGTTTTGCACGGAGATGGTAACGAGACCCTTGTCGTTAGAAAGAGTTTACTAACTCTCAAGGGTGACTCGGGCGCAGACTTGTTTGAGGACTACTATGTTTCACACTACCTGCACTATTTTAAAGAAGTTGTGCAAACTAATCATAGATAGTGGTGGCTGTGAGAACGTGGTATTCAAGGAAGGAGTTCAAAAGCTGCAACTCATGACAGACCAGCACCCGAAGCCGTACAAACTTGTGGTTGAAGAAGGGTAGTAAGGTCATCATCAACCAATGGTGTTTGGTCTCCTTTTTGATTGGTTGGAAGTACTTTGACAATGCGTGGTGTGATGTGGTATCCATGGATGCTTGCCATCTATTGCTAGGTACACACTCTTCTGTTAAAGGCTACATTCTTGGAGGAGGCAAAGAAAAAAGACATGGTGTTTGCCTTGGTGCCATGTGACGACTAGGCTTGCAACCCGACCAAACTGTTTAGTGTTTGAGCCCCACCCAACCCGCATGGTTGGGCGCAACAGTGTGACCCGACCTAAAAAACCCGGGTCTGGTCAACCTCTCACTGAAGACAGAAATGAACTCTCTGTGACTTATTAGTACACCCATTATCTCACAAAACCTTTTTTTTTTTCTTTTTCCCACTATGCATAAAATTAAATCATCTTTACAATCTACATAAAATTCATGAGTTGAATGAATATGTGCAGTTTCATATTAAGAAATGTCTGGAAAGGAAAGATATTAGTTAATTAATTTAAGCCTGAAGCTGACTGGAAAAAAGAAGACAGAAAAGGAAGAGCATCATGGCCAATTATGATATATTTACATAATATAAGGAATTGATTTAGAATTTTTTCTGTTCTTTACTCCTCTACTTTCTCCCTTTTTTTCTCTCCTGCTGTAGTTTATTCCTACAAGTGCAAATAAAAACAGTCAAAAACTCAGTGAAATGATGAAATAAGTTTAGTAAGAATATTTTTTTTGTATAGAATATAAGTTTTTGGGTATATATTAATACAAAGATGAACTATTACAATAAATTATATGATTCAAGATGTTTAATTAAAGCATGTCATGGGTAACAAATCGGCACAACATGAGAGAGAGATCATTCACTTCATTGATCCTTAACCTCGTTCTTAATATTGAGACGAGGCCAAACCATCGGTAGAGTATTCTCCATATCAACTTCTTTCCCTGTAAGGTATTCTGAAAACACAACAGTGATCGTGGCATGGAGGAAGTCAAATTTGGTACAACATTGCATCTATTCAGGATGTAAAAGTGAAGACGTGAGAATAGTTTGCTTATTCAAATTTGTAAGACTTGGTATTTTCTGCTATATAATATATTAGAATAATTATGATTTCCTACTTCTGGGTCTGTATAGTATGAGCCCATGTGTAGTTCCTGCCCTCCTGGTACCCAAGAAAGATGGTTCATGGCACATGTGCGTGGACAACATAGCCATTAACAGAATCACCGTGAAGTACAGCTTCTCAGGTATTGCGATTGTTTATGGGAAAGTTTGTCGTCTACTTCGATGATATCCTCATCTACTTTCTGATGTGGGAGGCACATGTAGAGCACCTCTAAGTTGTTTTCGAGACGTTACAAAAGAAGTGTTTCTTCGTCAACCGGAAGTGCTTATTTTTCTCTACTTCTGTTACATTCCTTGGATTTGTCGTTTCTATAGATGATGTCCATGCAGATCAATCCAAAGTAGAAGTCATTTTAGAGTGGCCAACTCCTAAGAACCTACACGATGTGCAGAGCTTCTATGGATTGGCCTCATTTTATCGACGATTCATCCGCAATTTCAACACTCTAATCACTTTCATTACAAAGTGCCTGAAGGGATTGTCATTCTAGTGGTCTAAGGAAGCAGAGACTTGTCTCTGACTGGTTAAGCAGAAGATGACTGGTTCTAGCACTCCCTGATTTTGAGAAGATCTTCGAGGTGAATTGCGATGTTTCTGGGGTTTTTGAGGTGGGTATTGGTGGTGTCTTGAGTCAATAAGGATGACCTATTGCATTTTTCAATGAGAAACTGTCAATATCGAAGAAAAACTACTCCACATACGGCTTGGAGTTCTATGTCATTGTACAGTCCTTGAAACACTAGAGACACTATGTGGTACAAAAGGAGTTCATTCTAATTACTGACTATGAGACATCGAAATACATCAATGCCCAACAAGCAACACAAGCTGAGCAGACGACATGCCAAGTGGGTTGCCTATATACAAGAGTTCATGTTCTCACTGAGGCACCAATCAGAGAGCTTTAATTGGGTTGCAGAAGCTTTAAGTCGATGTGTGGCACTCCTTATCACCATAGAACCAAAGTGGCGGGCTTTGACACTTTTAGGGATTTGTACGCTGAAGATCCATCCTTTGGAAAGATTCTGTAACTGATTGTAGGCGAGGTGATTTTCTTTTGCACGACGGTTTTTTGTTCCATCGCCTACAATATGTATCCCATGTTGTTCCTTGAGAGAGCACATTATACTAGAACTACATGGCGAGAGGCACTTTGGGCGAGAAAAGACTTTGGCTTTAATCGCCGCAGATTACTACTGGCTCAAGTTGACCAGTGATGTGGCACAATACGTGGTGAGATGTTTTGCATGCTAGAGGACGAAGGGAACCCTTACCAATGCTGGCCTTTACACTCCGTTACTTGTACCTGATGGTTCGTGACTTGACGTTAGTATGGATTTTGTCTTAGGTTTACCCAGGACCCAACGCGCCATGGATTCAATTTTTGTCGTGGTCAATCGATTTTCTAAGATGGCCCATTTTGTAGCTTGCAGAAATACCATGAACGCCACCCAGATCACCTACCTTTATTTCAAGGAGATTGCTCGCCTGCATGGTGTTCCTCGGTCTATCAACTTAGACAGGGATACAAAGTTGATGAGTAATTTCTAGAAGAGTTTGTGGGAAAAGCTCGAAATGAATCTGAACTTTAGTAGTGCGTACCACCCCCAAACGGACGGGCAAACCAAGGTGGTGAATCGAAGTTTAGGCAACCTTTTGAGAAGTTTGGTGGTTACTAAGCCAAAGCAGTGAGACCTCGCCTTATCACAGGCAGAGTTTGCTTACAAGATCCAAGAACCGGACTACCTAGTTGGGTCCATTTGAAGTTGTGTACGGTCAAAATCCGCCAGGCGTCCTTGATTTGGTCCCTATTCCACAGATTGCTCACCTGAACGTTAAGGCGAAGGAGATGGCAGAGCAGCTTTGGGAAGTACGCAACCAAGTGAAACAAGCAATTTAGGCAAGCAATGCAAAATATAAGGTTCACGTCGACAATTGTAGCCGCCAGGTACCTTTTTGATTTTGGAGATTTTGTTTGGGTTGTGCTAAAATGTGATAGTTTTCCTATGAAGTTCTCCAAAACATCGACGACAATGCATATAGACTACGTCTTCCCAATCATATGAGAAATTCAGATGTGTTCCAGTTCAACATCAAACACCTCAGCCCCTGCTTTGTTGACACTGGCGTAAACTCGAGGGCGAGTTCTTTCCAACTCAGGGAGGCTAATGTAGGGGGATCCAAGTTTGAATCCGAGTCCGATGAGGCTCAGCTAATAGATGCGACTTTAAAAGCATTGGACTACTTCGAGAAGGTAGACCAGTGCAAAATCGGCGAAAAGAGATGAGCATTCTTAGGATTTGGGCAAGAAGCAGTATTCATCAGATTTGGGCAAGTAACAACTTATTTCTCGGTTAGGCAACAAGACTTATTCCTTGGTTGGGTGAGGAGAAGTTGTGACATTAGTATTTTAACTTTAAGATTGGCTATAGGTGTCAGGATCGGTCATATGACCCCAATCCGGAAAGCTCTCTTTGGTGCCCACATCGTAGTCACCATGCTTTGCCTGGTGGGCCCTTTGTCGGCCCCACCTGTGTCTCCTCAGAGTGTGTTGAAACTTCCATTAGAGGTGGACTTTGGCTCCCATAAAGTTCGTATCACTGAGGACCGCAATATGGTCATTGCGGGGGCTGAACCTTGCAAGGTGCTGTGGTTTTGTACGATTCAGATGGGGATGTAAGGGAGTACTAGCATGAGTTGTGTTTTGAGTTGGCGAAGGTAGATAGTCCAATATTTGGACAGTCTAGTCCTTTGAGCAGCAATGGAGAGTGCTGGGAGGCACCTACCCTATTGAACTCTATACACCCGAAGGAAACCCAAGCTTCGGATGGGTCCTCCATATCTGTCACTTTTGTGGTTTCAAAGGCCAATTTATTGCCTTACTTGTAGCTATAGAGGCTGGACAAAGACAAACTAGCCTTGATGGTGAGCTTAACTCAGCTAAGAAAAGAGTTAGGGAAATCTAACGGCTTATTTGGCTTAATGATGGGGCAAGTTAAAGGAGTTCATGGAATGTAAGGGGGCTGAATGAGAAGGAGAAGCGCCTCACAATCATAAATCAACTATGCATGTTGCGAGGCAACATTATTTATTTACAAGAAATGAAATTGGAGTTTATTTTAAGCATCATTAAGAGTTTGTGGGCATGTAATCAGGTGGGGTTGGCACTATCTACCCTCGAATGAAGCATCGGGTTGCATTCTAGTGATGTGGGATAAACGGGTGGTGGAAAAGGTGGAGGATGGCATGGGGGAATTCACGGTGGCTTGCTCGTTTAAGTGTGTTGAGGATGGCTTCCAATGGGCCTTCGAAGATGTTTATGGTCCTAATATAGATCAAGCAAGAAGACTATTATGGAATTAGTTGGTTGGGCTATGTAGCATCTGGTTAATGCCTTGGTATATTGGGGGTGATTAAAGATTAGCAATGATAGATTTTTCTATTTTCATTTCTGACCAGGATCTATTATATAACCCTCTTGCATTAGGTTCCTTCAGTTGGTTGAGCAACCGTGAACATTCTTCTTGGTCGAGGATCAATAGATTCTTGGTCTTCTCGGATTGGGAAACCCATTTTCCAAATCTCATTCAAAAGCGTTTTCCCCAACTATGTTTAGACCACTTTCGATCCTTCTTGATTGTGGAGTAATACACAGAGTTCCAAGGCACTTCAAATTTAAGAACATGTGGCTGAAATCCGAGGGCTTTGTTGATTGAGTTAAACAATGGTGGACTTCTTATTAATTCCAAGGAACTCCAAGTTATATTCTGGCATGTAAATTGAAGGCATTGAAAAAAGATTTGAAGGGGTGGAATGAACAGGTGTTTGGAGGAACTTAAGGGCTTGGAGAACCTATTGGGGGTAAGAGGAATGTCAGAAGTGGATAGGGCTCGCAAAATGAGTGAATACACATTTACTTGAAACAATTACCAAATTAACTATAAGTGATTAACTATAATTTGTATAGATAATGTACATCATAACATAAGTTGATGGTATTTCTTTGTAATTAAGGAATCATATCATTAACCTTATACATAATATGTTTCATTATACTAGATAGATTATAACACATATTGTAAATTATAACTATTACTCATTATTTATAGTTGCATGTTGTTATATTTTTATGGTGTCATGTTCAGGAACTTATATTAGGGGGGAGTTCGGTCCGGTCCGGTCCGGTCCCGGGAGGTATGATGGACCGGACCGGACCTATTCGGTCCAGGGTTTCCCTACCCTGGACCGGACCGAACCTTAATGGGACCGGACGGTCTGGTTCCATTCGGGACGGTCCGGTCGGTCCAATCGGTCCGACCGGACTCCAAATGGGCCATAAGCCCAATTGTTTTCTTACATCAATTTCAGCCCAACACTTAAAATTCACTAACCATTTATCTAATTTGAAGCCCGAAATTCTGATAAAATATACTTAGGAAAAAAAATAAAAATAGCCATAAAAAAAAATTATCTATATTAAATAAATTTGAATAAAATATTTTACTATCAAAAAAATAAAAAATTTCTATATATGTGAGTTGTGAGTCTGTGACTACGTCCAAACAATATAAATGGACAATTTAAAGATCAATCAATTATAGTATAACTATATACTATTTAATATTTATCATATATCTAAAAAATGAAATAAAGGTCTTCTAAAAAAAAAAAAAAATTAAATTAATATGTTTATGTTATGATCTATTAGTATTTAGTACTAGACTACTAGTGTAACTAGTGTTAACTGTGTTATTAACTTATTACATATTATTAGTTATTAGTTATTAACTTATTACATCTAGACTATCTAGTTATTAGACTATAGTAAATAAGTTAATAAATATTACTAATTTACTATATATTAATAGACTAATAGTATTAGTAATTTAGTAGTATTGTATTATTAATATATATAATATATTATATATAATGGGATATTATTAGTTATATATATTAAATTAATATCTTTAAGTTATTATCTATTACTCTATCTCTATTAGTACTAGTATAATAATATATTTATTATTACACTAACACTAGTACTAATAATATACTATTATATA